>CM035174.1:85753463-85926331 GCA_020205615.1 Panax quinquefolius | reverse complement strand
AAAGCCATCTTTGGCGTCGTCGCGTAGATGGACTTGGTATGATTATGACCGAGGATTATTAGGTATAATCATGGCCAAGTAATGTGATGAATGATGTGGTAAAAGTCCTCATTGGCCTATAGTTCATTGGTGGGCGGATGTTGGTATGATTATGACGAGGATTATTCGGTATAGTCAAGACCATTGATGATTACATGAATATCCTTGGCGTGGGCATGGATGATTCAATTTTATTTATTAAAAACTTTGAGTCTCAGATAAAGTTGATGAAAACTTTTAAATCATAGAAGATAGTAGATTTTATACCTTACTTGACTCTTCCTAATGGATTTACGCTTGATCCGCTGCGAGTTAAACTTGTTATACATTATATTCTATCAATTTAACATTGTTGAAGGCTAATGATAATTTATTACGCGTTATCTTAGTCGCTAATATTTCTTCTTTGGGCTAGTTAGGCTCACCACTTTCTTTCCATTTATTCTCTTGAGAAATAAGAGCGTGGGCTGGGACTAGTCGGGAGAGCAGTGATGGTCTAGATGGTGCATTAGTAGTCCTCACTATTACGTGAAATAGTGTGATAATAAATGTAATGAGGACTCCATTGAGTGTGGATATTGTCTAGATGACAATATTTGTATTAAAACTCATGACTATGTTTTGTCGTATTTTACATTTGTTGTATAATTAAGTTATATTTATATTGATTACCTTATATCTGGCGACTCAAGATGGGTGATGTATACTGTTTTGGGGCGTCCACGATTAGTATCAAAGCTTAGGGATATGATCCATGGCGAGATGTGAGACAAAGAACTAGGAGGGAGAGCGAGGCAGGGAATTACTTACTAGTATGACCTACCTAAGTTTATTTGGTATTTAAGCTGGTCGATCAGATCTGAGGATAATATGTGATATATTAATTAACCTTGTTTTGTGGCGATATTGGAAAATGGCATCAAAAATGTTGAGATAAGCAATAGAAGCACATGAGATTGTGGAGTCACCTGAGTTAATACCGGGGATAATGTGCAGCGGAAGAGCAATAATCCTCGGTGAACAACAACACCAGAAATGGCCGAAACAACCGGAATGTTTAGGAGCTTTTGCAATTCACATCAACATCGAGTGAGAGAAACTCACATCCAAAATGTAGGTGGAAACTCTTGAAACTCTCGGACGAGTCACTTATTAAGCAGATTCGAGGAGGTGGGACCGGTGGAGTTTATTAGAAACCAAAACCACATAAAGGCGGATGCATTAGTAGTCGGAAGCAGAGTGATGGTCTAGATGGTGCATTAGTATTCCTCAACTATTACATAAAATAGTGTGATAATAAATGTAATGAGGACCCCATTGAGTTTGTATATTGTCTAGATGACAATATTTGTATTAAAACTCACTGACATATGTTTAGTCGTATTTTACCATTGTTGTATAATTAAGTTGTATTTGAATTTTGTACCATGTATTTGGCGACTCGGAATGGGTGATGTATACCTATTTTGGGGGCGTCATGATGATAAACTTCAAACATAAGCATGATGAAAATTAAACTATTTTCAATTTCCTAGACTTCACACTGAAAATAATGAAAAGTTCACACTCACTTATCCATTTGTAACATTCATTTTTAGTCACATAATTTTTAGGATTTATAAAATTTGTAGATATGTACATTTGTTTTCTTTCTCACCATCTTCTTGCAGAACAAATGCCCACATCTCTGGTATAATTCTTTCACATCTTTGTTCTCTTTTCTTCGTTTGGATACATTGAGGACAATGCATGATTTGGGTATGGAGGAGATTGTTTTGTATTAGATTTTTTCTTTTTACGAAAAAAACACAAAAAATTAAAAATTAAAAATTTTGTTTGACTTTTTATGAATTGAATTAATTCTAATAAGTGTTTATGGAGCAAAACTCATGGAGTGAGATTGAAGATTTAGAACTCTTGAATTTTATAACATACAAAATCTTAGTTCAAAACACCATCTGGATTTAAAATTGATTTCACAAGCATTTTTGCATTCACGTTTACTAATTCTTAGTTGTGGGGTATAAACCATGATTTGAGTAATTTTAAAAAGAAGAAGAAAAGAATGGGGAAAAATGAAGTTGAAAAGTTGAAAAAAAGATAAAAAGAATAAATAAGCTGCTTCGATGTCCATTAAGCGAAATAGCTGGGTATCGAAGCTTGAGAATCATCGATATTCCGTTTGAAAATTGTGATGGATAAAAGCGACTTGACTAGTCTAATTTTGTGGCCTTTGTTACTCAAGTTAGTAAATCCTTGGGGGTGTCTTTACACTAGCTAATTATACTAAAGCCATCTCGGTTTAGGAGTCATTGGTCCAACTCTAAAACTCCTACGTGGGTAACTCTAAAAAAACCTAAGAAAATGAGACATTGCCAAGTCGAGGAATCAAAATTGAAAAAAATGGAAAAAGAAAGAAAAAGGAAAAATGAGGCTTGCTTGATTTTCGTGGTAAAAATTCATACTAAGAGTTACATCATATACACTGATCATGCATCACATGAAATTGATTTAATAAGAATGGTGTCTAAAATAAAGATTGAGAATTTTTGATAAGGTAAAAGTGTGATTTTGAATTTAATCTTGCTTATGTATAATGCCTATAGATATTTAGAAGCTTTCTTTCAATTTCATAATTTGTTGAATCAAAATTATTTTTAAATTTTGTGGGTATATATTAAACACCAAACCCTCACGAGACCTGACTTCGTCCACTTGGGGTAAGCTTGGGGTTTAAAGAAGCTTGTTGCACATGCTAAGTGCAATCGTGTTTCAACGAAAATGGGTTAGTGTAATTTTGTTTTATTTTACTAGAAGGCGAGCAAAAGCTAGGTATGGGGTATTTGATGACACATAATTCATACATTTTATTATCCCTAATTTTGTCCTTTTAATTATATTATTTTATTAAATTAATATGTTTTATTTTATTTTGTAGGATTTAATATTTGTTGCAATAAAGTCAAAATCTTGGCGATCAGCGATATTTAATGCTCTTATTCATATAAGGAATATCCAAGAAGAATCCTACGAGGAGAAGGAAAGAGATGGAACAATCTTGGTGTGCAAAGTCAAATCCAACAAGAGAAAAAGAAAAATCAATCTAGAAGATCTCTTTATCTGAAGATCTTTTTGGGAAGTTGATTACCACTGGAAAATTGAAACCTACATGGAAAGTAAAGTAGATTAAATTACATGGAGAGTTTATTAGGTATTGTGTTAGTTTATGTTAGGAGTAGAAATACATTAAATTATGTATTCATTTTATCACGTTAGTTGGATGATCGTTAATTAAAGGGAGTTTTCTTATTTATTTTAATCTTCTTCTTTTCTTTATTTTAATTAGTTTAATTATTTTCCATGTCTAGCTAAATTCTTTCATCTAAGATGAAGATGAAATTAAATAATTATTAAATGATAATATTTTTCATCTCTTCTATTATTTATGCTTTTATGTTTAATTTATTTACGTTTTTCATGTTTAGATTATTGAAATACCTTCGTTTTATAGTTCTTATGTGATTTTAAATTAATTAAGAGGTTTTGATAGATTATTGTTAAGATATGAGTTTTCATAATCCATACTTGCTCTCGAAAAGAAGTTTTGATGGGTTATAGTTAATCCTTAAATTTTCATAGTCTATGCTTGTCCCGTTAATTTGTAAATTACTAAATTAAAGGAAATGAGATCAAAATCATAGTTGAGTTATAAAATAGAAGAGATTGAATTATATGTTATGATTATTATTTAATGGATTGATTCTAGATTGTTTTCTCATTATTTATTTTAATATTCTAGTTAATTATTTCTAAATCTTTATTTCTAATTACTTTAAAATAGATATTAAGGATACATTAAATTAATCTAGTCTACGTGGGTTCGATACATGTACTTGCCAGGTTCTTGATTAGACATTGTGCACTTGCGATACATAATTTTAACACATCAAGTTTTTAAGCGTGCGTTGTGAGGACTAGACTTAATTTTATATTCCTTAATTTTTATTTTCACGAATTAGTTTTTTTTTCTAATATTTTTTTTTCGGGATTATTGAAGCGGATCGAATGAGCTAAAAGATAAAGATTTTGTTCTTTAACTTTCTTGATTGCCCGTATCTCCATATTTTTTAAAATAAAAATTAAAAAATAGTTTTTTGTTTTTTATTTAAACTTTAAATGGTTAGTTATACATTTGTTTTGTGATTTGTGGAAAAATGGATCCTTATTATAGTTGGAATAATAATTTTACTTGGAATCAAGAACTTTTGTGAAAATTTTAATGCACACCAAGTAAATCAATTTTTTCCAAATTACGAAAATCCTTATCTATGTCCATATCCATATCCATATTAGGATCCAGAACCTCAATATCCACAAGAATTATCATATGAAGAAGAAGAAAGACTTAGTGCCCTGGAGAAAACTACGGAAGTTTTAATGGAAGAACAATTTAGCATTATATCTCGTCTAGAAATTTAAATGAGTCGATTAGCCACCATAATAAATGAACAAGAGGTGGATGAATTTTCTAGTAACTCTGAGGTTAATTTTGAAAATCTTGATGGTTGTGAAAATGATGAGGAAAGTAAAAAAATTATATTCAATTCTACACAATTTAAGGCAAGTGAATTTGAGGAGTCTAAAAATTATGAGTCTATACCTAAAATTGATCGTATTGCATTTAATGAGTCGGTTGAAAAAGTCTACATAAGCCTAAAATTCCATACCTTGAAAGACTTATTCTAAAAAATTACCTAGTGAATTTTTGGATCAACCCATTAAAGTAAACATGATCTGAGAGTTGTCGATGACCCGAAATAATTGAAAATAGACTCTTATATTAATTGAAAAAGATCTAAGTGATTTTTTCTTAAATCACCTTGACCAAAATTGGAATGAATCCGAATATTTAGATAAGGTCGATAAGCCGTTGAGATCCACTACAAAAATAAGTCAACTAAACTAGAACATGTATTTGAACCAATTCTTCCATCATTTGAACATGTTAATGAAAGTTTTCTCGAGGTAAACTTGAAGCATAAGCCTGATGATGAAATTCGACTATTTTTAATTTCCTAGACCTCCACGAAAATAATGAAAAGTTCACACTCACTTCCATTTGTAACATTCATTTTAGTCACATAATTTTTAGGATTTATAAAATTTGTAGATATGTACATTTGTTTTCTTTCTCACCACATCTTCTTGCGAGAACAAATGCCCAGCTTGTCTGAGTCTGAATTCTTTCACATCTTTGTTCTCTTTTCTTCATTTGCATACATTGAGGACAATGCATGATTTAGGTATGGGGGGAGTTTGTTTGTATTAGATTTTTTTTCTTTTTACGAAAAAAAAACACAAAAATATTAAAAAATTAAAAATTTTGTTTGACTTTTTATGAATTGAATTAATTCTAAAAGTGTTTGTGGAGCAAAACTCATGAGTGAGATTGAAAGATTTAGAACTCTTGAATTTTTGATAAGATCTGAAATCTTAGTTCAAAACACCATTTGGATTTAAAATTGATTTCTGAACATTTTTGCACTTCACGTTTGCACTAATTCTTAGTTGTGGGGTATAAACCATGATTGAGTAATTTCAAAAAAAAAGAAAAGAAAAGAAAATAGAATGAAAAAAAAATGAAGTTGATCGGAAAAGTTAAAAAAGAAAAGGAATAAATAAGCTGCTTGATGTCCATTAAGCGAAATAACTGGGTATCGAACTTGAGGAATCATCGATATTATGAGACCCCAAATTTTATGAAATAAAAGTATTCAATTTTTCTTATAATTACAATTCGGTAAATGATTAAATTGATAAAGTTTAAAGTTAAGGGTGAGATATGAATTTTTTTTCAAAATATGCAGTGGTTATAAAATATTCATTGTCGGGGAATATTTGTTTGGTAAATGGAATATTCTTTCTTTGGAGAATATTAAATGCAATGACCTTGTGACCATTTAATAGGCCCCATAATGAATAAGCGTCGGATGAAAAGCGACAAAAATTAAGTTTTTATAAATAGCGGCGTAGTTATTCTGAATTAACTTTTGTTGGAATACCCGGTTGGTTAAAATACGATGTCTGCGTTATTGAAACGATAGCCTTGCGGTATTGCGGTATTTTTGAATTATTGATTCTTACGTGAAGCGGCTTTTCTCAATAATTATTCACGATAATTCTTTGTTCAATATTTTATTTTATTGATTGATAATTCTTTGCGTTGATATTTTATATTATTGTTGTTTCAATAATTATCAACGCTTGATATTTCCCATTATCGGATCAATAATTCATATTATTTGAATAATATTATTAGATAACATTATTGGCAATATCTAGAAAGTTACATCGAGGAGAGGTTTGGTCACCTAATTTCGCGCGATGATGAAGAAATTCTTATTGTAAAGCCCTCTTTCACGAGAAGCTGCTGGGTTGTCATTATTGTGATTACGTAATATTATTTGTGACTAATTAATTATTGATTTATATGATAAGGAAATATTTATTTGATGTGGATATAAATGATGAATTTATTTATGTGTTTATAAATGAAGGAATTAATGTTGAGGTATTTTATCGATTATTTTGTCGGATTGGAGGTATTAAAAGATCAAATCGGTGTTTTACGACTTTATTGTGTGAGTTATAATATTTAATCCGAATAGTTGGATCGTTGTAATTTTGGATATATTATACATATATAAGTTGAGTATATGTCCAAAATTTTGAGCAGATTAAAAATGAGCATATAATTTGTTATGAATTTTAAGAGAATAAGCTGATTGGAAATTAGGTTTTGGTGGAAAATTCTAGAATTGAGTGGACCCCACTCTTGGTTGTTGGGGAGATGGCTGATTTTGGTGGGTGAAATAGTAGCGAGTAAAAGCCATCGGTGGCAGTCAAATCTGCTTGACGTCTTAACATTTTCCTATAAATAGAGGGCTAAGTTAGAATTGAAAATCACACGGAATTCATAAGTTTTCTCTCTTTTCTCTAGATTATTGAGTGTATTTTGTGAGTATTTAGATACTTGGTGAGTTTGATATTCATCGATTGCAAGTTTCCTTGACGTCATATCAGATATCCGATCGAGAAGTGTTGCTCTTTTGAAGTAAGGGATAGTAAAGGGATTTTTAGGGTTGTTATGTTTTTTAGGTTTAAATAATTTTTCGACCTTCAAAAATTAGGAAAAATTTGAAATGATAATTTGATGAGTTTTCTTATTGTGTCCAAAAATGGCAATTTTGGATGTATAGATTAAGAGTTGTGAAATTTTTATTGGGAATACATCTATATAATATCGATTAACTTTGTGAATTTTGGAATTTTTGATAAAAGTATAATTTATGATAAATGTCTAAATATTAAGGCGGTTTTTGGCCATATAAAAAATAGTAAATGAATTTCAAAATTACGAGAAAATATATATTTCACTATGGGACTATATTATGCTAAATCTCGGAAAAGAAATATTTTGGGCCCGATTTGGTATTTTTCATGAAAATGGACTAGTTATGAATAAATGAATTAAATATGTTATGTGAAGTAAGAAAATTGAAAAATATGATTTTATGGCTTGAGAATCATACATGAGTTATATCTGATTTTTTGATGAGGGTTTTTGGTTATTAGTGATGAAATCTTATGAGTTTGGCATTTTAGAATGATTAAATGCATTATTTAGTAAAGTGTAAACAATTAAAATAAATTGTTTATAAGTTTAAGAAATTTTATTCTTTCAATATCATTATCTTAGAAATATTGGTATGGATTTTATTGTGGAATTTCTATCTTTTTGAGTCGGGGTTTCTTTATTCACGAGTTATTATTTATGAGTTCTTATTCACGAGTTCTTATTCATGAGTTACTATTCATGAGTTACTTATTCACGGGTACTATTCACGACAAAGTTGATTTCTTTTTCGACCAAATTATCGTTGATTTATGAATATTGCTCTTGAGATTAAGTGCGGTTTATTAATCATATTATTTTATTATCATATATAACATTTTTATAACCACGATGTTGAAATTCTCTTTCACTTAAGTATAAAGATGGGTAGATTATTGGTATTATCCATTTAGGGTTCCCTTTGGCGATGGTCTGAAAGTTGAATTGTTGGTGGTATGATCATGACTATTGAATTTATAATTGAATATCTTTAGCTTAAAATCTGAAGGTGAAATGATCAACATGGTTATAATTATTGTTTATATAAATTACGAAATGATTATCTATTTCTTTGAGATATTAATATATTTGGCTTTGTAAGTGTGAAATATGAGCTGTTGATGAATATATTTGATGCATGGTGCAAATATGGCTGATGATGAATATATTTGGCACATGGTGCAAATATGAGCTGATTAAGGAATATCTTTGGCTGTGTCTGAAGATGAATTGTTGATGAATATCTTTGGCGTAGTGCAAAGATGACATGTTGTTGAATATCTTTAGCCCGATGTGCAAAGATGAGCTGTTGACAAATATCTTTGGCCCGTAATGAAGATGAATTTATTAGTATGATTATGAGCGAGGCTGTGATTTGGTATAACCATGATCTTTGATGTTTGGTAAAGACATGTGATGAAAATTATCTTAAATCACGGATCGAAGAGGAATTAGAATTAAATTATGATTATGAGTTATTCATATAATTGTGGAAGGGCTGTTGATTAATATTCTGAGGATAAAACATTGTTGGTGGACTTTTAATGTGGAGAAGATAATAGACTTTATGGTTATTTGACTCTTCTAATGGATTGCCGATTCATTTATGACTATGGTTTGAAATTTTTATCATCTACCGTATGTTCTAAATCTACGATTTATTCTTGTTGAAGGCTATTGATAATTTATTTATCTTTAGTCATGATATTCTTTCTTGAGCTAGTTGTGCTCACCCTTTTGCTTCTGAATTCCTTTAGGGTTAATAAGAGTGTAAATTTGGGTTGACGAGAATGTGAAGCGATAGAGCGGTGGTCATCATTTAGTAGTTATATTTGGTGAATCAAATAGGGTGAAAGCGAACCCAACGTTGGAAGGTGTTTTGTCACTATCATCTGAGATGTCTAAAGACATACAACCGTGTCATCGTAAAACGGAGGGTTGCACATCCACTTCTTGAATATATCTCTGGCGCTTTTCCAATATGATCTTGGTGTTTGTTTGAAGGCGGTGGAGATAATGATATGTCGAGAAGACTCACCATTAGAAAAGAATATGATAGTAATCTTCTCATTTTTCTTTAGAGATTACATTAGGGTTGACCAAGGATAATTACGTGGCCATATGATATCTATTATAACCTGAGGCATTGGGCCTCCCGTATACGAAGGTTTCCTTGAGCACTTCACAAAGATTTTAATTTCTAAAAGCAGTTTTGATTATACCTTTATGTAAGGTGTCCTTTGTGAGTCTTGTCCACAGGTTGGGACATGTGTCACATTTGGTATATATTTGTATCAAACTCACGACATATGTGTTGATGTATTTTGTCTGACGATTGTTGTAATAAAGTTGTAGTTGTTTTCTATACCATGTATTTGGCGACTTCGAATAGGTTGGATGGTATGGACCTATTTTGGGGTTATCCACGGATATTCCTGTTGAGAAGTGTGATGGATAAAAGCAGCTTGACTAGTCTAATTTTGTGGCCTTTGTTACTCGAGTTAGTAAATCCTTAGGGGTGTCTTTACACCTAGCTAGTGCCCTAAAGCCATCTAGTTTAAGAGTCATTGGTCCAACGCTCGCTCTACATGGGTAACTCTAAAAAACCTAAGAAAATGAGACATTGCATAAGTCAAGAATCAAAATTGAAAAAAATGGAAAAAAGAAAGAAAAAGGAAAAAATGAGCTTGCTTGATTTTCATGGTAAAAATTCATACTAAGAGTTACATCATATACACAATGCATGCATCACATGAAATTGATTTAATAAAGGATGGTGTCTAAAATAAAGATTGAGTATTTTGATAAGGTAAAAGTGTGATTTTGAATTTAATCTTGCTTATGTATAATGCCTATAAATATTTAGAAGCTTTCTTTCAATTTCATAATTTGTTGAATCAAAATTATTTTTGAATTTTGTGGGTATATATTCACTTGCAAACCCTCACGAGACCTGACTTCGTCCACTTAGGGTAAGCTTGGGGTTTAAAGACTTGTTGCACATGCTAAGTGCAATCGTGTTTCCAACGAAAATGGGTTAGTGTAATTTTTGTTTTATTTTACTAGAAGGCGAGCAAAAGCTAGGTATGGGGTATTTGATGAACCGTAATTCATACATTTTATTATCCCTAATTTTGTCCTTTTAATTATATTAGTTTATTAAATTAATATATTTTATTTTATTTTGTAGGATTTAATATTTGTTTGCTGATAAAAGTCAAAATCTTGGTGGTCAAGCGATATTTAATGCTCTTATTCATATAAGGAATATCCAAGAAGAATCCTGCAAGGAGAAGGAAAGAGGTGGAACAATCTTGGTGTGCAAATCAAATCCAACAAGAGAAAGAAAAATCAATCTAGAAGATCTCTTTATCTAGAAGATCTTTTTGGGAAGTTGATTACCACTAGGAAATTGAAACCTACATGGAAAGTAAAAGTAGATTAAATTACATGGAAGTTTATTAGGTATTGTGTTAGTTTATGTTAGGAGTAGAAATAGATTAAATTACGTCTTCATTGTACGTTCGTTGGATGATCATTAATTAAAGGGAGTTTTCTTATTTATTTTTAATCTTCTTCTTTTCTTTATTTTAATTAGTTTAATTATTTTCCATGTCTAGCTAAATTCTTTCATCTAAGATGAAGATGAAACTAAATAATTATTAAGTGATAATATTTTTCATCTCTTCTATTATTTATACTTTTATGTTTAATTTATTTAACTTTCATGTTTAGTTATTGAAATAATTTAGTTTTATAGTTCTTATGTGATTTTAAATTAATTAAGAGATTTTGATATATTATTGTTAAGATATGAGTTTTTCATAATCCATGATTGCTCAAAAAGTTTTGATGAGTTATAGTTAATCCTTAAATTTTCATAGTACATGTTTGCTTGCGTTAATTGTAAATTACTAAATTAAAGGAAAGGAGATCAAAATTATAGTGAGTTATAAAAATAGAAGAGATTGAATTATATATTACGATTATTATTTAATGGATTGATTCCTAGATTGTTTTTCTCATTATTTATTTTCATATTCTAGTTAATCAATTCTAAATCTTTATTTCTAATTAACAAAATAGATATTAAGGATCGTTAAATTAATCTAATCTACGTGGGTTCGGCATTATGTTTATCGATTCTTGATTAGATCTTGTGCACTGACTTTATCACATAATTTTAACACATCAATATACATAAAGAAGATAAAAAGAGTATTGAAAGTTGTAGACACTTTATTTTAAGGGTAATTTGATAAAAAATTTAATCAATTCTCCTAAAATCCTATAAGAACAGATATTTACAAAAAATATATATATTCTAAAGCGTCAAATAGTAAAGAATGGAGAAGTACATTAATTATAGCATAAACCAAATATAAAAATTCATTAATTAATTATAGCATAAACGAAATATAAAAAGTCATTAATAGATTACTTTAGAATCGACTCGTTTGTAAAAGTAGGAACATTTTTTTAAGAATCGACTCATTTGCAAGTGTAAAAAAAACAATTATCATGCCCAGCTGGCTTTGTTTTACAAATGAATTAACAACATTACTGAAATCCTATTCTTTCAAGTACTGTAGCAGTGCTAATTGTCAGAAAAATACGTTACGTATAGTGATACGTTGAAATTTTACACATATTTTTAAATATTTATATATCTATATAATAAATAAATTATATTACATATATAACCAAATAAACAAGTAGTTAACTTCAAAGTTTTAATTCATTTAAAATAATAATACCTATATATGACATAACTAAAAGGTAGATATCATCATTTTCTTTTAAGTCCCACGACTTGTTTACTAACATCAAATTTATAATTACATTACATAAATAAAAGAAAGTAATCAAAACGTTACATCAAACATGTAACGATCTTTGAAACATGTATCAAACATGTATCCTACGTCGATCTTTGAAACAGTGTCCCTTGTTTCATATATATAGTTCCTAAGCCAGGAATAATTAACACTAGAGTTAAATTTATTCTTAAATTATAAATAATTTGGCGGCGTTTTGGGAAGCGCCCTACAGGTCATTTTTTAATATTTTGTATTTTCAGATCTCACACACATATGTGTATATATACTATATTACAATGACAATATAATAAGTAATAATATATAATTTATATACATTATATTGACTTATAATAGATTTTTTAATTACAATGTTATTAATAAGTAATTAATTCATTAATTATTGTTAAAAATAATATAAATTAGATTATTTTTAGTTTAAAATATTATAGAGATATACGTATATTGAGAGGATATGAGTCGTATGTGGTTAAAATTTGATTAACAAAATTATAAAATTTCAATTTGACCGTGTAATAGAAAATTTATAAAATTTTAGTGGGACCTAAAATTTTAAAATTTAGTTCACATTATAAAACAATTATTTTTTTTTTAGTGGGGTTAATTCACCCCCCACAATTGTCATGTAACTTCGCCACTGTTCCTAACTCTATTTTCCTCCACAAAACTATATTTAAATGAAAATAATGATAAACATCCCAACTGTCCAACTGTTCGTCGAGAGTTCCTCAACATTTTTGAATTTATTTTATATCTACACTCACATCTAAAATTAGTTTCATCAATATCTCAAATATTGCATATATATTACATGTTTTCATATAATAATTAAATTAAACAACCAAGCAAAAGAATCAAAGCATAAACTATTCATAAACGAACTAAAAAATAAGTAGTTATTTTCAAAATTCAAATGGTTAATATTCATCAAATACGTGAGGTTTCAATGAAATTCAATTGTGCATGAAAGTTTGGTTTGGGCAAGAACTGTATGAAATTGGATTTTACACCCCATGGCCATGACTATCAATTGCTTTATTTTTATTTTATTGTACTCATTTCCATAAAAAATTCAATATATATATATATATATATATATATATATAACAAAACAATATATATATATATATATATATATATACAAAATCTAACTTATTTTAAATTTAAAATTTCAACAATAAATAAATGCAAGTAAAATAAAAGTTTGGAATAAATCTACCATTTTTCCATTATGTGTAAGATACAGGGCCTATAAATATATATATATATATGAGACCGATCTATAACTAACGTTGTAAGGAACTACAATCCGCTGTTTAATATGAGGGCGACCGCGGTTTAATTATGTGGAAAGAAAAAATGACCAAAAATACCCATTTTAAAAAAAAAAATCATTGCCCGCATAATTAAAGTGTAGAAGAAAAAATTTTCTTTTTCGTGCGTAAGAAGTTGCTGCCCTTTTTCAGGTTTTTTTTACCAAGAACGGTGCTTGTTGGCTTGGTTTCATCCATGAAATTCCTGGTAACTTGATTCAGTAAGAGCCCAATCAAACATGTTGTATAGTGGGTTAAATCTTTTCTGAGTTATTGTCTTTATAATTCGATTTATTTACTACAGGTTAATTATTTGAACTTTGTATTTCTTAACAAAAAGTTTACAACTTAGTTAAATCTGTTGACTTTAGATGGAAATTGACATATCATTTGCATCGTGTAAAAAAATTACGATGTGACACAAATCATCCCATGTGGCTTTTCGGCGAGAAATGGAGGAAAACAATTAAACAATTAAATGAAAACAATTAATTTTTCTTAAGAACCAAAAGAAAAGAAAAGAAAATTAAAAAAAACGCGGCTCCTATCAACCAAACTCAGAGTCTCTCCCTCTTTCTCTCTCCTCTCTATTCTCATCAATTCGAGCTGCAGAGATCAAATATGGCGATTTGAACTCTATTTTTCTTGGAATTAACGAATTTTGATTGAAGATCGTGGAACTGAGTTTCTTTGAGATAGGATTATATTAATTTCTTCAATAATTTTTATTTTAATAAAGGATTTGTTTGGTGGGTGAAATTCACTTATTCTTTATTCGATCGATGGGAATTCATTGATGGGTTTTATACTTGTTGAAATGGGTCACTTTGTGTTTTTCAGCTTTTGGATAATGTGGTGTTCTTGATCGAAGCAGGTTATTGGCGTGGGATGAGTTTGAGGTTTTTTAAAGGCTTGTTTGGTTGGTTGTGTTTTTTGTTTGGATGATTTCTGTGGGGGAGTAGTGATGGAAGAAAGGGGTTAAGTTTAGAGTTTGGTGTTGGAAGAGAAAGGAGGAGACTGAGCTGGAAGAAGGAGATGCTTGCTTTTACCAAAATGATGAGAATTCAACTCTTGACCCTGATGTTACTTAAATTATTACATATATTGGTAATTTATTGGTAATTTTATTTAGTTAATTATTACGTGCATTGGTAATTTATTATAGGCATGTGTGTGTTATTGGTTTGTTAGTGTGTGTGTTCTTGGTGTGTTGGTGTGTGTGTTTGAATTTATGTGTATTCTTGGTGTGTTAGTGTGTGCTCTTGACATATTTACCCTCAGATGATTAATAATTGTTTTAAAAAATATTTGAAATAATTTTTTAATTACACATAAGCATGTAATTTTTAATTTGTTTTCTTATTTTTGGCAAATTTTTTTAATTTATATTATTATATTTGTAAAGAACTAAATAAAAATTCATTTGATATTAATTTAAAAATAATTAAATATATTTTTCATTTATTTTTTTTTTTTTTGACTAACTTTTCTAATTTATATTATTATATTTGTAAAAATTAAGTAAAAATTCATTTGATATTAATTACAAAATAATTAAATATATTTTTCATTTATTTTCTTATTTTTTGACTAATGTTTCTAATTTATATTATTATATTTGTAAATAATTAAACAAAAATTCATTTGATATTATTTAAACATATTTTATTTATTTATTTTCTTATTTTTTTAGCAAACTTTTCTAATTTATATTATTGTTTGTAAAGAATTAAATAAAAATTCATTTGGTATTAATTAAAAAATAATTAAATATATATTTTATTTATTTTCTTGTTTTTTTGGCTAACTTTTCTAATTTATTTTAACATATGTTGTTTTTTATTTAAAATAAATATTTCATTTTCTCCATAAATTATTTCCTCCATTTCCACGTAAAGAAAAGCCACATGGGATGATTTGTGCCGCGTCGAATTTTTTTTACCGTGTCATCGGTTTGATGTGTCAATTTTAGTCTAAAAGTCAGCGAGACTTAGCAGAATTATAAACTTTTGTTAGTAAATCTGAGTTCGGTGAAAAAAAATTCGATGGCCGTTAATAAATCGACGCCTATAATACGATGGCGCAAGCGTTTAACTAACCCGTTACATAGTCTATACCGATGAATAAAGCAGCACGGTTGTCGCGATTATTAACAATAATTCTTCACAAGTAAGTTGTTACAAATCAATTCCAATTCAATTCCAATTTCAAATCAACTACCATTGTCGGCCTTCATCTTCTTCGTCAAAAACAATAACAATAACAAAAATTAGAATTGATTTATTAACCCGACAACAATTTAGCTTGGATCGGCGGTAATTGTTTGGAGGCCTGGGTTTAAAGTAATTTCGATGAACCTACTTTTAACAGAATTAATATTCCGTCGAGATTAACTATAATTTAGATTTTTTTTTTATAAATCGAGGATTTTAATTCACAATTTTGTATTTGTACTTATTTTTTAGCCAATTTTTCCAATAATATAATATTCATATCCCAACAACAACTCACTCAACCAACAAAATATATAATCAACAACAATCTAATGAGAAAATTTTAAATATAGAAGAAATATTTTACAACTTAAAATAAAACTAACTACAATGTACATCTAAGTTGAAATAAAATATACATATAAATTACCTGCAATAAAACTAACTACAATGTACATCTAATCTATAATAAAATAACTACAATAAAATATAAAATGAAACTAACTATATACAATGTACATCTAATCTATATCTACAACCTAAGACTAGTACTACCGCTTGTATGTGGGGAATTATTGAAGGGGCAAGGTCGACGTTACTTCGGTGTATGAAAATCATCAGCATCATTCTGATTCTCGCTGTCCACTGTGCTCGGCATCGTCATTATGCTCGGCATCGAAAGCACATCCTCTGTCTTTATTTTTCATGTTTTTCTTGTGTTTTTCACTTAAATTTTAACACCTGACCTTTTATTTAATTTTAGAGTTAATTGGTGTTAAATAAAAAGTCAGATGTCAAAATTTAAATGGAGAAATAAGAGGGACATAGAAAATAAGGACAGATAATCTGCTCTCCTTAGCAACGCCACCTTTTTGATACAATTACAAATAATAACTATTAGTAAACATAAATAATAATTCCATCGAAAATAAAACCGAATAGTTTATACATCCAAATAGTTTTTAACCCAAATAGCTTATACTACGAACACTAAATATATTTCATGTCATCTGATAAAACAGTTAAAATTGACACATTCAAATCATATTACCAACAAACTACCATATGCCAATTCATGCTAATATGATAAACAGTTAAAATTCATGCCCAATTCCCAACTTCACAACATTCATAATGCAAAATTCATGCCCAACCAACTTCACGATATTCAGCGTTTATAATATCAATTCATGTTAATATTAATATATAAAAAAACACCGATATACCAATTTTATGCTGCAAATTCATGATCCATATTCATGCCCAACTTCACAAAAATCATAATATACCACTGCCATATGCTAATAAAAAAAAAATAACGTAACAGTTATGAGGAGAACACAGAACCATAGGACCAGCTAACCGGAGGTCCAACGGCGACGAACGGTAGAATCGGCGAGACACCGGAAAAGCAGCAAGGAGAAGGCGCCCGTCGTCGAGAGGAGTTCACGGAACTGTTTAGATATAGGGTTTAGAACTTGGGTTTAGATATAGGGTTCTGATCGGCGGAGATGAAGTTGACATGGACGGAGAAAGGCGCCTTGACGGTTTGGCTCCGGCAGCCTAGATGGGTTTAGATCTAGGTTTTTAGACTTTGTGGGCAAGATAAATGCGTGTCTTCTTGGGGTTGGGTTTAATGTTAGCGGGGAGGAGAAATCTACGAAGAATACGAAATTGATTGATTGATTGTAGAGGGAGAGCGACGGTTGAATGACTTCTTTCAATGACACTTGGCGAGAACCCTAAAATTCGGCAACCGTTTAGGGTTATTGGGATTAAAGAGCCTTCCTCGATTCTTGAGTTGAGAGAATGTCAAACCGGCCTTTTTGAAAATAGGTATCATCACTTGATTACGAGGTTGTCGATCGTGATGCGAAACAATTACTGACTTTATTATTACAACGATAAAAGCGTGAGTTTGTATACAAATATTATCTTACAGACAATATCTATACTCGGATAAATCCTCATCACATTTATTGATACATTATTTTACAAAATAGTGAGGACTACTTAAACAACTCTCTCTAGAACCTTCATTCCATACACATTAGTACTAAATTACATTCTAGCCTCGAGAAAAAAAATGGAACAACAAGGAAAAGGGTGAGCTCAATTAGCCGGTAAAGAATATTATGACTAAGATAATATCTGACAAATTATCATTAGTCTTCAACGGGAAAAAAAAAACTAATAGAATCTGATAGACAACAAGTTTTTAAACCAATATTACAGGCGGAAATAATAATTCATTAGAAGAGTTAAGTAGAGAATCTGAACTACTATCTTACATGTATGAATTTAAAAGTTAAATAAATCTATCTTTTATCCTGTAACATCAATCAACATACATACGGAATCAAATATTCATCTTTGCTCTGAAAGAAGATATTCATCGATTGGTCATGTTCATCTAAACACTGTTCATCTTTGCCTACTGGGCGAAGATATTCATCAAATCATTCATCTTTGCCTTTCTGAGGAAGAAGATATTCAATAATATCATCATTTAAGGCGAGGATGATGAAAAATATTTTAAAAAGCGAATCGGTGAAAACAAAATGACAAGGATTAAGGATTAAGGATTAGTACTTTGTTTTATCCATGTCCAAAATACCTCAAAAATAATCATAGTGGTGTAAAATTCAAGAATGATCAAAACATGGATCTGATCAAAACTAGTATCCGAGCAGGATATTTTGGGCGAAAATAAAATTTTTATTTTTAGATGAATAGTCTTAAATATTAAGTGAATAATCTGGTATCGTGAATAGTCTTGGTATCGTGAATAGTAACTCAGAGCACCAAAAGTTCCAAATTTGATAAAACTTGATCAATATTTCAACATAATGATATTGAAGAAATAATATCATTACAAAAAATAATATCCCTTACCTCGAAATATCGATACTTACAAATGAAACAGGATATAAATTATGACTTGAACTTGCACCAGTATAGCAATACTCAAATTATACTCAAAATACTCACAAGAATAAACTTTCGATAATATAGAGAGAAAACTTTAATTTACGGTGTGATTTTCAATTCTAACCTAAGCACTTTATTTATAGGAAAATCTTTAGAACACAACGAGAAAATTTAATATAATAATAATATATATAATCAAATTTCCCTCGCCAACCTTCCAAGAACTGAATTCAGCTCATTCAACCCACATGTGTAACACACCATAATGAAAAAAACGTTTTCTAATTTTAAATATTTTAAACTTCCAAAAATCGATTATTTGAACTTGAACTTCAATAATTCATAATAAATAGCCCTTTCATCAGAAAATTCGAATCTCGCGAGTTTTATAGGAAATTCAATTCTCTACAACTTTGCAGAAGAAAGTTTTTCCAAATTCCAAACAGAAATTGACCAAAAATCCACAAGCGAGGCGATGTTACGGTATAATCAAATTTGATCGATAAATGGGGTCCATGAGCATGTTTAACATGTTTTAAACATTTATTGCAACAAAAATACTCTTCCTCCTCGTATACTCATATATCCCACATTAGTTGTAAAAATATCACCATTATTATATTACTAAAATATAATAATATATTTAAATAAATTATTTTATCGGAAAAAGATAAAATTTTAATTTTCAACAATTGTCACATTAAAATTTTTCTCCATCTATATCCACATAAAATCAATATTTTCCTCATCATATGAATCAATAATTAATTATTCACAAATAATATTACGAGAATCACAATATTGACAACGAGGCGGTTCAGGAAAGAGGGGCTTTCGATAAAATTTCTTCTTCTTGGCGCCTTGATTAGGTGACCAAACCTCTCCTTAAACGAGAACTTTCTAGACATTGCCAATAATGTTATCTAATAATATTATTAGGATAATATGAATTATTGCTTCGATAATGAAAAATCTTGTATAATGACATTATTGAAACAACGACAATATAAAATATCAATGCACAATTATTAAATCAATAAAATCTTTGAGCGATAATTCTTTGTAACCATTATTGAGTAGTGCCTTCTTACGTAAGAATCAATAATTGGTGCAATCTGGTGTCTATTTCTTGTGTTTTAACCATAGGGTAATTTAACGATAATACTTGATAACAAATCTGTAGATTATTTTAAACCACTTATATTTGTGGTTTTTCTTCATCCAATCGCTTTCCGCTATGGGGCCCACACATGGGCTGGCTGGTAAATCTGAATATTCCCAAAGCGATCTGAATATTCCACGACCAAAACGAATATTCCCAAACAACAATGAATATTTTATAACCACTTGCTTATTTTAAAATATTTGCGTATTTTACCCTAACTATCCACATTAATCAAATCAACCCTTACTATTTTAAAATAATAAATAGAAAATTAAATTTTATTAATAATAAGTTGGGGTCTTACACAAACCCTTTAGTGCTTTTAGGTGGAATCTCCAAATCTTTAAGTCACCAAAAGTGTCCCTTTGATCTTCGAGAGTCCAAGCCTTGAGTCAGAAGAAGTCCCTTCGATGGAATGGAAGGGGTATTTATAGGGTTTTACGGAAAGTAGTCTTGTGCAAGGCACATGCTTTCGAAAAAATTCGAGAAATACCCTTTAGTCATTAGAATAATGCCCGTATTGCCTGTTATCCTTACAGCCACCAATCGAATCCTCGATCGATTCCCAAAGCGAGTAGCCTCCACGACTCTTACGCCTCGGAGACAGCGTGGAAGCTTCTCCGGGTCTAGTACATTTATTCGACTTTTTGCCTTTATTCCATTAGGTTATGTGAACCCTAATTTGCACATTTAATGAGGTAGTGGAACCCTAATTGTGCATTTAATTCAATTAGGTCATCTGAAACCTAATTTTGCACTTGGACCCAGATTTACCCCACAATGCGAGTCGCGTTCCCAAATAGAGCGATCGCGCGAAATACTTCAAGCCTTTGAACAATTTTGCGGGACTTCACTTTACAAGTCTTGAAGATAATGGTCTAGTAGAGGAACCCCTAGGGAGCCAAACCATTGAGGTTAAACCTGAGGAATCAAAACCTAGCGAGGGCTCTACCTTGGACTGTTGGAAATTCCTCCAAAAATATGTCCATAGCTTGCCCAAGATTTATTTCTTTATTTTTTTCCTGGAACAAGAGAAATGATCAAATAAAATAAAATTTAATAAAATTTTTCTTTTGTTAAATCAAATCTTTCCTTTTTACCAAATCGGATCATAATTAATTTTATTTTTAGAAAATCAAATCAAATCTTAATCTTATTTTAGAAATAAAATCAAAGCTTTCTTTGTTTTGGAAATAAATCAAATCTTTCTTTAATTGAAAGCAAAAGATTTTATATATATATATATATATATATACATATATATATTATCAAGGAAATCTTTCTTTTGGTAAATCAAATCTATCCCTTTTACCAAATCGGATCTTAATTAATTTTATTTTTTGAAAATCAAATCAAATCTTAATCTTATTTTGGAAATAAAATCAAAGCTTTCTTTGTTTTGGAAATAAATCAAATCTTTCTTTAATTGAAAGCAAAAGATTTTATTTATTTATTTATATATATATATATACATATATATATTATCATATATATATATATATATATAATATTTTTGAAAATTACCCCTGTTGGGAATAAAACTAAATCTTCTTTATATTTAGTAAATAATATCTTTATATATTTTTTATTTAGAAATGAATTCAAAGATACTTATCTTTTGGAAAATCTTAATGTGAAAAGAGCATTCATTTCAAGCAGTTGATTGGTAGAGCAACAGGACCTCAAAGGTATGAAAGATAACAGCCCCTAGGTAGTCGAGGCTTACATGGTTGAAGCCTACATGGCCGAAGCCTACATAGATTTTTTTAAGGGGTGAAAAGAACGACCCCTAGGTGGCCTAAGGCAACATGGCCGCCCCCTAGGTGGCCTAAGGCAACATGGTCGCGCCCTAGGTGGCCTAGCTAAGGCAACATGGCCTAGGGGAACAATGAAGTTTTGGAGGACCAATTACTATTTTGATCATAAATTTTGACTCGTTTGGAGTTTTGGAGCCCATAATATATCAAAACGAAGCTAGCGAGGAGCCCTACGAAGCCAACATGGCCGAACCCTAGGTGGCCTAAGGCAAAATGGCCAAACCCTATGGGAAAAATGAAGTTTAAATGAAAAAAATAAAGTTTTTGGAGGAGTAACTACTATTTTGATCATAACTTTTGACTCGTTTGGAGTTTCGGAGTCCATAATATATCAAAACGAAGCTAGCGAGGAGCCCTACAAAGCCAACATGGTTGAACCCTAGGGGGCCGAACCCAACATTTTTTTTTCCAAGACTCCCCAATCTTTGTTTTGTCTTCCGAACCCCATTACCTTGATTACATCTTGGTTTTTTCCCTCGGATAATAAAGAAAGACTTGACGTTTCATCCACGAAGAACACAAAGGAAGAAAAATACTCTACATGCGATGAAAGCAGCTCGGATGGCCCGAACCCTAGAAGTAGAACCCTAGGGGCCGAACCCTAGAGGGAACCATAACTCTTTTACGACATTGTTTCATCTTCTTTTGGTGTTTTGAAGCTTTACTCTTGGATATTCCTCTTTGGCTTGGTGAGCACTTGAGCTCGAAGCACTTTATTTAACGTCCTTCCTTGCTTCTTTAGATCCCTTATCTTTGAACTCTTTTTTTTTTTTTGGGCCCTCCATGTTGAACATTCTGCGGACTTGGGAACAACCAAGGAGGCCCGTTTCTCAATGATTGGGAAAGGGTTCCCCTCCTTTGGTCTTTTCATCGTCTCTTTGGAAGCAAGTCAAACTTATGCCGTCTGACTTTTCCTCCACCATAGAAGGAAAGCTTGTTTCTATATCCAACGGCTTGTGGAAGTTGGGATGACTTCTTATGCGATTCATCTAACCACCTTCAGAATAGCAACATTGGATTGACTAGCTACTTAGGAATCTTGATTATGTGGATAGCTTTGCATCCAACTATGTAGGAACATTAAGTATCCAATAGGACCATGGTGTTCTTCTCTACATATTCATCAACTGCTTGGGGTGAATGCACCTTTACTACTGGAGGATGTCTATGCCCTATTTCGGTAAGTATTTGCCCCTTGCTTGGCGTGAGTCACGCCTTTGGTGAGATGATCGCGCAAAATATTATAAGTGTTGAAGTCTTGATTCTAATTAATACGAACACTTGGCGGGGCTTGATGTTTTGCGATCCTCGAAAGCGAAAGTCTAGGAGAGGAACTTCTAGGGAAGCAAACCCTAGAAGGCGAGTCTTAGAGGAGCTCTCTCGGGATATTTAAAAATCTTGATCTAATCTTTCTTACCATCTCTTGAAATTTCTCTTTCTTTTGGAATCGAAAGTCATTGAGAACCCGACATTTAATTGAAGGCACGAAAACCTTGAAGGCTGATAGCTTCAGTTCTGCTGATAGTGTTGAAGACATGCTGATAGCTTTGAAGGCCTGATAGCATCGAAGACCTGATAATAGCGTTGAAGATCTATTGATGGCCACGAAGACCTGCTGATGGCCTCGAAGACCAAGCTTTAGGTATTCCTCTATCTTCAATTTGACAAGTCATGACCTTTGGATCATGAACTGTCGTAGTTCTTTTCATTTCTTGTATCAGAAAATCATGTACATTTATTTCATACAAACTAACACTTGAATCTATACTTTTCTTTCTTTTCTTTCTTTTTTTTTCTTTTTTTAAGAAATTTAAAAAAACGTTCAAGTATAAGTGAAAGTTTGTCAATTTATTGATAATAAAATTGCTTTTAACGAAAAGAATAACGTTTCATATAATAAATTTTGCTTTTGTCGGTGAAAGCATAACGTTCACCACTTTTAGAGATAAAGTATAACTTTTTCGGGTTTGAGGGCTTATACTCGGGGGCCTCAATTACTTTTATTAAAGTTGAAAGTATAACTTTTTGGGTCTGAGGGCTTATAGTCAGGTGCCTCATTCACTTTTGATGATAAAAGCTTTGTAACACTTTCAGGTGCCTCGTCACTTGGGTCGATCGATATTTTGGCAAGTCACGATCTACGAGGACTTGAAATCGGTGCCTCGTCACTTGGGTCGTCGATTTTTTTGTGAGTCACGATCTCGACAACTTGACCACCGTTTAGAGGGGACCACCATTTTGGGTGGTTTTTTTTTTTTTAGTCGTCAATTCTTGTGCCTCCTCCCTTGGTAATCCAATTTACTTGGCAAGGGATATTTCGGAGGACTTAAAGCACCATTTTTGGTGGACACCATCTTGGGTGGATTTTTAATTCATCTGTAGTTCAGAGTTTGTTCGATGGTACGTAGAGCCAATATTTGAGTTCTTGACTTTCGGGACTGCACCATGGGTGATGGTGTTGAACGTTTCTTCTCCTAGTTCAATCTCCCCGGCCGCCAGTTTCTCATGGTATATCCTCCGTATACTGTAACAGTCCATAGTGTAATGCCTTGCGTATTGGTGGTATACACAGAAGTTTGATCTTCTTTTCATTTCTTGATTACAACCGTAGGGGCCTTGGAGGTTTCACCACTCCGTCTTCGACCCATTGTTAAATGCTGAGGCTCTGACACGCCTTCATTTGCATGTGATAGCCTTGAGCGGCATTGTGGTATACTTGTCCCCATGCTTTTCTGCTTCGTTCAAATTTCTCATTCTTCTCCCTCTTGCCCCCTGTGGTTTTGGTTGAGAATCCACGAGCCCACGATTTGTTGTCCTCTTGCTCTTTCATGTATCCATCGCATGGCTGGTGGGAAATGTCATGATTCCCCTAAGTCTTGTGCAAAAAGATGAGAGAGGTCATGAAATGAATCATACGCCTTGGTAATGAGGTGGGGCTTGAAGGCGTCTAAAGCACCATTGTTGCATATCTTAACCAAGTTCTTTTCTTGATTGGTTCTACACACTTACGTGCTTGGGCCTGAACTTTCAGCGTGTCGTGACTCCTCATTAAACCTGCTTAAACCGCATGAGCTCTACAATGGTTACTGTTTACGCACATAGAAAAACTTTTTAAAAATTGTAATTTTAGGTCATCCCAATCATGGACTAACCCTTCTCCAAATTATAGTACCAATGAAGGCCTTCCACAGTCAAAGTCTTGTTGAATTCCGCATCGACAAGTTGTGGTTATTCACTTCATCATATCCTAATACACAGGAGACATCGACTCTCTGAAACACAGCAATATGTTCCACGACATTTCCTTTCTCTCCGTTGTATTTTGGAAATTGTGGGGATGCTCAATATACTACAATAAATAAGGTTGCCTCCGAATGTGTCTTTGGGTAAAGGCGGAGTAAAGTCTAACTCAGAGGTCGGAATGTTTGCCTGCGAAGTTGATTGATCACATCGATCATATCATCCTTCGTCTTGACTGGCTCGTGGCATGAACTCTATGTGGTACAGAAATTGGCTGATGTACACTGACATCATATAAATTACATGTATCGGTTGTGCTTGTGGTAGGATTCGTTGAGCGAGGTTTGGGATGGTTGGCATCTACACTTGTGAAAATACGGGGATAACAGTTGGAATGATGTTTGTCTTAGGCTGGCTGACTTTCAATTTGGGTTGTGGTGCGTCACCACTGTTTTGAGGTTCCAAGTGGATGATTGGGACAGACTGATTCTCCATCAATGGAGGTGATGTCTGATTCTCCTTATTGTTGCTATCGTTGTTGTTGTCCTCCACTCCTGCCGGTTCTCCTTGTGAATTGTCTGGGAACATAGCCTTGAAAGCGGGAATCTGCATCAACTGTTGGCGAAAATTTCCCATTTCCTTTTGCTTTCTCTGCATCTCTAGCATCATAGCCATCATCATCCCTTGTTCTTCCCGTGCTTCCTTCAACGCCTTGAGCATCTCCAGTTGCACATCATTTGCCTGCTCTCCTCTTTCTTCCTCGATTTGCCTTCCGC
This sequence comes from Panax quinquefolius, assembly GCA_020205615.1. NCBI lineage: Eukaryota > Viridiplantae > Streptophyta > Magnoliopsida > Apiales > Araliaceae > Panax > Panax quinquefolius. The sequence goes on along the minus strand of CM035174.1, from coordinate 85,900,825 downwards.
TTTGTCACTTTGACATTCTCTGGTTATTGCTTTCGGGCCGTGTATGGTGATGTTGAACTTAATTCCTTCCGATCGTCTTCGAGGATGGGTTGATTGAGATTTAGATTCACGCCTTGGAAAGCTTGACTTGCTTGCCTTGGGCCCGGACCCGGTGAGGTAATCTTTGTTTGTTGGTGAAGCTCTTTATGTTGTTCTCCACTTGAGTTGTGGGCATACCTTCACAAATTCTACACCTCCCAATGAGTCGCCCGAAAAAGAGAATGTGGGCAAAAATCGTATCTTCTTGGGTTAGGGTTTCGTGTTGGTGAGGAGGAGAGAAATCCACGAAGAATCTGAAATTGATTGATTGATTGTAGAGGGAGAAACGACGGTGGTAGCTTACTCTCAACGGCGTAAGCGAAACCCCTAGAATCCGGAAACCGTGTTAGGGTTATTGGGATTCCAAGAGCCTTCTTTAGTTCTTCGAGTTGAGAGAATGTCCAAACCCTTTAGTGCTTTTAGATGGAATCTCCAAGCCTTTAAGTCACCAAAAGTGTCCTTTGATCATCCAAGAGTCCAAGCCTTGAGTCAGAAGAAAGTTCCTTTCCCATGGAATGGAAGAGGTATTTATAGGGTTTTACGGAAAGTAGTCATATGCAAGACACATGCTTTGAAAAAATTCGAAAAATCATTAGAATAATGCCCATATTGCCTGTCATACAGCCCACCAAATCCGTCCCTCAATCAATTCTCAAAGCGAGCCGCCTCCACGGTCTTACGCCTCGGGACGGCGTGGAAACTTCTCCGGTCTAACACATTTATTTACGAGTTTTTAGCCTTTTTATTCCATTAGGTTATACAAACCTTAATTTGCACGTTTAATGAAGTAGTGGAACCCCGTTGTGCGTTTAATTCAATTAGAGTCAATGCAACGCTAATTTTGCCTTGGACCTGAGACTTAATGGGTTTGAAGGTTGGAGATGGATGAGATTTGAGATTTAGATGAAGGTTTGATATGAGTTTGAAAGTTCTGAGAAGGTTGGAGATGAAATGGGGGAAGGAGGAGACTGATAGCTGGGACCCAAATTCCGTCCATATTAGGCTAGATGCTGTTTAGAATATATTTGTACGAGCGGAAAATCTTCACACCAAATCTTGGGATCGGTTAGCGTGAAGTAAAGCTCATGATAAGTTCACTTCGTATTAAATCTGATCTTGACAACGCGGTAGAAGTTGATCTCTCCGCTGCGTATCGAGCTGTATTGATCGTGAAATAATTCTGTGAAGTTACTTCATCTTAATCATTCACGATTGCCACAAATAGTTTTAACAAAATTCCGTCAATAATAGATTAAAATTGACATAATTAATTGCGACAGAAAAATTACCTTAAATTTGATGAAACTAATTCTGTCAAAAATAATCATTTTTATAGTGATACTTATTAAATTGCTTTTGATATGTAAATAAACAACTAAATTTTATTATAAAAATAATGTTGGTCATGTATCAGTCTCATCATGTCAATTCTTTACTTGTTGAATATTCAATTGTATCACGGAATGATGTTTGGTATCGGAAGAAATAAGAACACGATATGGCTGGTAGCATATCATTGTCAGAAATTTTATTTATTTTAATCAATAAATTAATAATGTTTGATTATAATATCGAGTTGTAGAGCATGAAAATGACAAACGAAAGCCACTAAACTATTACTTTTTCATTGAAAAATAATACATACACTATTGAGAATATGAATAAACAGAAAGACAGCATAAATCCATAACAAATCTCTTAAAATTTGCAGGATTGCTTATTTATAATTTTTATACCATTTTTATAATTAGCCATTAATTACAGAAGCGTTCATAATAGTTTCATTATCTTTTATCACTCTTTCTGCGATTAATAGATTATTATTACGAATAGAAATTATATTTTTAAATTTATTATACAACGGAGTTCGCTATATTGATTAAATTAAATAATAAAATTTAAAAGTTAAATGAAATGAAAATATATTTTGACAGATTTGTGAATGTTGACATTTGTATTTGTCAAAATATATTTTGACGATTGAAACCTTTAAATTTTATTAGTAATAATATTTTTTTCTAAATAAATTATAATATGTATTGATTAAATTTATATTAATTTTAAATTTAATGTGAGCTCAATCATATAATCCTTGTAGTTTTCAGCTCTTTTGAATCACTGGCCCCGTGTATAATGAGAATCACATTATTATTTTAGAGTAGTCTGCATGGGAATATAGGATGATGTGTGTCAAATGTATTGGTGAATCAATCAAAAAGTCAAATTTATGATTTGTAACTTAACATTCGATTATGTCATGTGTCACACCAGTAGGTGCAGAAATAAGATTATGTAGAATTATTTCGACTTTTTATTAATTAAAATGTAATGATTTTCCATTAAAATACTTAAATATCTCTTTTTTTTTTTTTTTGATAATTTTATGTTAATAATTTTAAACTCACACATCAATTCTTTGACATGTCAATGACCGAACTCCAAATCTCATAAATACCATAAGTTGGGTCATACCACTCAGTCAAGAGTCACTAGTCATACCGCTTAATAAGACCCTCAACTTATTATTAATGAAATTTAATTTTCTCTTATTTATTATTTTTAGAAATAGTAAGGGTTGATTTGATTAATGTGGATAGTTAGGGGTAAAAAATTATCTTTGTGAATATATTTCAAAATAAGCAAGTGGTTATAAAATATTCATTGTTGTGATGTGATTAATGTGGATAGGAATATTAGTTTGGTGTGGAATATTAAATCTTTGTCGGGGAATATTAAATGCGACGGTAGCGACCGTGTGTATATGTATAGCCCCATGTGAAAGCGATTGGATGAAAAAGCAGCGAAAATAAGTTGTTTAAAAATAGCGGCGTGGTTATTCTGAATTATCTTGTTAAAATACCGGTGGTTAAAACACGATGCTTACCACGGTATTGCACGATTATTGATTCTTACGTGAAGGCCTTTTCTTTCGATAATGGTTCTGATAATTCTTTATTCGATATTTTATTGAGTTAATAATTCTTTGCGTTGATATTTTATATTCTTTGTTGTTTGATAATTGTCATTACGTATTTTTCATTATCGAACCGATAATTCATATTATCTGAATAATATTATTAGATAACATTATTGGCGATGTCTAGAAAGTTACATCTAAGGAGAGGTTTGGTCACTTAATTGCGGCGCCGATGAAGAAATTCTTATTGGAAAGCCCCTCTTTCACAGGGCTGCACAGTTGTCGATATTGTGATTACATAATATTATTTGTGAATAATTAATTATTGATTCATATGATGAGAAAAATATTGATTTTATGTGGATATAGATGGAGAAAATTTTTAATGTGACAATTGTTGAAAATTGAAATTTTATCTTTTTACGATAAAATAATTCATTTAAATATATTATTATATTTTAATAATATAATAATGGTGATATTTTTACAATGAATGTGGGATATATGAGTATCTGAGGAGGAAGAGTATTTTTGTTGCAATAAATGTTTAAAACATGTTAAACATGTCGGTGGACCCCATTTATTGGTTGAAATTTGATTATAGCTTTAATCGCCCCGTTTGTGGATTTGGTCAATTTTTGTTTGGAATTTGGAAAAACTTTCTTACGCAAAGTTGTAGAAAATTAAATTTCCTATAAAAACTCATGAGATTCAATTTTTACGATAAAAGGGCTATTTATTATGAATTATTGAAGTTAAAAAGCTCAAAAATAATTGATTTTTGGAAGTTTAAAATATTTTAAATAATAAAAAAACGTTTTTTGTTTTTTTTGTAGGCTACAACATGTGTATAATGAGCTGAGATCAGATCTAGGAAGGTGGGCGTAGAAATCTTAATATATATATTAATATTATATTAAATTTTTACTACTTTGGTGTTCTAGCGTTTTCTATAAATAGGGTCTTGGGTTAGAATTGAAAATCACACGAAGCTGAAGTTTTCTCTCTATATATTATCGGCGTATTCTTGTGAGTATTTTGAGTATACTTTGAGTATTGTTAGGCGGTGCAAGTTCCTCTTGACCTTATATACAGGTATTCGATTAAAAGTCTTAATCTTTCGAGGTAAGGGATGTTATTTTCTTCTCGAATGATATTATTTCTTGATATCATTATCTTTGAAATATTGGTTGGAACTTTTATCAAATTTGGAACTTTTTTATGTATGGGTTACTATTCATGAGTTCTTATTCACGAGTTACTATTCATGAGATTCTTATTCACGATTCTTATTCACGAGTACTATTAAATGAAGCGTGAAGATGTTTTTGTGGAATTTCTATCTTTTGGTGTCAGATTCTTATATTCACGTGTATCGACCTTTATTCACGTATCTGACATCTTTATTCATAGAAAATAAAATTTCTTCTTTTTGTCCAAAATATCTATTACGGATACTAGCTTTGATTGTATCCATGTTTTGATCATTCTTGAATTTTACACCACTATGATTATTTTTGAGGTATTTTTGAACATGGATAAAATAAAATCTGAATCCTTAATCCTTAATCCTTGTCATTTTGTTTCCTTTGGATTCGTTTCTTTAAAAATATTTTCATCATCCTCGGTCTTAAATGATGATATTATTGAATATCTTTGGCTTTGTGATGCTGAAGATGAATGATTTCTGAAGAATATCTTTGGCCGTAGTGCAAAGATGAGCAGTGTTTAGATGAACATGACCAGGTGATGATGAATATCTTTGGCACATGGTGCAAAGATGAATATTTGATTCGGATGTATATTGATTGATGTTCGAGGGGATAAAAGATGAGCGATGAACTTTTAAATTCATACATAGAAGATAGTAGTTTGCATTCTCTCTACTTAACTCTTACTAATGAATTATTATTTCATTGCGAATATTGATTTAAAATTTGTTGTCTATTGTATTCTATTAGATTTTCCTGTTGAAGACTAACGATAATTTGTTGTATATTATCTTAGTCGTAATATTCTTTCTTGGGCTAGTTGAGCTCACCCTTTTCCTTTTTGTTCCATTTTTCTTCTCGGGGAGGCGAGAATATAAGCGAGTGCAGAGTCGGGGTATGGAATGAAGGTTTTAGAAAGAATTGTTTAGTAGTCCTCACCATTTTTGTAAAATAATGTATCAATAAATGTGATGAGGATTTATTTGAGTATAGATATTATCTAGAAGATAATATTTGTATTCAAACTCACAGTTTTCTTGTTGTAATAATAAAGTTGTAGTTGTTTACATACCATATATTGACAACTCGGAATGGGTGATGTATACTATTTTGGGGGCGTCACGGTTGGTATCGAGCTTAGGGATATGATCTCTGGCGGAGATCGGGGAATAGAACTAGGAGGGAGGCGAGTAAATCCTTATTTAGTGTGTCCTACTAAAGCTTATTTTTTAGTTGGTCGATATATAAGGATATTATGTGATATATTGATTTCCTTAATTAACCCTTGTTTTATGGCGGTGTTTGAGAATGTCGTTGAGAATATTAACAATGGAAATGAGGCCAGTGGAGCGCTTTGTACTCACCAGCGAGGAGAGCGTCTGCAGTGGCAATGTTCCTCTGTGAACAACACCACTGGCGAGATGATGAGCGAGGGGATGTTTAGAAGCTTTTTGCGATTCATACAAAATCGAATGAGGAGACTTCGTGTTCAAAATCTGAGGAGAAATGATAGCAATTCACGGGTTATCACGACCAAGCGATTCGAAGAGTTGGGACCACGAAATTTAAGGAAAGCGGATCCGATCATGGCGGAAACATGGGTCAAACAAATTACGAAGATATTGATGTCTTGGGATGCGGAGAAAAAAGAAGGTTCCATTCGCCACCTTTATGTTCCATGGCGAAAGCGGAACTATTGGTGGGAGTGCGTGAAGCGTACCCATCCGGTACTTTTCGGCATGTCTTGGGAAGCGTTTGAAACTATTTAATGACAAATACTTTCACGAAAGTGTTAAATCGTATGAAGGAAGTGGAGTTTATTAGATTAGAACGAACAACGTGGCGGTGTCTCGATGCGAGGCAAAGTTTGCGAGTTATCGAGTTTGCACCTCATTTGGTGGAGAATGAGGAGCGTATGTGCGGATGTTTCTTAGAGGTTTGAAACCCGCGTCGTCGATATCTCATTTCTCATAAATTTTCTCTCTATTCGGATGTTGTAAGCAGGGCTCGATTATTAGGCGAGATAACGAGTCTGCGGTCATTGAGGACCCTGACGAGGATCGTACGAGAGATAGCGATCAGCGAATAATGATAACCGTGAGGAGAAAAGCAGAGCGGACAAAAATGGTAACCACTCTGGTGGTAATCATAGCCGTGAAAATAGAAGAAGCGAGTCGGGAGGAGATTTTAAAGAGAGATTTAACAATGACCATATGAAGGCAGCGGTCTGCGTGACAAGCCCGGTTCTAAGGGAGAGAAACGACCACCGGTCGTATATCTTATAAATCTGGAAAAAGAGGACATATCGGTCAAAGCTGCCCCAACAGTTCAAGGTATGCTATAATTGTGGAAAGGAAGGACATATCGCTCGAGATTATGCGATGGCGAAAACCTAGTTCGGGAGGGGTGACTCAAAAAATGTCCCGAAAAAAAGTCAAAGTCAGCGATTAGGGAAGGCGTTTGTTGTGGTTGGTCAAAATCGAGGAACCCAAGCGAGGTGATCACGGGTAAAGTATTTATAAATTCTTGCGAAGTTTATACCTTACTTGATCTGGGGTGCTACCCATTCATTTATCTCTCTGCATGTGCTCAGCGTTTAAACTTGACTCAGGAGAAATTAGACTTTGACTATCTGTGGAAACTCAGTTAGGAGAAACTTTCATCATCCACTTGTTTATAAATCTTGTTTGATTCAAGTTGGCACCATCACCTTACACATTGACCTTATCTCTTTAAAGATACTTGCTTTTGATGTGATTTTGGGGATTGATTGGTTAACTACTCATCATGCCAAAATTGATTGTTTTAAATAAGGTTGTTAGTTTTCATATTCTAACTTGACTGTTGTTGTGCGAATTCAAGCAACTAAACCATTAAAATCAATCAACATCATATCTAATCATAAAGCTATTAGTTTATTGAAAAAGCGGATGTCAAGCTTTCTTAGCCCATGTTATGGATTTGAATAAAGACACGTCAAATTTGAATAATATTCTGTTGTTATTGACTTTCGGCGTATTTCTGAAGAACTTCGGTCTACCCCGAGCGTGAAGTTGAATTCTTTATTGATCTTGAACTTTGTACAAAGCCCATTTCTAAAACCCCATATCGAATGGCTCTATTGAACTTGAGGAGTTAAAGGTCCAACTCTGAGGAATTGTTGGACATCGGTTTCATTAAATCTAGTACATCTCCTTGGGGTGCTCTGTTTTATTTGTAAAGAAGAAAGAAGCGGGAGTATCGACTTTGTATTGACTATCGGGGAATTGAACCATGTCACCATCGAGAATAGGTATCCTCTACCTCGTATTGATGACTTGTTTGACCCGATTCTGAGGGGCACAATTCTTTTCAAAAATCGATCTTAGATTACGGATATCATCAATTGAAGATTAGGCGAGGATATTCAAAGGCGCCTTTAGAACTTCGATGCGGGCATTATGAATTCTTAGTCATGTCTTTGGATTGACTAATGCTCTATGACTTTCATGGATATGATGAGCCAAGTATTCAAGGAATATTTGGATCGGTTCGTTGTTGTCTTTATTGATGACATCCTTATATATTCAAAAAGTCGTGAAGATCATGAGCACCATTTGAAATTTGGTACTCGAAAACTTCGTGAAAACAAACTATATGCCAAATTGAAGAAATCGAGTTACGGCTTGAGGAAGTAGCATTCCTTGAGCGCGTGGTGTCGAAACATGGAGTATCTGTTGATCCGTGAAGATTGAAGCAATCTGAAGTTAGAACAGCAATAAAATTCGGTGGTTGAAATCGTAGCTTTTGGGCTTAAATGGTTATTATTATCGAGATTAAATGGAAGGTTTTCTCGAATCGCTACTCCATTAACTTCATTAACTTCGGAAGGATACAAAATTCGTTTGGAGCGAAGAATCGAGAGAAGAGTTTCCAAAGCTTAAGAGGAGACTTATTTGGCTTTTTGTTACAACAATACCATCTGGTTGGATGGATTTGTTATCTCTGATGATGCTTGAGCAAAGGGTTAGGATGTGTTCTCATGCAGGCGTGGGAAAGTCATAGCCTATGCCTCGCGACAACTTAAAAGAGTATGAGAGGAGATTATCCTACTCATGATCTAGAGTTAGCGGCCCGATCGTTTTCCTTTAAAGATATGGAGCCTTATCTATATGGGGAGAAAGTGGAGATATATTGAGACCATAAAAAGCCTTAAATATTTCTTCACTCAAAAGAACTCAACATCTGGCGGCGACGTTGGCTCGAGCTATTGAAGACTACGACCACACTATTGATACCATCACGGAAAAGCGAGCGTGGTAGTAGCGCGTTGAGTAGAAGATCATATCTGCGAGGAAGAGTGCGATGATGTCAAGTATCTGCGTAGAGCCCGACTTTAATAGAAAAAGTTAAGGTTGCTCGAGCCATGGGCACCGGAGTGATCGTATGAAGAAGAAAATACTGAAGGAGCTATTAGGGCGAGAATTGATGAAGAAGGAATACTTGAGTCCACTCTGAACTTTGTGTTCTAACGACTCTAATTTGAAGTCTGAGATTATGATGGAGGCACCTGATACACCATTTGCAATCCATCTGGAAGTACTAAAATGTATCGTGATCTTGACATACATTTTGGTGGAACAATATGAAGAGAGAGAGATGCAAAGTTTATCTCGATGTGTTTAACTTGTCAGCGTGTAAAAGGCGGAGCATCTAGTACCTAAGGGTCCGTTGCAACCACTTGAGATTCCGAAATGGAAGTGGGAACACATTACCATGGATTTAGTTCTGGGTCTTCCTCTACGGTTTCTCGAGGCATCAATGCTATTTGGGTTATTGTTGATAGATTAACCAAATCTGCTCATTTCTTGCCGTCTGGAGACTTATTCCTTGAGCGTCTTGCTAGTATATGCGTGAATGAGATTGTGAGGTTGCATGGCATGCACGGTATCCATAGTTTGGATCGTGACCCAAGATTCACTTCAAGATTTTGGGTTAGCTTGCAAAAAAGCTATGAGCGCGCAGTTTGCGATTTAGTTGACATACCATCCTCAAAGCAGACGGACAATCGAAGAGACTATTCAAACTCTTGAAGATTTATTAAGACTACATGTCCTGAACTTCAAGGCGGTTAGGATAAGTATTTACCATTGGTGGAATTCTCCTACAACAACGATTATCGAGCAAGTATAGGTGTGGCTCCATTTGAAGCATTATATGGGCGAAAATGTAGCTCTCTCCGATATGTTGGGGATGAGGTGGGTGAAGCAACATTGTTGGGACCCGAGTTAAATGCGTATGACTCTGAAAAGATCGAAATGATTCGACAACGTATACAAAGCGGCACAAGATCGACAAAAGAGTTATCACGGATCTTCATCGAAAGGGCGTGGAATTTAGTGTAGGGGATCATGTATTGTTGCGAGTTGCTCCATGGAAGGGAGTTACAAGATTTGGGAAGAGAGAAAGCTCGATCCACGATTTATTGGTCCATTTCAAATTCTTGGCCAGAGTAGGAAATGTAGCTATATAGACTTGCGTTACCTCAAGTATGTCTCGTGTTCATAATGTGTTTCACATATCATACTTAAATAAATATGTGAAAGACCCGAACCACGTTATAGAGTTAGAACCGGACGAGATAGCCAGAAGACTTAGCGTGTGAGGAGGTACTGTCAAGATCTTGGATAGGAAGGAGCATGTCCTACAGCATGAAAGGTCATACCACAAGTTAAAGTTTTGTGGAGGAATCATGCTTTATAGAGGAAATGACACAGGAATTGGAAGCGGAAATGAAAGCGAGGTATCCTCACCTTTTGAAACACACGAGTGCGTCGTCGATTTAGAGATGAAATTTTCATAAGGAGGGAGGTTGTAAGACCCCAACTTATTATTAATGAAATTTAATTTTCTCTATTTATTATTTTGAAATAGTAAGGGTTGATTTGATTAATGTGGATAGTTAGGGGTAAAATCATAAATATTTGAAAATAAGCAGTGGTTATAAAATATTCATTGTTGTGGGGAATATTAGTTTGGTGGTGGAATATTAAATCTTTGTCGGGAATATTAAATGCGGCGGGTAGCGACCATGTGTGGGCCCATAGTGAAGCGATTGGATGAAGAAAGCGACAAATATAAGTTGTTTAAAAATAACGGCGTGGTTATTCTGATTAATCTTTGTTAAAATACTGGTTGGTTAAAACACGATGCTTTGCGGTATTGCACCATTATTGATTCTTACGTGAAGGCCTTTACTCGATAATGGTTCTGATAATTCTTTATTCGATATTTTATTGAGTTAATAATTCTTTGCGTTGATATTTTATATTCTTTGTTGTTTGATAATTGTCATTACGATATTTTTTCATTATCGAAAACAATAATTCATATTATCTGAATAATATTATTAGATAACATTATTATTGCAATGTCTAGAAAGTTACATCTAAGGAGAGGTTTGGTCACTAATTGCGCGCATGATGAGAAAGAAATTCTTATTGGAAAGCCCCTCTTTCTGAGGCTGCACGGTTGTCGATATTGTGATTACTGTAATATTATTTGTGAATAATTAATTATTGATTCATATGATGAGAAAATATTGATTTTATGTGGATATAGATGGAGAAAATTTTTAATGTGACAATTGTTGAAAATTGAAATTTTATCTTTTACGATAAAATAATTCATTTAAATATATTATTATATTTTAATAATATAATAATGGTGATATTTTACAACGAATGTGGGATATATGAGTATCTGAGGAGGAAGAGTATTTTTTTGTTGCAATAAATGTTTAAAACATGTTAAACATGTCGGTGGACCCCATTTATTGGTGAAATTTGATTATAGCACATAAAATCCCCGTTTGTGGATTTGGTCAATTTTGTTTGGAATTTGGAAAAACTTTCTTACGCAAAGTTGTAGAAATTGAATTTCCTATAAAAACTTCATGAGATTCAAATTTTTTTGATAAAAGGGCTATTTATTATGAATTATTGAAGTTAGAAGCTTCAAAATAATTGATTTTTGGAAGTTTAAAATATTTTAAATTAAAAAACATTTTTTTTTTTTTTTTTGTGGGCTACAATGTGTGTGTATGATGAAATTTGAGATCAGATCTAGGAAGGTGGGCGTAGAAATTTTAATATATATATTAATATTATTTAAATTTTACTACTTTTGGTGTTCTAGCGTTTTCTATAAATAGGGTCTTGGGTTAGAATTGAAAATCACACGAAAAGCTGAAGTTTTCTCTCTCTATATTATCGGCGTATTCTTGTGAGTATTTTGAGTATACTTTGAGTATTGTTAGGCGGTGCAAGTTCCTTGACCTTATATATATCAGGTATTCGATTAAAATCTTAATCTTTCGAGGTAAGGGATGTTATTTTCTTCTCGAATGATATTATTTCTTGATATCATTATCTTTGAAATATTAGTTGGAACTTTTTATCAAATTTGGAACTTTTTTCATGTCGGGTTACTATTCATGAGTTCTTATTCACGAGTTCTATTCATGAGTTCTTTATTCACGATTCTTATTCACGATTTACTATTCAAGTATTAAGTGAAGCGTGAAGATGTTTTTGTGGAATTTCTATCTTTTGGTGTCGAAGTTCTTTACTATTCACGTATCACGTATCTGACCTTTATTCACGTATCGACACTATTCATAAAAAATAAAATTTCTTCTTTTTTGTCCAAAATATCTATGCGGATACTAGCTTTGATTGTATCCATGTTTTGATCATTCTTGAATTTTACACCACTATGATTATTTTTGAGGTATTTTTGAACATGGATAAAACAAAATGTCTGAATCCTTAATCCTTAATCCTTGTCATTTTGTTTCCTTTGGATTCGTTTCTTTAAAAATATTTTCATCATCCTCGGTCTTAAATGATGATATTATTGAATATCTTTGGCTGTAGTGCAAATGATGAATGATTTCTGAAGAATATCTTTGGTAGTAGTGCAAAGATGAGCAGTGTTTAGATGAACATGACCAAGTGATGAATATCTTTGGCACATAGTGCAAAGATGAATATTTGATTCGGATGTATATTGATTGATGTTACGAGGATAAAAGATGAGCGATGAACTTTTAAATTCATACATAGAAGATAGTAGTTTGCATTCTCTACTTAACTCTTCTAATGAATTATTATTTCATTTGCGAATATTGATTTAAAATTTGTTGTCTATTGTATTCTATTAGATTTTTCCTGTTGAAGACTAACGATAATTTGTTGTATATTATCTTAGTCGTAATATTCTTTCTTGGGCTAGTTGAGCTCACCCTTTTCCTTTTTGTTCCATTTTTCTTCTCGGGGAGGCGAGAATATAAGCGAGTCAGTGGGGTATGGAATGAAGGTTTTAGAAAGAATTGTTTAGTAGTCCTCACCATTTTGTAAAATAATGTATCGATAAATGTGATGAGGATTTATTTGAGTATAGATATTATCTAGAAGATAATATTTGTATTCAAACTCACATTTTCTTGTTGTAATAATAAAGTTGTAGTTGTTTACATACCATGTATTGACAACTTCGGAATGGGTGATGTATACCTATTTTGGGGGCGTCACGGTTAGTATCGAGCTTAGGGATATGATCTCTGGCGGAGATCGGGGAATAGAACTAGGAGGAGAGCAGGTAAATCCTTAGCTAGTGTGTCTACTAAGCTTATTTTTTAGTTAGTCGATATATAAGGATATTATGTGATATATTGATTTCCTTAATTAACCCTTGTTTTATGGCGATGTTTGAGAATGTCGTTGAGAATATTAACAATGGAAATGAGGCCAGTGGAGCGCTTGTACTCTCACCAGCGAGGAGAGCGTGCAGCAGTGGCAATGTTCCTCCTGTGAAACACACCACTGGCGAGATGATGAGCGAGGGGATGTTTAGAAGCTTTTTGCGATTCATACAAAAATCGAAGACGAGGAGACTTCGTGTTCAAAATCTGAGGAGAAATGATAGCAATTCACGGGTTGTCACGACCAAAGCGATTCGAAAGTTGGGACCACGAATTTAAGGAAAGCGGATCCGATCATGGCGGAAACATGGGTCAAACAAATTACAAGATATTCGATGTCTTGGGATGCGGAGAAACGAAGGTTCCATTCGCCACCTTTATGTTAAAATGGCGGCGCGGACTCTTTGGTGGGAGTGCGTGAAGCGTACCCATCCAGTACTTTTCGGCATGTCTTGGGAGACGTTTGAAACTATTTAATGACAAATACTTTCACGAAAGTGTTCGTCGTATGAAGGAAAGTGGAGTTTATTAGATTAGAAGCAAAAAACAACATGGCGGTGTCTCGATCGAAGCAAAGTTTGCGAGTTATCGGTTTGCACCTCATTTGGTGGAGAATGAGGAGCGTATGGCGGATGTTTCTTAGAGGTTTGAAACCCGGCGTCGTCGATATCTCATTTCTCATAAATTTTCTCTCTATTCGGATGTTGTATGCGAGGGCTCAATTATTAGGCGAGATATAACGAGTACAGGTCATTGAGGACCATGACTAGGATCGTACGAGAGATAGCGATCAGCGAGAATAATGATAACCGGCGGAGAAAAGCGAGCGGGACAAAAATGGTAACCACTCTGGTGGTAATCATAGCCATGAAAATAGAAGAAGCGAGTCGGAGAGGAGATTTTAAAGAGGAGATTTAACAATGACCGTATGAAGGCAGCGGTCTTGGCGACAAGCTGGTTCTAAGGGAGGAAAACGACCACCGGTCGTATCTTACAAATCTGGAAAAGAGGGACATATCGATCAAGCTGCCCTGACAGATTCAAGGTATGCTATAATTGTGGAAAGGAAGGACATATCGCTCGAGATTATGCGATGGCGAAACCTAGTTCGTGAGGCGGTGACTCAAAAACATCCCGAAAAAAGTCAAAGTCAGCGATTAGGGAAGAAGCGTTTGTTGTGGTGGTCAAAATCGAGAGAACCCAAGCGAGGTGATCACGGGTAAGCTATTTATAAATTCTTGCGAAGTTTATACCTTACTTGATCTGGGTGCTACCCATTCATTTATCTCTCTCTGCTTGTGCTCAGCGTTTAAACTTGACTCAGGAGAATTAGACTTTGACTATCTGTGGAAACTCAGATTAGGAGAAACTTTCATCACATCCTTTGTTTATAAATCTTGTTTGATTCAAGTTGGCACCATCACCTTACATTGACCTTATCTCTTTAAAGATACTTGCTTTTGATGTGATTTTAGGGATTGATTGGTTAACTACTCATCATACCAAAATTGATTGTTTTCGTAAGGTTGTTAGTTTTCATATTCTAACTTGACTTTTGTTATGCAATTCAAACAACTAAACCATTAAAATCAATCAACATCATATCTAATCATAAAAGCTATTCGTTTATTGAAAAAGCGGATGTCAAGCTTTCTTAGCCCATGTTATGGATTTGAATAAAGACACGTCAAATTTGAATAATATTCTGTTGTTATTGACTTTCTGGCGTATTTCTGAAGAACTTCCGGTCTACCCCCGAGCGTGAAGTTGAATTCTTTATTGATCTTGAACTGATGTACAAAGCCCATTTCTAAAACCCCATATCGAATGGCTCTATTGAACTTGAGAGTTAAAGGTCCAACTACGAGGAATTGTTGGAGCGCCGGTTTCATTAAATCTAGTACATCTCCTTGGGGTGCTCTGTTTTATTTGTAAAGAAGAAAAGGCGGGAGTATCGACTTTATATTGACTATCGGAATTGAACCATGTCACCATCGAAGAATAGGTATCCTCTACCTCGTATTGATGACTTGTTTGACCCGATTCTGAGGGCACAATTCTTTTCAAAAATCGATCTTAGATTACGGATATCATCGGTTTGAAGATTAGAAGCGAGGATATTCAAAAGGCGCCTTTAGAACTTCGATGCGGCATTATGAATTCTTAGTCATGTCTTTTTGGATTGACTAATGCTCCTATGACTTTCATGGATATGATGAGCCAAGAGTATTCAAGGAATATTTGGATCGATTCGTTGTTGTCTTTATTGATGACATCCTTATATATTCAAAAGTCGTGAAGATCATGAGCACCATTTGAAATTTGGTACTCGAAACTTCGTGAAAACAAACTATATGCCAAATTGAAGAAATCGAGTTACGGCTTGAGGAAGTAGCATTCCTTGGGCGCGTGGTGTCGAAACATGGAGTATCTGTTGATCCGTGAAGATTGAAGCAATCTGAAGTTAGGGACAAATGAAAGTCGGTGGTTGAAAAATACGTAGCTTTTGGGCTTAGGTGGTTATTATCGGAGATTAAATGGAAGGGTTTTCTCGAATCGCTACTCCATTAACTTCGGCTAACTTTCGGAAGGATACAAAATTCGTTTGGGCGAAGAATCGAGAAGAGTTTCCAAGAGCTTAGAGGAGACTTATTTGGCTTTGTTACTAACAATACCATCTGGTTCGGATGGATTTGTTATCTCTGATGATGCTTGAGGGCAAAGGGTTAGGATGTGTTCTCATGCAGGCGTGGGAAAGTCATAGCCTATGCCTCGCGACAACTTAAAAAGAGTATGAGAGGAATTATCCTACTCATGATCTAGAGTTAGCGGCCCGATCGTTTTCAGCTAAAGATATGGAGCCTTGTATCTATATGGGAGAAAGTGGAGATATATTGGGACCATAAAAGCCTTAAATATTTCTTCACTCAAAAGAACTCGACATGCGGCGGCGACGTTGGCTCGAGCTATTGAAGACTACGACCACACTATTGATACCATCACGGAAAAGCGAGCGTGGTAGGTGTAGCGTTGAGTAGAAGATCATATCTTGAGGAGCGAGTGCGATGA
Source organism: Panax quinquefolius (assembly GCA_020205615.1). NCBI lineage: Eukaryota > Viridiplantae > Streptophyta > Magnoliopsida > Apiales > Araliaceae > Panax > Panax quinquefolius. The sequence goes on along the minus strand of CM035174.1, from coordinate 85,884,807 downwards.
TGTCAAGTATCGCGTAGAGCCAACTTTAATAGAAAAAGTTAAGGTTGCTCGAGCCCGCAGGAGCAGGGAGATGTCGTATGAAGAAGAAATCTGAAGGAGCTATTAGGGCGAGAATTGATGAAGAAGGAATACTTGAGTCCTCTCTGAACTTTGTGTTCCTAGCGACTACGATTTGAAGTCTGAAGATTATGATGGAGGCACACATACACCATTTGCAATCCATCACGGAAGTACTAAAATGTATCGTGATCTTGACATACATTTTGGTGGAACAATATGAAGAGAGAGATTGCAAAGTTTATCTCGATGTGTTTAACTTTCAGCGTGTAAAAGGCGGAGCATCTAGTACCTAAGGGTCCGTTGCAACCACTTGAGATTAGAAATGGAAGTGGGAACACATTACCATGGATTTAGATTCTGGGTCTTCCTACGGTTTCTCAAGGCATCAATGCTATTTGGGTTATTGTTGATAGATTAACCAAGTCTGCTCATTTCTTGCCGTCTCGGAGACTTATTCCTTGAGCGTCTTGCTAGTATATGCGTGAATGAGATTGTGAGGTTGCATGGCATGCACCGTATCCATAGTTTGGATCGTGACCCAAATTCACTTCAAGATTTTGGGTTAGCTTGCAAAAAGCTATGAGCGCAGTTTGCGATTTAGTTGGCATACCATCCCCAAGCAGACGGACAATCGAGAGGACTATTCAAACTCTTGAAGATTTATTAAGACTACGTGTCCTGAACTTCAAGGGCGATTGGGATAAGTATTTACCATTGGTGGAATTCTCCTACAACAACGATTATCGGGAGCAGTATAGGTGTGGCTCCATTTGAAGCATTATATGGGCGAAAATGTATTTTCTCGATATGTTGGGGATGAGGTGGGTGAAGCAACATTGTTGGGACCCGAGTTGATGCGTATGACTACGAAAAGATCAAATGATTAAACAAGCGTATACAAAGCGGCACAAGATCGACAAAAAAGAGTTATCGCGGATCTTCATCGAAAGGGCGTGGAATTTAGTGTAGGGATGCATGTATTGTTGCGAGTTGCTCCATGGAAGGGAGTTACAAGATTTGGGAAGAGAGGAAAGCTCGATCCACGATTTATTGGTCCATTTCAAATTCTTGGCCATGAGTAGGAAATGTAGCTTATAGACTTGCGTTACCTCAAGTATGTCTACGTGTTCATAATGTGTTTCATATATCATACTTAAATAAATATGTGAAAGACCGAACCACGTTATAGAATTAGAAGCCGGACGAAGATAGCCAAGACTTAACGTGTGAGGAGGTACTGTCAAGATCTTGGATAGGAAGGAGCATGTCCTACTGCATGAAAGTCATACCACAAGTTAAAGTTTTGTGGAGGAATCATCTTTATAGAGGAAATGACACAGGAATTGGAAAGCGGAAATGAAAGCGAGGTATCCTCACCTTTTGAAACACACCGGTCGTCGTCGATTTCGAGGATGAAATTTCATAAGGAGGGAGGTTGTAAGACCCCAACTTATTATTAATGAAATTTAATTTTCTCTATTATTATTTTGAAATAGTAAGGGTTGATTTGATTAATGTGGATAGTTAGGGGTAAAATCATGAAATATTTCAAAATAAGCAGTGGTTATAAAATATTCATTGTTGTCGGGGAATATTAGTTTGGTCGTGGAATATTAAATGCTGTCGGGGAATATTAAATGCGATGGTAGCGACCGTGTGTGGGCCCCATGCTGAGCGATTGGATGAAAAAGCGACAAATATAAGTTGTTTAAAAATAACGGGCGTAGTTATTCACAGATTAATCTTTGTAAAATACTCGGTGGTTAAAACACGATAGCTTGCGGTATTGCACCAATTATTGATTCTTACGTGAAGGCACTACTCGATAATGGTTACGATAATTCTTTATTCGATATTTTATTGAGTTAATAATTCTTTGCGTTGATATTTTATATTCTTTGTTGTTTGATAATTGTCATTACTGCGATTATTTTTCATTATCGAAGCAATAATTCATATTATCTGAATAATATTATTAGATAACATTATTGGCAATGTCTAGAAAGTTACATCTAAGGAGAGGTTTGGTCACTAATTGCGCTTGCGCGATGAAGAAATTCTTATTGGAAAGCCCCTCTTTTCACAGGAAGCTGCTGGTTGTCGATATTGTGATTACTGTAATATTATTTGTGAATAATTAATTATTGATTCATATGATGAGGAAAATATTGATTTTATGTGGATATAGATGGAGAAAATTTTAAATGTGACAATTGTTGAAAATTGAAATTTTATCTTTTTACGATAAAATAATTCATTTTAAATATATTATTATATTTTAATAATATAATAATGGTGATATTTTACAACGAATGTGGGATATATATGAGTATCGAGGAGGAAGAGTATTTTTGTTGCAATAAATGTTTAAAACATGTTAAACATGTCGGTGGACCCCATTTATTGACTTAAATTTGATTATAGCACTGTAAAATCCCCGTTTGTGGATTTGGTCAATTTTGTTTGGAATTTGGAAAAACTTTCTTACGCAAAGTTGTAGAAAATTGAATTTCCTATAAAAACTCATGAGATTCAAATTTTCTGATAAAAGGGCTATTTATTATGAATTATTGAAGTTAGAAGCTCAAAAATAATTGATTTTGGAAGTTTAAAATATTTTAAATAATAAAAACGTTTTTTTTTTTTTTTAGGCTACAACATGTGCATAATGAAATGAGCTGAGATCAGATATAGGAAGGTGGGCGTAAAATTTAATATATATATTAATATTATATTAAATTTTACTTTTGGTGTTCTAAGCGTTTTCTATAAATAGGGTCTTGGGTTAGAATTGAAAATCACACGAAAAGCTGAAGTTTTCTCTCTATATTATCGGCGTATTCTTGTGAGTATTTTGAGTATACTTTGAGTATTGTTAGGCGGTGCAAGTTCCTTGACTTTATATCAGGTTATTCGAAATTAGAAATCTTAATCTTTCGAGGTAAGGGATGTTATTTTCTTCTCGAATGATATTATTTCTTGATATCATTATCTTTGAAATATTGGTTGGAACTTTTTATCAAATTTGGAACTTTTTCATATCGGGGTTACTATTATTCACTATTCATGAGTTCTTATTCACGATTCTTATTCATGAGTTCTTATTCACGATTTCTTATTCATGAGTACTATTAAGCGAAGCGTGAAGATGTTTTTTGTGGAAATTTATCTTTCTTTTGGTGTCAGATTCTTATTCACGTATCTACGGCACTATTCACGTATCTGACACTATTCATAAAAAATAAAATTTCTTCTTTTGTCAAAATATCTATTACGGATACTAGCTTTGATTGTATCCATGTTTTGATCATTCTTGAATTTTACACCACTATGATTATTTTTGAGGTATTTTTGAACATGGATAAAACAAAATAATCCTTAATCCTTAATCCTTAATCCTTGTCATTTTGTTTCTTTGGATTCGTTTCTTTAAAATATTTTCATCATCCTCGGTCTTAAATGATGATATTATTGAATATCTTTGGCTGTGTAGTGCAAAGATGAATGATTTCTGAAGAATATCTTTGGTAGTAGTGCAAAGATGAGCAGTGTTTAGATGAACATGACCAATGATGAATATCTTTGGCTTTAGTGCAAAGATGAATATTTGATTCGGATGTATATTGATTGATGTTACGAGGGATAAAAGATGAGCGATGAACTTTTAAATTCATACATAGAAGATAGTAGTTTGCATTCTCTACTTAACTCTTCTAATGAATTATTATTTCATTGCGAATATTGATTTAAAATTTGTTATCTATTGTATTCTATTAGATTTTTCCTGTTGAAGACTAACGATAATTTGTTGTATATTATCTTAGTCATAATATTCTTTCTTGGGCTAGTTGAGCTCACCCTTTTCCTTTTGTTCCATTTTTCTTCTCGGGAGGCGAGAATATAGCGATGCAGTCGGGGTATGGAATGAAGGTTTTAGAAAGAATTGTTTAGTAGTCCTCACCATTTTGTAAAATAATGTATCAATAAATGTGATGAGGATTTATTTGAGTATAGATATTATCTAGAAGATAATATTTGTATTCAAACTCACGATTTCTTGTTGTAATAATAAAGTTGTAGTTGTTTACATACCATGTATTGACAACTCGGGTGATGAATGGGTGATGTATACCTATTTTGGGGAAATTGGTTTTGGGCAAAACCGCACTAATTAAAACCGCATCAGCACTTTAAAATCGCATCACCGCACCAATCACAAACGGTTTGAAAGTGCGATTTTGAATTTTAAACACACACTTAAGCGGTTTGGTCTTATTATGATTTCAAACCGCACCAAACCGCACCATACTCACCCCTACCATTTATCACCAATTTATTTCTTTCTCACACTTTCTAGTTTCTATTCTTATTTTTTCTCATCCATATCTTTCAAGTTTTACTCAAATATTTATTTATTTTAATTGCACACATATTGTGTGTGCCACATATACTATATACATAAATATAAGTCTAAATCATATGAAATTCTGATTAATTGAATATATGTTTAGGCTGAGTATTGGTAGTATTATTGTTTTAGGAGATAGATACATACATGTGACACTAAGCAACCAAACATAGATTATTATTTTTGGATCAGGTTATTATGAAGTTAATTTCATAATAAGTTAGTCAATTGATCAATACAGTGCTGACACGCAAAGAGAGAAATCACCTCCTGCCTCCGTGTTGACACTGTATTGATCAACTGACCAAGTTAACTTCATGTTAACCACTCTCATTATTTTTGCAATAACAATCTGAATACTTGGCTAGTACTCCCTCCGTCTCTATTTAAATGACGTTTTAGAGATGTGCACAAGAATTAAGATAATGATTGGGAAATATTAAATATAGTATTCAATTGTCTATAATACCCTTAAATCATTAATTTATCATAGCAAAAGAGTTTAAAGTACCAAAAAAATAGGTAGAGTAATGAGGGATAATTTTGGAAAAATTATCATTAATTCTCCTAGATTTGAACAAACGTCAATTAATTAGGGACAAATAAAAAACTCTAAAACAATTGATAAAATTACAGTTTAATGAGTTGATCGTAAAAAAGTTAAAAAATTCTAAATGTCATCAAGGAGAAATATTTAAAAGTTATGTGAAATTAATAAAAAAATTTAATTTTTTATTTAAAAAAATAAATTTTAATATTTTAAAAGTTAAAACCAATAATATTTACATAATTAAACCTAATTATCTAAAATATAATCTCTTCTTCTTCTTTTCTTCGTTTTTATTTTGGCTATTTTTTAAAAATTTCACCTACTTATTTGGGTTTATTTTTGAGATCTAATTTTTACTTCTTTTTTTTTTTTTTAGTTTTTCGGTTGGGCGACGGTGAACTCATTGGACTCATGTAGTGAAATCATAAATTTTGGGATTTTAAGATCTAGATCCATAAGTCTTATTTACCTCTATTTCCCTAATTTTTTAAAATCAATACATTTTGGATATCTATTGTGTTTGAAGACAGAGAGAGGGCATATGATGGGTAAAGGGATCTAAGTTCCAAACAAATCTTGTGGAAGAAATCCTTACCATTTATCGTGGTTAGTCGGATGAGTAGATTGAAGATTTTTCAGATCTAGTTTTTCGTAGAGTTTTTTTAGATTATTTTTCAGATTTGTTTTACCGTGTACGCGGGATGCAGATCGAATTCATGCAAATCAGTGACCCCTTCGTGACGAATAGAAGGAGATAATCATCAATTTAGTGGAGCAATAGGAGATTGATGGTTGGAAGTTGAAGATGGAGATGATTGAAAGAATAGGTTTTCCCGTTTCTGGGTTTTGATTGAAGCCAAATGTGGTATTTTTTTTCAACGACACTACGGATTTTGTAGCGCCACAAATAAGGTTGTAAACGAGCCAAACAGTTTAGACTCGATTCGTGCTCTACTCAAAAAAATACGAGCGAGGCTCGGATTCGTTAATAATATTATCCAAATCTGAGCATTAAAAATAGTTCGAATAAAAATATGAGTAGAATCTGAGCAATGTTATATTCGACTCGTTTAAAATTCAAACTACTCGAATTCTTAATTGTGTTTCAATACATACTCGATTGATACATATTCGATTTGATGCTCGATACATTATCTTATAATATATCCAAATTTAAATAAAATTAGGAAAATTAATTGTTATTATTTTGTTTTGTTTTTAATTTTAGTTGTGATTTTATATTTGTAAAGTGTAATAGTAAATATATTTTCTCATTTCTAAGTAAAATAACAAATTCAATTTATAATTATATTTATTATAAAACTAGTTATTATGTGAAGACTCAAATTCGAGCTTGAATTTGAAGATCGCGAGTAGTTTGAATATAATTCAATCTGAGCTAGTCAGATCAAATTTGAGTAATAAATATTCGAGTCAAGTCAAATTCGAGTAGAAATTTTCAAATACAATTCAAAATCGAGTAGAATTCGAGTACGAATTTATCATTTCGAGTCGAATTCGAAAAACTTTTTATTCGCTTCAGTTCGACTCGTTTACACCCTTAGCCATAGAGGTGATGTACGTTATGGACACCGCTAGGATGAAGAAGAATAGAGTATTTCAAAATCCCACTTTGATTTCAACCGGTCTCTCAACTTTCCCTCTTCACAAACCCATTAACTTGTTCATTTGTTGTCATTATCACCATTGAAATAGCTTCGCTACTAAGTACAGATTCCCAATAAACAAAAATGTTATGGGCTTCTTGTAAGACCCCAACTTTTTATGAATAAAGATTTAATTTTCTCTAAATGTTATTTTAAATAATAAGGTGTTGATTTTATATAATGTTATAATTATGGGTAATATGTGCAAATTCTGCAAAGTAAACAAGTTGTCATAAAATATTTGTTTGGTCGGGAAATATTCTTTTTTGTTTGGAATATTCGTACGATGGCAAAATCATTGGTGGAACCCACAAAGAAATGACTGTCGAATATAGAAAGCGACAAAAATAACCTTTTTATAAAAATAAAAGTACAGTAATACGCGTGATAGCACAGTAACACACGATATTTTACAGTATCTCTGATTATTGATGCTTATGTAAGAAGTCAGTCAGTTTCATTTAACAATTGTCACAGTAGTTATTGCATAGTATCTCATATTATTGATTCAATTATTGTCACAGTATCATCTGCACAATATTTTATATTATTAAATCAATAATTGAGACGACACAGTTATTCATATTATTATTTGCATTATTGACAATGTCTAGAAAGTTCTGTCGAGGAAAGGTGTTAGGTTATTTAATTGCTCCCCAATAAGGAGAAATCATTATCGCTAAGCCCCATCTTTCCTGTGAATGATCTGATTGTCAATATTGTGAGTTATAATATTAATGATGAATAATTGTTGAAAGATTAAAAATGTGTTTATTGAAGATAAGTGATTTGTGATAAATATTTATTCAATTTTTGATATAAATAAAGGAGTTTGTCATTAAGTATTTGTTGTAAGTTTAGCATATTACATGGACTCCACTTACTCATTTTTCAAAATCGTTGATAGAAAGTAGTCTCAGTTTTGTTTTATTATTATTATAATAGTAATAAAACAAAAAACATTTGTATATAAAACATAATACTTTTTATATTATATATAAAGTTATTCGTTTTATTAGATTATAAATAGAATATATTATATTTTATATAAAGTTTTTGTTTTATTAAAATATTTTATTGCACAATAATGAATTGTAAAAATCATATTTCTCGCCGAATTTGCCCGTGATTTTTTACTGTTCATCCATGATTTTCTTAAATAGTGCCCTGCTATTCTTGTAAGACCCCAACTTTTTATAAATAAAATCGAATTTCCTCTAATTATTATTTTGAATAATAAGGTGTTAATTTGATATAATGATTTGGTTATGGGTGAAATGTGTAAATTTTGTAAAATAATTAAGTGATTATAAAATATTGATGATGGACTTTTAAATTCATAGATGATAGTAGATTTTATTCTCTACATAACTCCTCTAATAAATTGTTATTTTCGCTGAGAATATTGATCTAAAACTTGTTGTCCATTATATTTTATCTTATTTGTTAAAGGCTAACGATAATTTGTTCTATATTATCTTAGTCATAATATTTTTTACTGGGCTAGTTGAGCTCACCCTTTTCCTTTTTGTTCCTTTTTTCTTCTCAGGAGGAGAAAATATAGCGGGAACTAGTCGGGGTGTGGAGTGATGTTTCGAGACAGTTGTTTTAGCAGTGCTCACTATTTTTGTAAAATAGTGTATCAATAATTGTAATGAGGACTTATTTGAGTTTGAATACTGTCTAGATGACAATATTTGTATTTAAACTCATAGCATATCTGTTGTCGTATTTTACTCGACAATTATAATAATGAAGTTGTAGTTGTTTCTGTACCATGTATTTGACGACTCAGAATGAGTGATGTATACCTATTTTGGGGTGTCACAATTCTCCTATAAATAGGATGCTTAGTTAAGAAATAAAAATCACACCAGAGTACGAGAATTCTTCTTCCATAATATTGTCCGTATTTCTTTTGAGTATAAGGATATTTTGAGTGTTACAAATAGTGCAAGAATTTCTCAAGATAATCTCTGTTATACCAGTCAGATTTACTCTTCTACTAAGGTAAGAGGTTTTATTTCTTTCGTATTCGTAAATGATGTTATTTTCTTTATACTTATAAGGGTTGTCATTCTATTCTTTATTAATCTGCGAGAGTAACCTGTTTACGCGGATTGCCACATGTATGGTGAATAACCCTTCTTATTCATTCTTTATTAATCCGCGGGAGTAATTAACCTGTCTACGCGGTTTACCGCATGTATGGTGAATAACCCTTCGTATTCATTCTTTATTAAATTGTGGAAATGATCTGTATACATGGATTACCGCATGACGGGTGAAAACATGTTTGCAGTTTCATATATATTCTTTCATACTTGTATGGGATATCATTTCTTTTGTACTCGTAAGGGATATTATTTTCGTTCAATATTCGTAAGAAATATTATTTTCTTCCATACTCTATAGTATGTAAGTAATATTATTCCGTTTCATATTCCTAAATCTACACTTATTTTGATAAGTATTGCTTTTATAATCCCTAAAATTAGTAGATTATCCTTAAATTTTGCGCTTCATCTAGTATCGTTTCATTGGAATATTGATATGAACTTTCTTATTAAATTTCAATAATTTCATTTGGGGTACTATTCATTCGGGTACTATTCACGGGATACTATGCATAGGTATTATTCATACGGTACTATTTATGGGTACTATTCATACGGTATTATTCATAACATAATTTAATTTTTTTCTGTCCAAATTGTTTTTTTATACATGAATATCATTCTTAAATTTTACTCCATAATTAGTTATCATGTTGACAATTTGGACATTCTTGAATTCTGGATAAATTGAATTATAAATATCTAATATTTATCCTTGATCTCACTTGATTGATTCTTTACATCATTATTATCATCCTCATGCTTATATTGTGGTAAAAGTCATATTTGGCCCATAGTGCATAGATAGACTGTTGATTGGTATGATTATGACCAGGAATTGTGTATTGGTATAATCATGACCTGTAATGTTACAGACAAATGATGTGGTGAAAGTTCTCTTTGGCTCGTAGTGCATAGATGGACTTTTGTTTGGCATGATCATGACCACTGGTGATATATACGAATATCATTGGCCTGTAGTGCATGTATAATTCGTTGATCTGAAAGGATTATTGATTCGTGTTACAGAGATAAAATATTGATGATGAACTTTTAAATCATAGAAGATATTAGACATCATGCTCTACTTGACTCTTCTAATGGATTGCTTATTCCGCTGCAGTTGTTGATCTAAAACTTGTTGTCTATTGTATTCTATCAGATTTTTCCCTGTAGAGGACTAAGGATAATTTATTCTACATTATCTTAGTCATAATATTCTTTGCAGGGCTAGTTGAGCTCACCCCTTTTCCTTTTGGTTCCATTGTTCTTCTTAGTTGGCGAAAATATAGCTGGGACTAGTCGGGGAATGGAATAATGTTCCAAGATTGTTATTATAGTAGTCCTCACTATTTTATAAAATAATGCGACAATAGTTGTAATGAGGACTTACTTTGAGTTTGGATATTGTCTAGGAGACAATATTTGTATTGAAACTCACAACTTATGTTTTGTCGTATTTTACACGACAGTTATTAGTTGAATAATCAAAGTTGTATTTGATTTATGTACCATGTATCTGGCGACCCGGAATGGGTTGTGTAGACCTATTTTGGGGCGTCATACTTCTTATGGTTTGATATGAACATATTTAGGGTTTCGATTTGATGGGAATAAATTTTGGGTTTGGTTTAATTTATACAAATTTTGAGTTTTGATTCTTGATGTGAACGAATTTGGGTTGCCTTAGATGCGAAAGAATTTTGGGTTATTTTTCGCTCCCTTCGTATCTTATGGTTTGGAATTTTAAAAAAATAATAATAATATTTGATGTTTGAAGTGTTTTAATATTTCTTTCTTTTATATTTAAGCCTAGATTTAATGATTTCGTAATATAAATAATAAATATATAATTTTCAAAAATAAAAATAATTAATTTTCAAAATTTAAGTTATATTTTTGAAGTTTTAATTTATTTTTATGAATTTTAATTTTTTTAATTTGTTTTTATTAGGGAAATACTTATTGTAACGCCCCCAAAATAGGTATACATCACCCATCTTGGGTCGCCAGATACAAGGTACTGAATTCAAATACAACTTAATAATACAACTGTCAAATAATACGACAAAACATAAACTATGAGTTTGAATACAAATATTGTCTACTAGAGTATAAAAACTCAAAAGGAGTCCTCATTACAATTATTATCACACTATTTCACGCAGAATGAGAGTACTACTAATGCAAACATCTCGGACCAGTCACTCTGTTCCTCGACTAGTCCCAATTTACGCTTCATTTCTCAAGAGAACAAAGAAAGAAAGGGTGAGCTCAACTAGCCCAAAGAAGAAATATTATAACTAAGATAATGCGTAATAAATTATCCTTAGCCTTCAACAAAGATAACAACCGATAGAATATAATAGACAACAAGTTTTAGATCAACAACTCGCAGTGGGAATAAACAATCCATTAGAAGAGTCATCTACAAAGATAAAAATCTACTATCTTCTATGATTTAAAAAGTTTTTCATCAACTTTTATCGCTGAGACTCAGCTTAATAAATAAAATCAAATCATCCCTGCTCCACGACCAAGGATATTCATGTAATCATCAATGGTCATGACTATACCGAATAATCCCTGGTCATAATCATACCAACAACTGTCCACCAATGAACTACAGGCCAATGAGGACTTTTACCACATCATTCGTCACATTATGGTCATGATTATACCGACTAATTCCTAGTCATAAGCATACCAAGTCCATCTATGCACTTAAGCCAAAGATGACTTTCATCACAATATAAGCATGCGGATGATGACAATGACATAATAATTCAATAAAACAAGTTCAAGAATAAATTTTAAAGATTTATAAATATATTTATCTTGAACTCAATAACGTCCAAATTGTCAACATGATACTGCTTTGTGGAGTAAAATTCAAGAATGCTCAGAAAAATATTTCCATGAAAAGATACTGGATGAAGCGCAAATATCAATGATATTCCACTAATTTCATGGAGTATAGAAGCCAAAGTTTTAACCAACTGAGTATAATATAATATATGAATCTGTAAATGGATTTTCACCACCATGCGATAATCCACGATACGAGATCATTTCCACAATTTAATAAGGAATGAATACACGGGATCATTCACCATGCATGTGGTAATCCATAGGCGTGTTATTCCAATGTAATAATAAAAATGGAATAATGTAAGGATTCACCATGCGTGCGATAGATCGCATGATAGGTTATTCCCAATGAATAATAAATAATGGAACCAGTCCCAGGCGAACGCGCCGCATGTGATATTAGATAGAATAATAAATAATGGAACCAGTCCCAGTAAAACGCATGCAGACGATATATTCGCGAGAATAATAAAGAATGGAATATTAGAAGAATTTCACCATCTATGCGGTACTTCGCATAAACAGGTTATTCCAACAGAATAATAAGAATGGAATAACAGAAGAATTTCAACATATATGCGGTACTTCGCATATACAGGTTATTTCAACATAATAATAAAGAATGGAATAACATAAGTTCTCTTCACGAATAAGAAAGAAAGAATACCCCTTACGGGTACAACAAATAATATCCCCTACCTTAGAAGAAATTGGATATTGGAGTAGTGAAGTAGCAGAATACTTTTCTTCTTTCTCTCTATAGTTTCTCTCTCTAGAGTTTCAGTGAATTCATAAGAAATAATGAAGGAATGAGCTTCTATTTATAGGAGAATGGATGAATAAGAACTAATTCATGAACGGTCCAGATTGATTTACTTTTAAACAGACGGTCCATATTGGTTTACTATTAAAACTTAAAGCAACATTCCATCTTGATTTACTATTAAAACTTTAAACCAAATGATCCATATTGATTTACTATTATAACTTTCCACAAATGGTCCATATTGATTTACTATTATATCTTCAACCAACTATTCGAAAAATTAAAGACATCTCCTCATGGAATAATGTTGTACCAAAAAAATGATTTGGACCGAAAAGAAATATATCTTACGGTGAATAGACTACCCCGTGAATAGTAACTCATGAATAGTAACTCGTGAATATAGTAACTCATGAATAGTAACTCATGAATAGTAACTCGTGAATAGTACTCCGACACGAAAAGTGCCCCGATTACCCGATTGAACAATATAACCTCTAGACAGCAATTATTATCGAAACAAATGTCAATTTCCACTAACACTAATAATCCCAACACAATGGAACTATAAAATTCATCTCTAATCAACACGAACTTATTCATCATTAATATTATAACTCACAATATTTAACAACCAGGTCGTTCCCAGGAAAGAGGGAGCTTTCCGATAAGGATTTCTCCTTATTGGTGCGCAATTAGGTGACCAAACCTCTCCTTGACAGAACTTCTAGACATTGTCAATATTGCAAATAATAATATGAATAACTTTGTCATCTCAATTATTGATTTAATAATATAACATATTATACAGATGATACTGTAACAATAATTGAATCAATAATATGAGAGATATGATGCAACAATTATTGTAGCAATAATTGAGTATAACTGAGTGACTTATCACGTAAGCATCAATAATCAATACCGTGTGCTACTATGCAACCACGCCAGATTCGTACTTTTACTACCGAGTAGTTCAACAGTTTTAACGGTAACACTTTCGCCGTTATTTTTATAAAAATATTTTTGTCATTTTCTCAATCTGACAATAATTCTATTGTGGGGTCCACCAATAATTGTACCGTCGTACAGATATTCCCCGACAAAAAGAATATTTTCCGACCAATCAAATATTTTACAACAACTTGCATACTTTGCAAAATTTATAAATATAACCCACAACTATAACATTATATCAAATCCACATCATAATATTCACAAAATTATTTCGAGAAAATTAAATATTTATTCATAAAATCTGGGGTCTCACACTTATGAATAATGTTAAATACATTACTCAAATTCAAAATTTACCCAAATTTCTCTTCTTTTAATAATATATGAAATATATCTGAATACAATAAAAGACTAATTTGTCAAAGAAAAAAAATACTAATAATTTTTCATTATTAATGTTGAGGGTATTATGACAATTTGTCAAGAAAAAGTCAACAAAAAGTAGTTAAACCCATGTACTTTTCAGTGTGGCAACTGTTAGGAGAGTGCATATTTTGATTTGATGTTTAAATATAAATGCTCATGATTATTTGTAAAGTCCTTCAAGGAATATATGTACAAGGACTTAGTGATAGATCAAATTGTTATGTTGATCTAAGCTCTTAATGTGTATCATTCTATAAATGAATGTATAGATAGAGAGATCAAAGCTGTTAGGTTGATCTTTAGATGTAATAGATAGGCTTCGAAGAATTCAGTAGTGTATCAATCTGATCAATATTGCGGTCAAGGAGAATCGTAATCGTAGAGCTTCAAGGATCGTAGTGTGCCTGCCTTGAAGGGCCTTTTCGGAAATCGTAGAGTGGTCCCAACGTTTACCGAGCCAACTTAGAGAACGTAGTGTGCTCTCGGAAACCTAGAGTTTACAACTCAAGCAAACGAAGATCGTAGTGTGAAAGTATTTAAGAGAAATCATTGTGCTCTCTGCTAATAGCATCAGACCAAGCACCAAGGCGACAAGTCACCACGATCTGAATTGTAGAGTACCACGATCTGAATCGTAGAGTATCATCTGTCTAGTGTCAGAAGTATCAAGCCTCACGCTTTGTGTGGAGACAAACTACAACAAATGAGGAATGGATTCTAAACGTTGTAGTACTCACCAGTCCCAAAGTCATAAGAGATATCCTTAGTATGCAACAAAGATGCGTATTGAAGAAGCTAAGGAAAGTACCATTGGTAAACGGAATAACACCTTTTCAGGTGTTAGGTGTTGCATGAATTATATAAAACCTCTGAACATTCCATCGTTCGTCATCTGGTCAGTGTTGTTGTTTGCCTGAGGATTGTCGCCTTCCTGATGTACATTATCCTGATTATTGATTTGTGGAGACTCAATGGTCTCCTGTGCTCCATTGATATTCTCAACATTCTCGGATGTCATTTTCAGATACTGCCACAAAACAAAGGTTAATTAACATATAACATATTATCCCTATACTCTGACCGACCAATTAAATACCAAATAAACTTAGGTAGGTCATACTAGCGAAGGAATTCCCCGTCTCTCCCCTCCTAGTTCTAGTCTCACATCTTAGCCAGAGATCATATCCCTAAGCTTTGATACCAACTGTAAGACCCCAACTTATTATAAATAAAATTGAGTTTTCTCTATTTATTATTTTGAAATAATAAGGATTAATTTGATATAATGCTCTGGTTATGGGTGAAATGTGCAAATTTTACAAAATAAGCAAGTGGTTATATAATAATCATTGTTGTTGGAGAATATTCGTTTGGTCGTGGAATATTCTTTTTATCGAAATATTAAATATTGACGGTAGCGATCGATTGTGGGCCCCATAACGGAATAAGCATCGAATGAAGAAAATGACAAAGTATGAGTTTTATGAATAACGGTAAGTAATTATTACAAGTAACAACGTTGGATTACCCGGTGGTTAAAATACGATACGCTGGCGTGGTTGCCAAGATGGCACTTACGGTATTGCAAGATTGTTAAATTATTGATTCGTAAGAAGGCACTATTCAATAATTGTTACGATAATTCTTGCTCGATATTTTATTTTATTGATTCAATAATTGCTGCATTGATATTTTATATTATTGTTGTTTCAATAATTATCACTGCACAGTATTTCCCATTATCAGATCAATAATTCATATTATTTGAATAATATTATTAGATAAAATTATTGGCAATGTCTAGAAAGTTCTGTCAAGGAGAGGTTTGGTCACCTAATTGTGCGCCAGTAAGGAGAAATTCTTATTGGAAAGCCCCCTCTTTCCTGGGAACGACCTAGTTATCATAATTGTGATTCTATAATATTATTTGTGAATAATTAATTATTTATATGATAAGGAAATATTTATTTTATGTGGATATAAATGATGGATATATTTATATGGATATAAATGAAAGAATTTTAGCATGAAATAATTGTTGAAAGTTTGACATAATTTTTGTGGAATTACAATTATTTCTCCGATAGAATATTTATTCAAAATATTATTACAATATTTTATAATTGGTTAATAATATATATATATATATATATATATATATTTTAAACATGTGGGAAAAAAGTAAACAAGTTTGTTTGAAATTCTTATTTTCAAATTAAGTGTGCAAGTTTATTGTTGCGTGCACTCCTTTCCAAGTGAGGAATGTCTCCTGCAATCCCTTGTTTTCAAATTGGCGGGTGGAATTTCTGCAAAGCATTTTTCCAAGTTGGTGGGCCTTGCCCATAAGAATTGGCAGACAAAGAAAAATAAGAAAGTTAGGCATTGAAATTCTACTTTAAAAGGCTTTGCAACTGCTTTTCAAAAAAAAAAAGTGGCCCCAACTTTGAAAAAAGAAAGAAAGAGAGAATTAGTGAAAGTTAGGCATAAAAATTTGGCGGGGTAGGTGGGTTCATCATGCCTTTCCTTCCGTTGCTATAAATAGGGGTAACCCTCCTTCCTCAACACACCAATTGATAATCGAAATTTTTATTCTAGAGTATTGGGAGTATTTTTCTTGAGTATAAGAATACTTTGAAAAGTTTTTTCTGCGCAAGATTTTCTTAGAATAATATCTTATATTCCAGTCAAATCCAGTTTCTACCAAGGTAAAGGATATTATTTTATTTCAATACTCGTAAGAAATATTATTTTCTTTCATACTCCATAGTATGGAAGGAATATTATTTCATTTCATATTCCTAAATTTGAACTTACTATGGTAAGTATTGCTTCTATAATTCCTGAAATGATTAGAAATTTCGCTTAATCTAATATCATTTCATAGGATTATTGGTCTGAACTTTTTATCAAATTTGGAACTTTTCATGATGGAGTCGTTTCACTGCATCATTTCACTGCATCGTCTTCATTTAGCATCTTTTTGCACAGTCTCACACGATTCGTTCATGGGTCTTTGTTCATCGGTATCAGTTTCACAAAAAAAAAAAATATATATTTTTTTCTTCTTCCAAGTTATCTGTTGTGACACTTATTCTTGAAATTAAATCCATGTTTTGATCTTCATTCTTGAATTTTACTCCACTATAGTTTGTTATGGGGTATTATTGAACTTGGATAAACTGAAATATGAATCCCTAATATTTGTCCTTCTATCTCACTGGATTCGTTCTTTAAAATATTTTTCATCTTCCTCCATCCTAAATGATGATATTACTAAATATCTTTGGCCTGTAGTGCAAAGATGAATGATTAACTGATGAATATCGTTGGCCCGTAGTGCAAATATGAACAGGTGATGAGATGAACATGACCAACTGGTGATACAAATGAATATCTTTGGCCTGTAGTGCAAAGATGAATATTTGATTCAAGATGTATATTGATTGATGTTACAGGGATAAATTATTGATGATGGACTTTTAAATCTTAGAAGCTAGTAGAATTCTTTCTCTACTTGACTCTTCTAATGGATTCTTTGTTTCACATGCGATTGTTGATCTAAAACTTGTTGTCTATTATATTTTATCGATTTTCCTGTTGAAGAATAATGATAAATTGTTGTATATTATCTTAGTCATAATATTCTTTACTGGGCTAGTTGAGCTCACCTTTTTTTCCTTTTTGTTCCATTTTTCTTCTCAGGAGGTGAGAACATAGCAGGATCGAGTCGGGGTATGGAGTAATGGTTCTAGAAAGATGTTTTAACAGTCCTCACTATTTCTATAAAATAATGTTTGAATAATTGTAATGAGGACTTATTTGAGTGTGGATATTGTCTAGAAGAAAATATTTGTATTTAAACTCATAGTATGTATTATCGTATTTCACACGACATTTGTATTATTGAAGTTGTAGTTTGCTTTATGTACCATGTATTTGGCGACTCAGAATGGGTGTTGTATACCTATTTTGGGGGCGTCACAGTTGGTATCAGAGCTTAGGGATATGGTCTCTGGCGGAGATCGGGGAATAGAACTAGGAGGGGAGAGATGAGTAAATCTTTCGCTAGTATGTCCTACCTAAGCTTATTTGTTGGTCAGTTATAATATAGGGATATTATGTGATATGTTAATTTATTTAATTAACCCTTGTTTTATGGCAGTATTTAAGAATGGCTGCTGAGAACGTTAACAATGGAGTGTATGAGACTGTGGAACAACCTTTAGTTACAAACCAGGAGAACGTGCAATAGGAAGGCAATATTCCTCCTGTAAACAACACTACCGAGCAAACGATGAATGATGGAATGTTTAGGAGCTTTTTCCAGTTCATGCAAAATCAGACGAGGGAGACTCGTGCACAAAATACGGGTGGAAATGCTAGCAATGCGCGGCTTGTCACAGCCAAACAGTTCAAAGTATTGGGACCACCAGAATTTAAGGGAAAGCTAGATCCGATCATGGCGGAAACGTGGGTCAAACAAATTACCAAGATATTCGATGCCTTGGGATGCACGGAGGAACAGAAGGTTCTATTCGCCACCTTTATGTTCTGCGGTGAGGCGGCATACTCTTGAGTGAGAGTCGTAAGCGTACCACCAACCGCACTCAAAGATGTCTTGAAAACGCTTTTGAACTATTCAATGACAAGTACTTTCCGAAAGTATTCGGTCATATATGAAGGAGGTGGAGTTTATCGACTAGAACAAAACAACATGACGGTGTCCCAAAGATGAGGCGAAGTTTGCGAGTTATCCGTGTTTGCACCTCATTTGGTCGAGAATGAGGAACGAATGACGAGGATGTTTCGAGAGGTCTAAAGCCCTAGATTCGACGATCTTATCTCTCATAAATTTTCTTTGTATTTAGATGTTGTAAATGAGGCTCAATTATTAGAGCGAGATAATGAGTATGTGCAACCGAGGGACCACAACTGAGTCATACTGCAGGTGGCGGTAGCCATCGAAGCAATGAAAACCAAAGGGGAGGAAAACATTCTGGACAAAAGCGGTAACCACTCTGGGTGGTCATCGTGGCCATGATAATAGAAGAGGTGAGTCAGTGGAAATTTCAAAAGAGAGATTCAACAATGAAGGAAGACATCAAAGAAGCAAAGACCAACACCAACAACAAATTCTATGGGAGGAGAACGACCGCCAGTTAGATGTTACAAATGCAGGAAAGAGGGACATATCAGCCCAAACTGTCCACAACAATCCAAGGTATGTTACAATTATGGAATAGAAGGCCACATAGCTCGGGATTGTTCTGTAGCAAAACCAAGTTCAACGGGGATGCTGACTCCAAGGGTTATCCCGGATAAGTTAAAATCAGCGGTTCCTGGAAGAGCGTTTGTCGTGACTGGCCAAAACGCGAGGAACCCGAACGAGGTGATTACGGGTAAACTAATCTTAAATTCTTGCGAAGTTTATACCTTAATAGATATCGGTTCTACCCATTCTTTTATCTCTCCGGGTTGTGCTCAACGTTTAAACTTTACTCCGGAGAAATTAGACTTTGATTTATCAGTGGAGACTCCGTTGGGTGAAACCTTCGTTACATCTACAGTTTATAAATCTTGCATGATCCAAGTTGGCACTATCACATTACCTGTTGATCTTATCTCTTTAAAGATACTTGCTTTTGATGTGATTTTAGGAATTGATTGGTTAATCACTCATCATGCTAAAATTGATTGTTTTCGTAAGATTGTTAGTTTTTATATTCCTAACCAACCTGTCATACGAATTCAAACTACTAAACCACTAAAATCAGTCACTGTCATATCAAGCCATAAAGCTATTCGTTTATTGAAAAACAAATGTCAAGCTTTTTTAGCCCATGTCACAGACTTGAACAAAAACACGTCAAATTTGAATAAAATTTCTGTTGTTAGTGAATTTCCTGATGTATTTCCTGAAGAACTTCCCGGTCTACCCCCAGAACGTGATGTTGAATTCTTTATTGACCTTGAACCGGGTACAAAACCCATTTCTAAAACCCCATATCGAATGGCTCCTATTAAACTTTAGGAGTTAAAAGTCCAACTACAGGAATTGTTAGACATCAGTTTCATTCGTCCTAGTACATCTCCTTGGGGTGCTCCTATTTTATTCGTAAAGAAGAAAGACGGGAGTATGCGACTTTGTATTGACTACCGAGAATTGAACCATGTCACCATCAAGAATAGGTATCCGTTACCTCGCATTGATGACCTGTTTGACCAGTTGCAAGGAGCATAATTCTTTTCAAAGATTGACCTTCATTCTGGATATCATCAGCTGAAGATTAAAACTGAGGATATTCCAAAGACTGCCTTCAGAACTTGGTACGGGCATTATGAATTCTTAGTCATGTCTTTTGGATTGACTAATGCTCCAGTTGCTTTCATGGATATGATGAACTGTGTATTCAAAGAATATTTAGATCAGTTCGTTGTTGTCTTTATTGATGACATCCTCATCTATTCCAAAAGCCGTGAAGATCATGAGCACCATTTGAAGCTGATACTTGAAAGGCTTCGTGAAAACAAGCTATATGCCAAGCTGAAGAAATGCGAGTTTTGGCTTGAGGAAGTAGCATTCCTTGGGCACGTGGTGTCAAAACATGGAGTATCTGTTGACCCGGCGAAGATTGAAGCAATACAAAGTTGGGAGCAACCGAAGTCGGTGACCGGTCGTAGCTTTCTGGGCTTAGCTTGGTTATTATCGGAGATTCGTGGAAGGATTTTCTCGAATCGCTACTCCGTTAACTCAGTTGACTCGAAAAGATACAAAATTTGTATGGAGCGAGGAATGCGAGAAGAGTTTCCAAGAACTCAAGAGGAGACTCATTTCGGCACCTGTTCTGGCAATACCATCTGGTACGGATGGATTTGTTCTCTACAACGATGCTTTAGGCAAAGGGTTAGGATGTGTTCTCATGCAACATGGGAAAGTCATAGCCTATGCCTCACGACAACTCAAAGAATATGAGAGGAATTATCCTACTCATGATCTAGAGTTAGCGCTAGATCGTTCGCGCTGAAAATCTGGAGACACTTGCACAGTATGGGGAGAAAGTGGAGATCTATACGGATCATAAAAGCCTCAAATACTTCTTCACCCAAAAGGAACTCAACATGCGGCAACGACGTTGGCTCGAGCTGTTGAAAGATTACGATCATACCATTCAATACCATCCTAGAAAAGCAAATGTAGTAGCTGAAGCATTGAGTAGAAGATCATATGCGGGTACGAGTGCGATGTTGTTAACACAAAGACCCATTTTGTACGATTTACAAAGGATGGAGATTGAGTTAAAGACTCCAGGGACCCACGTGATGATGGCGAATATACGAGTAGAACCAATTTTAATCGATAAAGTTAAAGCTGCTCAAGCTACGGACCTGGGGATGATGCGTATGAAGAAGAAAGTGCAAGAAGGTGTTATTCCAGAAGCAAGAATCGATGAAGAAGGAATACTTCGAGTCAACTCCAGACTTTGCGTTCTTAACGATTCTGACTTGAAGCATAGAATCATAATGGAGGCACACAACACACCATTTGCAATCCTGGGAGTACCAAAATGTATCATGATATTCGACACACATTTTGGTGGAACAATATGAAGAAAGAGATCGTGGAGTTCATCTCGAGGTGTTTAACTTGTCAACGTGTAAAGGCGGAACATCAAGTGCCAAAAGGTCCATTGCAACCACTTGAGATTCTGAAATGGAAGTGGGAACACATTACCATGGATTTTGTTACAGTTCTTCCCAAAGTTTCTCAAGGTATAGATGCGATTTGGGTTATTGTTGATAGATTAACCAAGTCTTCTCATTTTTTACCGATACATGAGACTTATTCCCTTGAACGCCTTGCTCGTATGTACGTGAATGAGATTGTGAGATTGCATGGCATGTCAGTATCCATAGTTTCGGATCGTGACCCAAGATTCACTTCAAGATTTTGGGTTAGCTTGCAAAAAGCTATGTGCACGGATTTCGATTCGATTCGATTCAAAGATACCATCCTCAAACAGACGGACAATCGAGAGGACTATTCAAACTCTTGAAGATCTATTAAGACTCGTGGTCCTAGATTTCAAAGGAAGTTGGGATAAGTACTACCACTCGGTGGAATTCTCCTACAACAACAGCTTATCAAGCAAGTATAGGCATGGCTCCATTTGAGGCGTTGTATGGACGAAAGTGTCGTTCTCTAGTATGCTGGGACGAGGTGGGAGAAGCAACGTTGTTGGGACCAGAATTAATATGCATGACCACAGAAAAGATCAAAATGATTCGACAACGTATTCAAACCTCACAAGATCGACAAAAGAGTTATGATGATCTTCATCGAAAAGACATGGAATTTAATATTGGGGATCATGTATTGTACGTGTTGCACCATGGAAAGGAGTTACAAGATTTGGGAAGAGAGGGAAAACTCAATCCACGATTTGTTGGTCCATTTGAGATTCTTGACCGAATAGGAAATGTGGCCTATAGACTCGCGTTACCTCCAAGTATGTCTCGTGTTCATAATATTTTTCACATATCCATGCTTCGTAAATATATGAAAGACCCGAACCATATTATTGCCTTAGAACCAGACGAGATAGCCGAAGATTTAACGTACGAAGAAGTACCTGATAAGATCTTGGATAGGAAAGAGCATGTCCTACGCACGAAGGTTATACCACAAGTTAAGGTTTTGTGGAGAAACCATGCTATTGAAGAAATGACCTGGGAGTTTGAATCAGAAATGAAAGCGAGGTATCCTCACCTTTTTGAAACACTAGGTACGTACGTCAATTTCGAGAACGAAATTTCATAAGGAGGGGAGGTTGTAAGACCCCAACTTATTATAAATAAAATTGAGTTTTCTCTATTTATTATTTTGAAATAATAAGGATTAATTTGATATAATGCTCTGGTTATGGGTGAAATGTGCAAATTTTACAAAATAAGCAAGTGGTTATATAATAATCATTGTTGTCGGAGAATTTCATTTGGTCGTGGAATATTCTTTTTGTCGGGAATATTCGTACGACGGCGCAGTCAATTGTGGGCCCCATAACAGAATAACTGTCGGATGAAGAAAACGACAAAGTATGAGTTTTTATGAATAACGACATAATTGTTACCGTTAACACTGTTGGATTACCTGGTGGTTAAAATACAGTAATACGCGTGGTTGCACAGTAGCACACGGTATTGCACAGTATTGTTAAATTGTTGATTCTTACGTAAGAAGGCACTACTCAATAATTGTTATAGTAATTACTGTTCGATATTTTATTTTATTGATTCAATAATTGCTGCATTGATATTTTATATTATTGATGTTTCAATAATTATCACTGCACAGTATTTCCCATTATCAGATCAATAATTCATATTATTTGAATAATATTATTATATAACATTATTGGCAATGTCTAGAAAGTTCTGTCAAGGAGAGGTTTGGTCACCTAATCAAATTAACGCCATGAAGGAGAAATTCTTATTGGAAAGCCCCTCTTTCTTGGAACTACTTTGGTTGTCATAATTGTGATTCTGTAATATTATTTGTGAATAATTAATTATTTATATGATAAGGAAATATTTATTTTATGTGGATATAAATGATGGATATATTTATATGGATATAAATGAAAGAATTTTAGCATGAAATAATTGTTGAAAGTTTGACATAATTTTTGTGGAATTACAATTATTTCTCCGATAGAATATTTATTCAAAATATTATTACAATATTTTATAATTGGTTAATAATATTCGAATAATATCTTATATTTCACCAATCCAGCTTTCTACCAAGGTAAAGGATATTATTTTATTTCAATACTGTAAGAAATATTATTTTCTTTCATACTCCATAGTATGGAAGGAATATTATTTCATTTCATATTCTTAAATTTGAACTTACTATGATAAGTATTGCTTCTATAATTCCTAAAATGATTAGAAATTTCGCTTCATCTAATATCATTTCATAGGATTATTGGTCTGAACTTTTTATCAAATTTGGAACTTTTCATGACTGGTACTTTGTTTACAAGTATCTTTGTTTCACGGTAATCGCTTCACGAAGCATCGCTCATTAAGCTTCGCTCATGGGTAATGCTTTTTTCTGGTCATCGTTTTCACAAAAGAAAAAAATATTTTTTTTTCTTCTTCCAAGTTATCTGTTGTGACACTTATTCTTGAAATTAAATCCATGTTTTGATCTTCATTTTTGAATTTTACTCCACTATAGTTTGTTATGGGGTATTATTGAACTTGGATAAACCAAATACTGAATCCCTAATATTTGTCCTTCTATCTCACCGGATTCGCTTCTTTAAAATATTTTTCATCTTCGTCCAGTCCTAAATGATGATATTACTAAATATCTTTGGCCGTAGTGCAAAGATGAATGATTAATCGATGAATATCTTTGGCCCGTGGTGCAAAGATGAACAGTGATGAGATGAACATGACCAACCCAATGGTGATACAAATGAATATCTTTGGCCATAGTGCAAAGATGAATATTTGATTCAAGATGTATATTGATTGATGTTACAGGATAAATTATTGATGATGGACTTTTAAATCTTAGAAGCTAGTAGAATTCTTTCTCTACTTGTCTCTTCTAATGGATTCTTTGCTTCCACACTAGTTGTTGATCTAAAACTTGTTGTCTATTATATTTTATCTGATTTTCCCTGTTAAAGAGTAATGATAAATTGTTGTATATTATCTTAGTCATAATATTCTTTACTGGGCTAGTTGAGCTCACCTTTTTTTCCTTTTTGTTCCATTTTTCTTCTCAGGAGGTGAGAACATAGCAGGATCGAGTCGGGGTATGAAGTAATGGTTCTAGAAAGATTTTTTAACAGTCCTCACTATTTCTGTAAAATAATGTTTGAATAATTGTAATGAGGACTTATTTGAGTGTGGATATTGTCTAGAAGAAAATATTTGTATTTAAACTCATAGTATGTATTGTCGTATTTCACACGACATTTGTATTATTGAAGTTGTAGTTTGCTTTATGTACCATGTATTTGGCGACTCAGAATGGGTGTTGTATACCTATTTTTGGGGCGTCACACAAACTGTGACGCCCCCAAAATAGGTATACATCACCTATTCTGAGTCGCCAAATACATGGTACATAATACAAATACAATCTTTAATATACAACAAGAGAGCTGTGTGTTTTAATACAAATACTGTCTTCTAGACAATATCCACTCTCAGAATAAGTCCTTATTACATTTATTGTCACACTATTTACTAGAATAGTGAGGACTACTAATACTATCATCTGGTCCATCACTCCGTTCCCCGACTCGTCCAAGCTATATTCTTATTTCCTGAAGAGAACAGTGAAAGAAAGGGTGAGCTCTACTAGTCCAGTAAGAAATATTATGACAAAGATAATGCAGAATAAATTATCATTAGCCTTAAATAGTGTTAAACTGATAAAATATAACAAACATCAAGTTTAACTGCAGCGGAATAAGCAATCCATTAAAAGAGTCAAGTAGAGAATAAAATCTACTATCTTTTATGATTTAAAAGGTTTTTCATCACTTTTATCGTTGGAACTCAGCTTAATAAATAATCCACATCATCGAATCACCCCTGCACTACGGCCAAGGATATTCTTTAGTATTATGACCACAATTATCCATGCACTTCGGGACAAGAATATTTGTGTATTCATTAATGGTAATGATCATGCCAACAACTGTCCATCAATACATTACGGACCAATGAGGACTTTTACCACATCATTTGTAACATTACGGTCATGATTACACCGAATAATCCCTGGTCATAATCATACCAAGTCCATCTATGCACTACAGGCGACAGATGACTTTTAAAAAATATAAACAAGAGGATGATGACAATTCAATAAAACAAGTTCAAGAATAAACTTTAAAGATTTATAAGTTAACTCATCCTGAACTCAATAACGTCAAAATTGTCATAATGATACTTCTTTGTGGAGTAAAATTGAAGAATGCTCAAAAGAATATTTTCATGAAAAGATACTGGATGAAGCGCAAATATCAAGGATATTCCACTAATTTCATGGAGTATAGAAGTCAAAACTTTAACCAACTGAGTATAATAAAGAATGGAATAACAAAAGAAATCACCAGGCATGCGATAGACCGCATGCATGACGTGTTATTCCAATGTAATAATAAATAATCGGAACCAGTCATGCATAAACGCACGCATGTGATGTTCCAACGTAATGATAAATAATGGAACCAGTCATGCGTAAAAGCACGCATGTGATATTCAGCGTAATAATAAATAATGGAACCCGGTCCCAGTAACGCATGCATAACAAGATATTCCGACGTAATAATAAAGAAATGTAATATTAGAAGAATTTCACCATGTATGCGCATTGCATAAATAAAGTTATTCCAATGTAATAATAATAATGGAATAATGTAAGAATTTCACCAAGTATAGGTATCCAGCGTATACAAAAGTTATTCCAATGTAATAATAAAGAATGGAATAATGTAAGTTCTCTTCATGAATAAGAAAGAAGAATAATACCCCTTATGAGTACAACAAATAATATTCCCTACCTTAAGAAGAAGAGTACTGGATATATGAGTAGTGAAGTACAAAATACTTTTCTTCTTTCTCTCTATAGTTTATCTCTCTAGTGTTTCAGTGAATTCGTAAGAAATAATGAAGGAATGAGCTTCTATTTATAGAAAAATGGATCCGTATAAGTAACTAACTCATGAACTATCTCCAGATTGATTTACTTTAATTTGACGGTCCATATTTAAAGCAAAATCTTTTAAATAAAATATAATATATTCTATTTATAATCTAATAAAACGAATAACTTTATAAAAGATTTTACTATGCAAACACTATGCAGGCACTATGCAAACACAATGCATAATAAAATATAATATATTCTAATTATTGTCTAATAAAATAGATAATTTTATAAAAGTATTCTGTTTTATATAAAAAGATTTTACTATTAGCCTAATAAAATGAATAAATTTATAAAATTATTCTGTTTTATATAAAAAGTTTTTCTGTTTTATTACATTAATAATACCAATAAAACAAAACCGAGTGACTTATCACATAAGCATCAATAATCAATACCGTGTGCTACTATACAACCACGCGTATTACTGTACTTTTACTACCGAGTAGTTCAACAGTATTAATGGTAAAACTTCCGCCGTTATTTTCAATAAAATATTTTTGTCATTTTCTCAATCCGACAATAATTCCGTTGTGGGGTCCACCAATGATTGTGCCGTTGTACGAATATTCCCTGTTAAAATGAATATTTCCCGACCAATCGAATATTATATAACAACTTGCGTACTTTGCAAAATTTATAAATATTACCCACAACTATAACATTATATCAAATTTACTCCATAATATTTAAAAATGATATTTATAGAAAATTCATCTTTATTTATAAAAGTTGGGGTCTTACATTAGTGGTTTGGTTGCTTGAATTCGCATAACAAGTTGGTTAGGAATATGAAAGCTAACAACCTTACGAAAAGCATGATGAGTAGTTAACCAATCGATTCCTAAAATTACATCAAAGGCAAGTATTTTCAAAGAGATAAGATCGACAGTAACGTTGAAAGTATCGATTTGAATCAAAAAGATCAATAAACAGTGGATGTAACGAAGGTTTCTCATAACGGAGTTTCAACAGATAAATCAAAGTCTAATTTCTCTGGAGTCAAATTTAAACGTTGAGCACAAGCAAGAGAGATAAAAGAATGGGTAGAACCTGTATCTAATAAGATATAGACTTTGCAAGAATTTATGATTAACTAATCTGTGCTAACTTCGTTCGAGTTACTCGCTTTTTGAGAAGTCACAAAAAACGCTCTTCCTGAAACCACCGACTTTGTTTTGTCCGTATCCACCTTTGGTGCCACCGTTCCAGTTGGACTTGACTTCATTATACGACAAAATCGAGCTAAATGACCTTCTCTTCTTGAAATTTCCACTTCTATTATCTTGGCCATGATTACCACCGAAGTGGTTACCATTCTTGGCATGATGATTTCCCCCACGATGGTTATCATTGTTCGGATGGTTATTTGCCAATTTAAGATGATTATTATCGTGTTGTTGGTCATTACCTTTTGGTTGAGATGACTCAACGGTCTCATGTGCTTCATTGCTTATCTCAGCATTTTTATATGCTATTTTCAAATACTGTTACAAAACAAGGGTTAATTGACATATCACATATTATCCCTATACTATGACCGACCAATTAAATACCAAATAAACTTAGGTAGGTCATACTAGCGAAGAAATTCCCCATCTCACCCCTCCTAGTTCTTGTCTCACATCTCAGCTAGGGATCATATCCCTAAGCTTTGATACCAACTTTGACTCCCCCAAAACAGGTATACATCACCCATCTTGGGTCGCCAGATACAAGGTACTGAATTCAAATACAACTTAGTAATACAACTGTCGTGTACAATACGACAAAACATAAACTATGAGTTTGAATACAAATATTGTCTACTAGAGAGTATAAAAACTCAAAAGGAGTCCTCATTACAATTATTATCACACTATTTCACAGAATTGTGAGGACTACTAATGCAAACATCTGGACCGTCACTCTGTTCCCCGACTAGTCCCCACGTTCTCATTTCACTTCAAGAGAACAAAGAAAAAGAAAGGGTGAGCTCAACTAGCCCAAAGAAGAAATATTATTATGGCGAAGATAATGCGTAATAAATTATCCTTAGCCTTCAACAGTATAACAACTAATAGAATATAATAGATAGCAAGTTTTAGATCAACCACTGCAGCGGAATAAGCAATCCATTAGAAGAGTCAAGTACAGTATAAAATCTACTCGCTTCTATGATTTAAGAAGTTTTTCATCAACTTTTATCGCTGAGACTCAGCTTAATAAATAAAATCGAATCATCCCTGCTCCACGGCCAAGGATATTCATGTAATCATCAATGGTCATGACTATACCGAATAATCCCTGGTCATAATCATACCAACAACTGTCCACCAATGAACTACAGGCTAATGAGGACTTTTACCACATCATTCGTCACATTGCGGTCATGATTATACCGAATAATTCATGGTCATAATCATACCAAGTCCATCTCTGCACGTAAGCCAAAATGACTTTCATCACAATATAAGCATGAGGATGATGACAATGACATAATAATTCAATAAAACAAGTTCTAGAATAAATTTTAAAGATTTATAAATTAATTTATCCTGAACTCAATAACGTCCAAATTGTCAACATGATACTGCTTTGTGGAGTAAAATTCAAGAATGCTCAGAATAATATTTCCATGAAAAGATACTGGATGAAGCGCAAATATCAAGGATATTCCACTAATTTCATGGAGTATAGAAGCCAAAGCTTTAACCAACCGAGTATAATATAATATATGAAATCGCAAATGGATTTTCACCGCCATGCGGTAATCCACGATATGAATCATTTCCACAATTTAATAAAGAATGAATACGGGATCATTCACCATGCATGTGGTAATCCACATAGACATGTTATTCCAACGAATAATAAAGAATGGAATAATGAAGGATTTACCATTCGATGCGATAGATCGCATGCATGTGTTATTCCCAATGTAATAATAAATAATGGAACCAGTCCCACGAAACACGCATGTGATATTCCGCTGTAATAATAAATAATAGAACCAAGTCCCACAGAACGCACGCATGTGGATATTCCGGCGAATAATAAAGAATGGAATATTAGAAGAATTTCACCATGTATGCGGTATTTGCAGATAAACAAAAGTTATTCCAATGTAATAATAAGAATGGAATAATGTAAGAATTTCACCATGTATGTGGTACTTGACATACAAAAGTTATTCCAACATAATAATAAAGAATGGAATAACATAAGTTCTCTTCACGAATAAGAAAGAAAGAATACCCCTTTACGGCACAACAAAATAATATCCCTACCTTAGAAGAAACCGGATATTAGAGTAAGAAGTAGCGAATACTTTTCTTCTTTCTCTCTCTATAGTTTCTCTCTCTAGAAAGTTACAAATGAATTAAGTAAGAAATAATGAAGGAGTGAGCTTCTATTTATAGGAGAATGGACCTGAATAGTAACTAATTCATGAATGGTCCAGATTAATTTACTTTTAAACGAGATGGTCCATATTGGTTTACTATTAAAACTTAAAGCAACATTCCATACCGATTTACTATTAAAACTTTAAACCAACGATCCATATTGATTTACTATTATAACTTTCCATCAATGGTCCATATTGATTTACTATTATATCTTCAACCAACTATTCGAAAAATTAGCACTCTCTCCTCATGGAATAATATTGTACCCAAAATGATTTAGGCCAAAAAGAAATATATCTTACGGGTGAATAGTACCCGTGAATAGTAACTCGTGAATAGTACTTACGACACGAAAAGTGCCCCGAATACCGAATTGAACAATATAACCTCCGGACATCAATTATTATCGAAACAAATATCAATTTCCATTAACACTAATAATCCCAACACAATAAACTATAAAACTCATCTCTAATCAACACGAACTTATTCATCATTAATATTATAACTCACAATATTTAACAACTAGGTCGCTCCCGTGAAAGAGGGGCTTCCGATAAGGATTTCTCCTTATTGGCGCGCAATTAGGTGACCAAACCTCTCCTTGACAGAACTTCTAGACATTGTCAATATTGCAAATAATAATATGAATAACTTTTTCGTCTCAATTATTGATTTAATAATATAACATATCATTCAGATGATACTATATCAATAATTGAATCAATAATATGAGAGATATGATGCGTGAATTCATCGTGAGCAATAATTGAGTATAACCGAGTGACTTATCACGTAAGCATCAATATTCAATACCGTGTATTACTACTATGCAACCAATGCATGTATTAATGTACTTTTACTACCGAGTAGTTCAACGGTTTTAATTGGTAACACTTTCGCCAATTATTTTTATAAAAATATTTTTGTCGCTTTTCTCGATCCGACAATAATTACATTGTAAGTGCACCAATGATTGTACCATCGTCATGAGATATTCCCCGACAAAAAGAATATTTCCCACCAATCGAATATTATACAACAACTTGCATACTTTGAAAAATTTATAAATATAACCCACAACTATAACATTATATCAAATCCACACCATAATATTCGTAAAATTATTTTGAGAAAATTAAATATTTATTTATAAAATTTGAGTCTCACACTTATGAATAATGTTAAAGACATTACTCAAATTCAAAATTTACCCAAATTTCTCTTCTTTTAATAATATATGTAATATATCTGAATACAATAAAAGACTAATTTGTCAAAGAAAAAAAATAAGAATAATTTTTCATTATTAATGTTGAGGGTATTATGACAATTTGCCAAGAAAAAGTCAACAAAAAGTAGTTAAACTCATGTACTTTTCAGTGTGGCAACTGTTAGGAGAGTGCATATTTTGATTTGATGTTTAAATATAAATGCTCATGATTATTTGTAAAGTCCTTCAAGGAATATATGTACAAGGACTTAGTTGATCTAAGCTCTTAATGTGTATCATTCTATAAATGAATGTATAGATAGAGAGATCAAAGCTGTTAGGTTGATCTTTAGATGTAATAGATAGGCTTCAAGAATTCGTAGTGTATCAATCTGATCAATATTGCAGAAGTCAAGGCAGAAACGTAGAGCTTCAAGGATCGTAGTGTGCCTGCCTTGAAGGGCCTTTTCGGAAATCGTAGAGTGGTCCCAACGTTTGTCGAGCCAACTCAGAGAACGTAGTGTGTAACGCCCCCAAAATAGGTATACATCACCTATTCTGAGTCGTCAAATACATAGTACAGAATACAAATACAACTTAATTATACAACTGTCGTGTAAAGTACGACAAAACATAAGCTATGAGTTTTAATACAAATATTGTCGTCTAGACAATATACAAACTCAAATTCAATATTATTATATTTATTTTTCACTATTTCACTGAATAGTGAGGACTACTAATGCTATCATCTGGTCTGTTACGTTCCCCGACTAGTCCCTGCTACGTTCTCATTTCCTGAAGAGAACAATGAAAGTAAAAGGGTGAGCTCAACTAGCCCAAGAGAAATATTATGACTAAGATAATGCGAATAAATTATCATCACTTTAAATGTGTTAAACGTCTACAAAATAA
The DNA here is from genome assembly GCA_020205615.1 of Panax quinquefolius. Classification (NCBI taxonomy): domain Eukaryota; kingdom Viridiplantae; phylum Streptophyta; class Magnoliopsida; order Apiales; family Araliaceae; genus Panax; species Panax quinquefolius. The sequence continues at coordinate 85,852,729 of CM035174.1, read as the reverse complement.
CAAACATCAAGTTTAATCTGCAGAAACAAACAATCCATTAAAAGAGTCAAGTAGAGAATAAAATCTACTATCTTTTATGATTTAAAAGGTTTTTATCACTTTTATCATTGGGACTCAAACAATAAATAATCCACATCATCGAATCACCCCGCACTACGACCAAGGATATTCTTTAGTATCACGACCACAATTATCCATGCACTACTGCCAAGAATATTTGTGTATTCATTAATGGTCATGATCATGCCAACAACTCGTCCATCAATGCACTACGGGCCAATGAGGACTTTTTCCACATCATTTGTAACATTACTACCATGATTGCAAGAATAATCCTCGGTCATAATCATACCAAGTCCATCTATGGACTATAGGCCACAGATGACTTTCAACAAAATATAAACATGAGGATGATGACAATGATATAAGAATTCAATAAAAACAAGTTCAAGAATTAATTTATCCAGGAACTAATAACGTCCAAATTGTCGACATGATACTGCTTTGTAGAGTAAAATTCAAGAATGCTCAGAAGAACATTTCAATGAAAAGATACTGGATGAAGCGCAAATATCAAGGATATTCCACTAATTTCATGGAGTATAGAAGCCAAAGCTTTAACCAACTGAGTATAATATAATATATGAAACTGCAAATGGATTCAAACCTCACAAGATCGACAAAAGAGTTATGATGATCTTCATCGAAAAGACGTGGAATTTAATATTGGGGATCATGTATTGTTACGTGTTGCACCATGGAAAGGAGTTACAAGATTTGGGAAGAGAGGAAAACTCAATCCACGATTTGTTGGTCCATTTGAGATTCTTGACCGAATAGGAAATGTGGCCTATAGACTCGCGTTACCTCCAAGTATGTCTCGTGTTCATAATGTTTTCACATATCCATGCTTCAGAATATATGAAAGACCCGAACCATATTATTGCGTTAGAACCGTAAGAGATAGCCAAAGATTTAACGTATTTAAGAAGTACGATAAGATCTTGGATAGGAAAGAGCATGTCCCACGCACGAAAGGTTATACCACAAGTTAAGGTTTGTGGAGAAACCATGCTATCAAAGAAATGACCGGAGTTTGAATCGAAAATGAAAGCGAGGTATCCTCACCTTTTCGAAACACTAGGTACGTACGTCAATTTCGAGGACGAAATTTCATAAGGAGGGGAGGTTGTAAGACCCCAACTTATTATAAATAAAATTGAGTTTTCTCTATTTATTATTTTGAAATAATAAGGATTAATTTGATATAATGCTCTGGTTATGGGTGAAATGTGCAAATTTTACAAAATAAGCAAGTGGTTATATAATAATCATTGTTGTCGGAGAATTTCATTTGGTCGTGGAATATTCTTTTTTGTAGGAATATTCGCATGCGACGTCATAGATCAATCAGGGCCCCATAATGTAATAACTGTCTTGATGAAGAAAACGACAAAGTATGAGTTTTATGAATAACGACATAATTATTACCGCTAACACTTTGTTGGATTACTCGGTGGTTAAAATACGATGTCGCGTGGTTTGCATGCAGTAGAAGACACCAGTATTGCGCATGTATTGTTAAATTGTTGATTCTTACGTAAGAAGGCACTTACTCAATAATTGTTATAGTAATTACTTGTTCGATATTTTATTTTATTGATTCAATAATTGCGCATTGATATTTTATATTATTGATGTTTCAATAATTATCACCGCATGATATTTCCCATTATCGGATCAATAATTCATATTATTTGAATAATATTATTATATAACATTATTAGCAATGTCTAGAAAGTTACATCAAGGAGAGGTTTGGTCACCTAATTGCGGCGCCGATGAGGAGAAATTCTTATTGGAAAGCCCCTCTTTCCGGAACTACCGGTTGTCATAATTGTGATTACGTAATATTATTTGTGAATAATTAATTATTTATATGATAAGGAAATATTTATTTTATGTGGATATAAATGATGGATATATTTATATGGATATAAATGAAAGAATTTTAGCATGAAATAATTGTTGAAAGTTTGACATAATTTTTATGGAATTACAATTATTTCTCCGATAGAATATTTATTCAAAATATTATTACAATATTTTATAATTGGTTAATAATATTATTGTTATATATATATATATTTAAACATGTGGGAAAAGAAGTAAACAAGTTCGTTTGAAATTCTTATTTTTCAAATTAAGTGTGCAAGTTTATTGTTATGCACTCCTTTCCAAGTGAGGAATGTCTCCCCGTAATCCCTTGTTTTCAAATTGGTGGGTGGAAGTTCTGCAAAGCATTTTTCCAAGTTGGTGGGCCTTGCCCATAAGAATTGGCAGACAAAGAGAAAATAAGAAAGTTAGGCATTGAAATTCTACTGCAAAGGCTTTGCAACCTGTTTTCAAAAAAAAATAGCGGCCCCAACTGTGACGCCCCCAAAATAGGTATTCATCACCCATTCTGAGTTGTCAATATATGGTACAGAAACAACTACATCTTTATTATTACAACAGTAAAACTGTGAGTTTGAATACAAATATTATCCTCTAGACAATATCTATACTCAAATAAATCCTCATCACATTTATTGATACATTATTTTACAAAAATGGTGAGGACTACTAAACAATTCTTTCTAAAACCTTCATTCCATACCCCAGGCTTGCACTCTCGCTATATTCTCGCCTCCACGAGAAAATGGAACAAAAGGAAAAGGTGAGCTCAACTAGCTCAAGAAAAGAATATTATAACTAAGATAATATACAACAAATTATCGTTAGTCTTCAACAGGGAAAAATCTAATAGAATACAATAGATAACAAATTTTAAATCAATATTCATGAATGAAATAATAATTCATTAGAAGAGTTAAGTAGAGAATGCAAACTACTATCTTCTATGTATGAATTTAAAAGTTCATCGCTCATCTTTATCCCCTCGTAACATCAATCAATATACATCCGAATCAAATATTCATCTTTTACTACGTGCCAAAGATATTCATCGATTGGTCATGTTCATTTAAACACTGCTCATCTTTGCACTACAGAGCCAAAGATATTAATCGATCACCATGTTCATCTCAACACTGCTCATCTTTTGCACTGAGCCAAAGATATTCTTCAAAATCATTCATCTTTGCACTACTGAGCCAAAGATATTCAATAATATCATCATTTAAGACCGAGGATGATGAAAATATTTTTAAAAAACGAATCCAAAGAAACAAAATGACAAGGATTAAGGATTAAGGATTAGTACTTTGTTTTATCCATGTTCAAAAATACCTCAAAATAATCATAGTGGTGTAAAATTCAAGAATGATCAAAACATGGATACAATCAAAGCTAGTATCCGAATAGATATTTTGGACGAAAAGAAGAAATTTTATTTTTCGGTGAATAAAGGTCAGATATCGTGAATAGTCTTAGATATACGTGAATAAGTAACTCAACACCAAAAGATAGAAATTCCATAAAAACATCTTCACGCTTCATGAATAGTACTTCGTGAATAGTAACTCATGAATAGTAACTCATGAATAATAACTCATGAATAGTAACTCATGAATAGTAACTCGTGAATAAGAACTCATGAATAGTAACTCGTGAATAAGAACTCATGAATAAGTAACCCCGACATGAAAAAAAGTTCCAAATTTGATAAAAAGTTTCAACCAATATTTCAAAGATAATGATATTGAAGAAATAATATCATTTGAGAAGAAAATAACATCCCTTACCTCGAAAGATCAAGATTTTAATTTGAAACACCTGATATAGTCTCAAGGAAACTTACAATCTGCCTAACAATACTCAAAGTATACTCAAAATACTCACAAGAATACGCGATAATATAGAGAGAAAAAACTTCGTTTAATTGTGATTTTCAATTCTAACCTAAGCACCTATTTATAGGAAATTGCTTAGAACACCAAAAGAAAAATTTAATAAAATATTAATATATAATTATTAAATTCCTACGCACCCAAAATCTGATTCAAACCATCAGCCACCAAGAGTGACTCACCTTGCCTAACTCAAAAAAACGTTTTTCTTATTAAAAATATTTAAAACTTCAAAAATTAATTATTTGAACTTGAACTTCAATAATTCACAATAAATAGCCCTTTTGTCGAAAATTCAATCTCGCGAGTTTTTATAGGAAATTCAATTCTCTACAACTTTACAAAATAAAGTTTTTCCAAATTCCAAATAGAAATTGACCAAAAATCCATAAACGATTGATTTTACGAGCCATATTCAAATTTCATCAATAAATGGGGTCCACCGACATGTTTAACATGTTTTAAACATTTATTGCAACAAAAATACTCTTCCTCCTCAGATACTCATATATCCCACATTAGTTGTAAAAATATCACCATTATTATATTATTAAAATATAATAATATATTTAAATAATTATTTTATCGTAAAAAGATAAAATTTCAATTTTAAACAATTGTCACATTAAACTTTTCTCCATCTATATCCACATAAAATCAATATTTTCCTCATCATATGAATCAATAATTAATTATTCATAAATAATATTACGAGAATCACAATATTGACAACCGTGCGGCCTCCTCGAAAGAGGGCTTTCCAATAAGAATTTCTCCTTATTGGCGCGCAATTAGGTGACCAAACCTCTCCTTAGATAGAACTTTCTAGACATTGCCAATAATGTTATCTAATAATATTATTCAGATAATATGAATTATTGCTTCGATAATGAAAAATCTTGTGTAATGACAATTATTGAAACAACGACATATAAAATATATCAACGCAACAATTATTAACTCAATAAAATAAAATAATCGAATAAAGAATTATCAGAACCATTATTGAGTAATGCCTTTAATAATTGGTGCAATACTGCAGTATTCTCAAGCAACAACGCAGATTACTATGTTTTAACCAATAAGGTATTCCAATAGTGTTAATTGTGAATAACTACGCCAGATTTTTTTAAACAACTTATATTTGTCGTTTTCTTCATCCAATCGCTTTCCGCTATGGGGCCCACACATGGTCGCACCGTCGTGCGAATATTCCCTACCGCATAAATATTCTACGACCAAACGAATATTCCCAACAACAATGAATATTTTATAACCACTTGCTTATTTTGAAATATTTATGTATTTAACCCTTAACTATCCACATTAATCAAATCAACCCTTACTATTTCAAAATAATAAATAAAGGAAATTCCTTTTTATTTAAAAAATTTCTGGTCTTACAACCTCCCTCCTTATGAAATTTCGTCTTGAAATTGGCGTCGCGATACTGGTGTTTGAAAAAGGTGAGGATACCTCGCTTTCATTTCCGCTTTCCAATTCCTGTGTCATTTCCTATATAGCATGATTCCTCCACAAAACTTTAACTTGTGGTATGACCTTTGCGCGTAGGACATGCTCCTTCCTATCCAAAATCTTGACAGGTACCTCCTCATACGTTAAGTCTTCGGCTATCTCGTCCGGTTCTAACTCAATAACATGGTTTGGGTCTTTCACATATTTACGAAGTACAGATATGTGAAACACATTATGAACACGAGACATACTACTGAGGTAACGCAAGTCTATAGGCTACATTTCCTACTCGGTCAAGAATTTGAAATGGACCAATAAATCGTGGATTGAGCTTTCCTCTCTTCCCAAATCTTGTAACTCCCTTCCATGGAGCAACTCGCAACAATACATGATCCCCTACACTAAATTCCACGTCCTTTCGATGAAGATCCGCATAACTCTTTTGTCGATCTTGTGCCGCTTGTATCGTTATTCGAATCATTTGGATCTTTTCCGTAGTCATACGTATTAACTTTCGGGTCCCAACAATGTTGCTTCACCCACCTCATCCCAACATATTGGAGAACGACACTTTCGTCCATATAATGCTTCAAATGGAGCCACACCTATACTTGCTTGATAACTGTTGTTGTAGGAGAATTCCACCAATGGTAAATACTTATCCCAACTGGCCTTGAAGTCTAGGACACAGAGTCTTAATAAATCTTCAAGAGTTTGAATAGTCCTCTCTGATTGTCCGTCCGTTTGGGGATGGTATGCCGAACTAAATCGCAAAATCCGTGCCCATAGCTTTTGCAAGCTAACCCAAAATCTTGAAGTGAATCTTGGGTCACGATCCAAAACTATGGATACAGTACATGCCATGCAACCTCACAATTTCATTCACGCATATACTAGCAAGACGTTCAAGGAATAAGTCTCCCGTATCGGCAAGAAATGAGCAGACTTGGTTAATCTATCAACAATAACCCAAATAGCATTGATGCCTTGAGAAACCGTAGGAAGACCCGTAACGAAATCCATGGTAATGTGTTCCCACTTCCATTCCGAAATCTCAAGTGGTTGCAACGGACCCTTAGGTACTAGATGCTCCGCCTTTACACGTTGACAAGTTAAACACATTGAGATAAACTTTGCAATCTCTCTCTTCATATTGTTCCACCAAAATGTATGTCAAAGATCACGATACATTTTAGTACTTCCGGATGGATTACAAATGGTGTATTGTGTGCCTCCATCATAATCTTGTACTTCAAATCGAGTCGTTAGGAACACAAAGTCTAGAGTGGACTCAAGTATTCCTTCTTCATCAATTCTCGCCCTAGGATAGCTCCTTCTTGTACTTTCTTCTTCATACGCATCATTTCGGGTTGGTGGCTTGAGCAACCTTAACTTTTTCTATTAAAGTTGGCTCTATGCGTATACTTGACATCATCGCACTTTTCGTTCTCAGATATGATCTTCTACTCAACGCGTCACCTACCACGCTTTCGCTTTACCGGGATGGTATTGAATAGTGTGGTCGTAGTCTTTCAATAGCTCGAGCCAACGTCGCTGCCGCATGTTGAGTTCTTTTTGAGTGAAGAAATATTTAAGGCTTTTATGGTCTGAATATATCTCCACTTTCTCCCCATATAGATAGTGCCTCCATATCTTTAAGCGAAACGATCGCCGCATAACTCTAGATCATGAGTAGGATAATTCCTCTCATACTCTTTAAGTTGTCGCGAGGCATAGGCTATGACTTTTCCACGTTGCATGAGAACACATCCTAACTCTTTGCTTGAAGCATCGTCAGAGATAACAAATCCATCCGAACCGGATGGTATTGTTAGAACAGTCTAAAATAAGTCTCCTCTTAAGCTCTTGGAAACTCTTCTCGCGATTCTTCGCTCCAAACGAATTTCGTATCCTTTCGAGTTAGGCGAGTTAATGGAGTAGCGATTCGAGAAAACCCTTCCACGAATCTCCGATAATAACCAAATTTAAGCCCAAAAGCTACGTTACTTGATTGGTCGACTTTCTGCTGCTCTCTAACTTTATATTGCTTCAATCTTGGCCGGATCAACAGATACTCCATGTTTCGACACCACGTGCCCAAGGAATGCTACTTCCTCGCCGTAACTCGCATTTCTTCAATTTGGCATATAGTTGGTTTTCACGAAGCCTTTGGAGTACCAAACTTCAAATGGTGCTCATGATCTTCACGGCTTTTGGAATATATGAGGATGTCATCAATAAAGACAACAACGAATTGATCCAAATATTCCTTGAATACTCGATTCATCATATCCATGAAAGCCGCAGGAGCATTAGTCAATCCGAAAGACATGACTAAGAATTCATAATGCCCGCATCGAGGGTTCTAAAGGCGTCTTTGAATATCCTCGCCTCTAATCTTCACCGATGATATCCGAATCGAAGATCAATTTTTGAAAAGAATTGTGCCCCTTGCAATCTGGTCAAACAAGTCATCAATACGAGGTAGAGGATACCTATTCTTGATGGTGACATGGTTCAATTCCGATAGTCAATACAAAAATCGCATACTCCGCGCTTTCTTCTTTTTACAAATAAAACAGGAGCACCCCAAGGAGATGTACTAGGGGCGAATGAAACCAATGTCCAACAATTCCTCGTAGTTGGACCTTTAACTCCTGAAGTTCAATAGGAGCCATTCGATATGGGGTTTTAGAAATGGGCTTTGTGCGTGTTCAAGATCAATAAAGAATTCAACTTCACGTTACGGGGTAGACCGGGAAGTTCTTCTAGAAATACATCGGAAAGTCAATAACAACAGAATATTATTCAAATTTGACGTGTCTTTATTCAAATCCATAACATGGGCTAAGAAAGCTTGACATCCGTTTTTCAATAAACGAATAGCTTTATGATTAGATATGATAGTGATTGATTTTAATGGTTTAGTTGCTTGAATTAAATCTAACGGGTTGGTTAGGAACATGAAAACTAACAACCTTACGAAAACAATCAATTTTGGCATGATGAGTAGTTAACCAATCAATCCCTAAAATCACATCAAAAGCAAGTATCTTTAAAGAGATAAGGTCAATGGGTAAGATGATGGTGCCAACTTGAATCAAACAAGATTTATAAACAAAGGATGTGATGAAAGTTTCTCCTAACGGAGTTTCCACAGATAGGTCAAAGTCTAATTTCTCCTGAGTCAAGTTTAAACGTTGAGCACATGCAGGAGAGATAAATGAATGGGTAGCACCCAGATCAAGTAAGGTATAAACTTCGCAAGAATTTATAAATAAGCTACCCGTGATCACCTCGTTTGGGTTCCTCGCATTATGACCAATCACAACAAACGCTCTTCCCTAATCGTTGACTTTGACTTTTCTCGACACGATCTTTTTGAGTCACCGTCCCATTGAACTAGGTTTCGCCAATTGTCTAATCTCGAGTTTATATGTCCTTCCTTTCCACAATTATAGCATACCTTGAATTGTTGTGGGCGCTTTGACCGATATGTCCCTCTTTTCCGCATTTGTAGCATATGATGGTGGTCGTTCTCCTCCTCCCTTAGAACCGGTTGTTCTTGCAAGACTTTGTCGTCTTCACATGGTCGTTGTTAAATCTCCTCTTTTAAAATCTCCTCCCGACTTCGCTTCTTCTATTTTCATGGCTATGATTACCACCGGAGTGGTTACCATTTTTGTCCGTCTGTTTCTTTCTCCGCCGGTTATCATTATTACGTTGATCGCTATCTCCAGTGCGATCCTGGTTGTGGTCCTCGGTTGACCGTACTTTCGTTATCTCGCCTAATAATTGAGCCCTGCTTTACAACATCTGAATAGAGAGAAAATTTATGAGAAATGAGATCTTGGACGTATCTGCCGTTTCAAACCTCTAAGAAACATCCGCGCCATACGTTCCTCATTCTCCACCAAATGAGGTGCAAACACGGATAACTCTGCAAACTTTGCCTCGTCTTCGAGACACCGTCCATGTTGTTTTGCTCTAATCGATGAACTTCACTTCCTTCATATATGACGAACACTTTCGGAAAGTATTTGTCATTAAATAGTTTCAAACGTTTCCCAAGACATGCCGAAAAGCGGCTGATGGGTACGCTTCACGCATCTCCACCAATAGTCCGCCTCGCCACGGAACATAAAGGTGGCGAATGGAACCTTCTGTTCCTCCGTGCATCCCAAGACATCGAATATCTTGGTAATTTGCTTGACCCGTGTTTCCGCTTATGATCGGATCCGCTTTCCCTTAAATTCCGGTGGTCCCAACTCTTTGAACTGCTTGGGTGTGACAACCCGTGAATTGCTATCATTTCTCCTGTATTTTGAACACGAGTCTCCTCGTCTGATTTTGCATGAACTGCAAAAACTTCTAAACATCCCCTCGTTCATCATCATCTTTCAATGGTGTTTTTCACGGAGGAACATTGCCACTGTTGCACGTTCTCCTCGTTGGTGAGTACAAGCGTCTCCACGGTCTCATTTCCATTGTTAATATTCTCGAATCGACATTCTCAAATCATGTCATAAAACAAGGGTTAATTAAGGAAATCAATATATCACACAATATCCCTATATCTTGACCAACTAACAAATAAGCTTAGTAGGACACACTAGCGAAGGATTTACTCGTCTCTCCCTCCTAGTTCTATTCCCCGATCTCCGCCAGAGATCATATCCCTAAGCTCGATACCAACCGCGACGCCCCCCCAAAATAGGTATTCATCACCCATTCTGAGTTGTCAATATATGGTATGTAAACAACTACAACTTTATTATTACAACAAGAAAAAGCTGTGAGTTTGAATACAAATATTATCCTCTGCAGACAATATCTATACTCAAATAAATCCTCATCACATTTATTGATACATTATTTTACAAAAATGGTGAGGACTACTAAACAATTCTTTCTAAAACCTTCATTCCATACCCCACTAAGTACTCGCTTATATTCTCGCCTCCACGAGAAAAATGGAACAAAAAGGAAAAGGGTGAGCTCAACTAGCTCAAGAAAGAATATTATAACTAAGATAATATACAACAAATTATCGTTAGTCTTCAACAGGGAAAAATCTAATAGAATACAATAGATAACAAATTTTAAATCAATATTCGCAATGAAATAATAATTCATTAGAAGAGTTAAGTAGAGAATGCAAACTACTATCTTCTATGTATGAATTTAAAAGTTCATCGCTCTATCTTTTATCCCCAGAACATCAATCAATATACATCTGAATCAAATATTCATCTTTGCACTCTGTGCCAAAGATATTCATCATTAGTCATGTTCATTTAAACACTGCTCATCTTTGCACTACAGCCCAAAGATATTAATCGATCGGTCATGTTCATCTCAACACTGCTCATCTTTGCACTACTGGCCAAAGATATTCTTCAGAAATCATTCATCTTTGCACTACTGGCCAAAGATATTCAATAATATCATCATTTAAGACCGAGGATGATGAAAATATTTTTTAAAGAAACGAATCCAAAGAAACAAAATGACAAGGATTAAGGATTAAGGATTCGTACTTTGTTTTATCCATGTTCAAAAATACCTCAAAATAATCATAGTGGTGTAAAATTCAAGAATGATCAAAACATGGATACAATCAAAGCTAGTATCCGAATAGATATTTTGACGAAAAGAAGAAATTTTATTTTTCTATGAATGAATAGTCAGATATCGTGAATTGTCCGATATCGTGAATAGTAACTCAACACCAAAGATAGAAATTCCACAAAAAACATCTTCACGCTTCATGAATAGTACTCGTGAATAGTAACTCATGAATAGTAATCAAGCATGAATAGTAACTCATGAATAAGAACTCGTGAATAAGTAACTCATAAATAGTAACTCGTGAATAAGTAACTCATGAATAAGTAACCCAGAGCATGAAAAAAAGTTCCAAATTTGATAAAAGTTTTAACCAATATTTCAAAGATAATGATATTGAAGAAATAATATCATTTTCGAATAAAATAACATCCCTTACCTCGAAAGATCAAGACTTTAAATTTGAACACAGGATATAGTGTCTTAGAAGGAACTGCAGAATCGCCTAACAATACTCAAAGTATACTCAAAATACTCACAAGAATACGCTCGATAATATAGAGAGAAAACTTCAGCTTACGGTGTGATTTTCAATTCTAACCTAAGCACCTATTTATAGAAATTGCTTAGAACACCAAAGCGTAAAATTTAATAAAATATTAATATATAATTATTAAATTCCTCGCACCCAAAATCTGATTCAAACCATCAGCCACCAAGAGTGACTCACCTTGCCTAACTCAAAAAACGTTTTTCTTATTAAAAATATTTAAAACTTCAAAATTAATTATTTGAGCTTGAACTTCAATAATTCACAATAAATAGTCCTTTTGTCGAAAAATTCGAATCTCGCGAGTTTTTATAGGAAATTCAATTCTCTACAACTTTGCAGAAGAAAGTTTTTCCAAATTCCAAATAGAAATTGACCGAAATCCACAAACGGTTCGATTTTACAGTAAATAATCAAATTTCATTCAATAAATGGGGTCCACCGGCATGTTTAACATGTTTTAAACATTTATTGCAACAAAATACTCTTCCTCCTCGTATACTCATATATCCCACATTCGTTGTAAAAATATCACCATTATTATATTATTAAAATATAATAATATATTTAAATGAATTATTTTATCGTAAAAGATAAAATTTCAATTTTCAAAGAATTGTCACATTAAACTTTTTCTCCATCTATATCCACATAAAATCAATATTTTCCTCATCATATGAATCAATAATTAATTATTCATAAATAATATTACGTAATCACAATATTGACAATCGTGCAGGTTCGTGAGAGAAGGGGGCTTTCCAATAAGAATTTCTCCTTCTTCATGCAGCAATTAGGTGACCAAACCTCTCCTTAGAGCGAACTTTCTAGACATTGCCAATAATGTTATCTAATAATATTATTCAGATAATATGAATTATTGCTTTCGATAATGAAAAATACCGTGTAATGATAATTATTGAAACAATGAAGAATATAAAATATCAACGCAAAGAATTATTAACTCAATAAAATAAAATCTTTGAGCAAAGAATTACTCAGAACCATTATTGAGTAGTGCCTTTAATAATTGGTGCAATACTGGTAGTCTTCTTGTAACAACAACGCAATATTATTATGTTTTTAACCACCGGGTATTCCAATAGTGTTAATTGTGATAACTACGCTGTAGTTATTTTTAAACAACTTATATTTGTCGTTTTCTTCATCCAATCGCTTTAAGTTATGGGGCCCACACATGGTCATTGCTTGGTCGTTTATGCGAATATTCCCAAATCGCATTTAATATTCTACGACCAAATGAATATTCCCCGACAACAATGAATATTTTATAACCACTTGCTTATTTTGAAATATTTGCGTATTTAACCCTTAACTATCCACATTAATCAAATCAACCCTTACTATTTCAAAATAATAAATAAAGGAAATTCCTTTTTATTTAAAAAAATTTCGGGGTCTTACACCAACTTTGAAAAAAAAAGAGAGAGAGGAATTAGGCAGAAGTTAGGCATAAAAATTTGGCAGGGTAGGTGAGTTCATCTGTCTTTCCTTTCGTTGCTATAAATAGGGGGTAACCCCTCATTCCTCAACACACCAATTGATAATCAGAAATTTTTATTCTAGAGTATTGGGAGTATTTTTCTTGAGTATAAGAATACTTTGAGCGTAGTTTTTCTGCAAGATTTTCTCAGAATAATATCTTATATTTCAGTCAAATCCAGTTTCTACCAAGGTAAAGGATATTATTTTATTTCAATACTCGTAAGAAATATTATTTTCTTTCATACTCCATAGTATGGAAGGAATATTATTTCATTTCATATTCTTAAATTTGAACTTACTATGGTAATTATTGCTTCTATAATTCCTAAAATGATTAGAAATTTTGCTTCATCTAATATCATTTCATAGGATTATTGGTCTGAACTTTTTATCAAATTTGGAACTTTTCATGACTGGGTACTGTTCACAAGTATTTGTTCACTCTTTATTCGCAGTCACGTAGCAATCGATTCTTGTTCGCTCAGGCTTGTTTCACTTGGTATCGTTCACAAAAGAAAAAAAATATTTTTTTTTCTTCTTCCAAGTTATCTGTTGTGACACTTATTCTTGAAATTAAATCCATGTTTTGATCTTCATTTTTGAATTTTACTCCACTATAGTTTGTTATGGGGTATTATTGAACTTGGATAAACTGAAAAACGAATCCCTAATATTTGTCCTTCTATCTTACTAGATTCGTTCTTTAAAATATTTTTCATCTTCGTCCGTCCTAAATGATGATATTACTAAATATCTTTGGCCCGTAGTGCAAAGATGAATGATTAACTGATGAATATCTTTGGCCCGTAGTGCAAAGATGAACAGGTGATGAGATGAACATGACCAATCGGTGATACAAATGAATATCTTTGGCACAGAAGTGCAAAGATGAATATTTGATTCAAGATGTATATTGATTGATGTTACAGGATAAATTATTGATGATGGACTTTTAAATCTTAGAAGCTAGTAGATTTCTTTCTCTACTTGACTCTTCTAATGGATTCTTTGCTTCACATTGAGTTGTTGATCTAAAACTTGTTGTCTATTATATTTTATCGATTTTTCCTGTTGAAGACTAATGATAAATTGTTGTATATTATCTTAGTTATAATATTCTTTCTTTGGGCTAGTTGAGCTCACCTTTTTTCCTTTTGTTCCATTTTCTTCTCGGAGGTGAGAACATAGCGAGGATCGAGTCCTGGGTATGGAGTAATGGTTCTAGAAAGATTTTTTAACAGTCTTCACTATTTCTGTAAAATAATGTTTGAATAATTGTAATGAGGACTTATTTGAGTGTGGATATTGTCTAGAAGAAAATATTTGTATTTAAACTCATAGTATGTATTGTCGTATTTCACACGACATTTGTATTATTGAAGTTGTAGTTTGCTTTATGTACCATGTATTTGGCGACTCGAATGGGTGTTGTATACCTATTTTGGGCGTCACTCAACCGCGACGCCCCAAAATAGGTATACATCACCTATTCTCGAGTCGCCAAATACATGGCATGTAATACAAATACAATCTTTAATATACAACAAGAGAGTCTGTGTGTTTTAATACAAATACATCTGCAGACAATATCCACTCTCGTAATAAGTCCTCATTACATTTATTGTCACACTATTTACTAGAATAGTGAGGACTACTAATACTATCATCTGGTCCATCACTCCGTTCCCCGACTCGTCCAAGCTATATTCTTATTTCCTGAAGAGAACAGTGAAAGAAAGGGTGAGCTCTACTAGTCTAGTAAGAAATATTATGACAAAGATAATGCAGAATAAATTATCATTAGCCTTAAATAGTGTTAAACTGATAAAATATAACAAACATCAAGTTTAACTGCAGCGGAATAAGCAATCCATTAAAAGAGTCAAGTAGAGAATAAAATCTACTATCTTTTATGATTTAAAAGGTTTTTCATCACTTTTATCGTTGGAACTCAGCTTAATAAATAATCCACATCATCGAATCACCCCTGCACTACGGCCAAGGATATTCTTTAGTATTATGACCACAATTATCCATGCACTTTGGGACAAGAATATTTGTGTATTCATTAATGGTAATGATCATGCCAACAACTGTCCATCAATACATTACGGACCAATGAGGACTTTTACCACATCATTTGTAACATTACGGTCATGATTACACCGAATAATCCCTGGTCATAATCATACCAAGTCCATCTATGCACTACAGGCGACAGATGACTTTTAAAAAATATAAACAAGAGGATGATGACAATTCAATAAAACAAGTTCAAGAATAAACTTTAAAGATTTATAAGTTAACTCATCCTGAACTCAATAACGTCAAAATTGTCATAATGATACTTCTTTGTGGAGTAAAATTCAAGAATGCTCAAAAGAATATTTTCATGAAAAGATACTGGATGAAGCGCAAATATCAAGGATATTCCACTAATTTCATGGAGTATAGAAGTCAAAACTTTAACCAACTGAGTATAATAAAGAATGGAATAACAAAAGAAATCACCGAGCATGCGATAGAATCGCATGCATAAAGAGTTATTCCAATGAAATAATAAATAACGGAACCAGTGTCGTGCATAAACGCATGCAGACGTGATGTTCCAAATGAATGATAAATAATGGAACCAGTCATGCGTAAAAGCATGACATGGATATTCCGGCGAAATAATAAATAATGGAACCGAGTCCCAAGTAACGCCTTACGCATAAGATATTAAAAGGCGAATAATAAAGAATGTAATATTAGAAGAATTTCACCACGTGTATGCAGATTTGATAAACAAAGTTATTCCAATGAGAATAATAACAATGGAATAACGAAGAATTTCACCAAGTATAGGGTATCCCACAGATACAAAAGTTATTCCAATGAGAATAATAAAGAATGGAATAATGTAAGTTCTCTTCATGAATAAGAAAGAAAGAATACCCCTTATGAGTACAACAAATAATATTCCCTACCTTAAGAAGAAGAGTACTGGATATATGAGTAGTGAAGTACAAAATACTTTTCTTCTTTCTCTCTATAGTTTATCTCTCTAGTGTTTCAAAGGAATTCGTAAGAAATAATGAAGGAATGAGCTTCTATTTATAGAAAAATAGAATCGCATAAGTAACTAACTCATGAACGGTCCAGATTGATTTACTTTAATTTGACGGTCCAATATTTAAAGCAAAATCTTTTAAATAAAATATAATATATTCTATTTATAATCTAATAAAATGAATAACTTTATAAAAGATTTTACTATGCAAACACTATCAGAGCACTATGAAACACAATGCATAATAAAATATAATATATTCTAATTATTGTCTAATAAAATAGATAATTTTATAAAAGTATTCTCGCTTATATAAAAGATTTTACTATTAGCCTAATAAAATGAATAAATTTATAAAATTATTCTGTTTTATATAAAAAGTTTTTCTGTTTTATTACATTAATAATACCAATAAAACAAAACCGAGTGACTTATCACATAAACATCAATAATCAATACCGCAAATGCTACTATGCAACCACATTAGACATCGTATTTTTTACTACCGAGTAGTTCAACAAAGATTAATGGTAAAACTTCCGCCGTTATTTTCAATAAAATATTTTTTGTCATTTTCTCAATCCGACAATAATTCCGTTGTGGGGTCCACTAATGATTGTGCTGGTTATACAATATTCCTGTTAAAATGAATATTTCCCGACCAATCGAATATTATATAACAACTTGCGTACTTTGCAAAATTTATAAATATTACCCACAACTATAACATTATATCAAATTTACTCCATAATATTTAAAAATGATATTTATAGAAAATTCATCTTTATTTATA
Source organism: Panax quinquefolius (assembly GCA_020205615.1). NCBI lineage: Eukaryota > Viridiplantae > Streptophyta > Magnoliopsida > Apiales > Araliaceae > Panax > Panax quinquefolius. The sequence goes on along the minus strand of CM035174.1, from coordinate 85,835,933 downwards.
AAAGTTGGGGTCTTACATTAGTGGTTTGGTTGCTTGAATTCGCATAACAAGTTGGTTAGGAATATGAAAGCTAACAACCTTACGAAAAGCATGATGAGTAGTTAACCAATCGATTCCTAAAATTACATCAAAGGCAAGTATTTTCAAAGAGATAAGATCGACAGGTAACGTGAAAGTATCGATTTGAATCAAAAAGATCAATAAACAGTGGATGTAACGAAGGTTTCTCATAACGGAGTTTCAACAGATAAATCAAAGTCTAATTTCTCTGGAGTCAAATTTAAACGTTGAGCACAAGCAAGAGAGATAAAAGAATGGGTAGAACCTGTATCTAATAAGATATAGACTTTGCAAGAATTTATGATTAACTAATCTGTGCTAACTTCGTTCGAGTTACTCGCTTTTTGAGAAGTCACAAAAAACGCTCTTCCTGAAACCACCGACTTTGTTTTGTCCGTATCCACCTTTGGTGCCACTTGCCCAGCTTTGGACTTGACTTCATTATACGACACAAAATCGAGCTAAATGACCTTCTCTTCTTGAAATTTCCACTTCTATTATCTTGGCCATGATTACCATCAAAGTGGTTACCATTCTTGGCATGATGATTTCCCCGATGGTTATCATTGTTCGGATGGTCGCGCCACCCAGATGATTATTATCGTCGTTGTTGGTCATTACCTTTTGGTTGAGATGACTCAGCGGTCTCATGTGCTTCATTGCTTATCTCAAAGATTTTTATATGCTATTTTCAAATCTTGTTACAAAACAAGGGTTAATTGACATATCACATATTATCCCTATACTACGACATAAACCAATTAAATACCAAATAAACTTAGGTAGGTCATACTAATGAAGAAATTCCCCATCTCACCCTCCTAGTTCTTGTCTCACATCTCATTAGGGATCATATCCCTAAGCTTTGATACTGAACTTTGACTCCCCAAAATGTATACATCACCCATCTTGGGTCGCCAGATCAAGGTAATCAATTCAAATACAACTTAGTAATACAACCGTCGTATACAATACGACAAAACATAAACTATGAGTTTGAATACAAATATTGTCTACTAGAGAGTATAAAAACTCAAAAGGAGTCCTCATTACAATTATTATCACACTATTTCACGTAATTGTGAGGGACTACTAATGCAAACATCTGGACCGAATCACTCTGTTCCCCGACTAGTCCCATATACGCTCATTTCTCAAGAGAACAAAGTGAAAGAAAGGGTGAGCTCAACTAGCCCAGTAAGAAATATTATGACTAAGATAATGCAGAATAAATTATCCTTAGCCTTCAACAGTATAACAACTAATAGAATATAATAGATAGCAAGTTTTAGATCAACCACTGCAGCGGAATAAGCAATCCATTAGAAGAGTCAAGTACAGTATAAAATCTACTCTCTTCTATGATTTAAAAAGTTTTTCATCAACTTTTATCGCTGAGACTCAGCTTAATAAATAAAATCGAATCATCCCTGCTCCACGACCAAGGATATTCATGTAATCATCAATGGTCATGACTATACCGAATAATCCCTGGTCATAATCATACCAACAACCTGCCCACCAATGAACTACAAAGCTAATGAGGACTTTTACCACATCATTCGTCACATTGCGGCCATGATTATATACCAATAATTCATGGTCATAATCATACCAAGTCCATCTCTCGCACGTAAGCCAAAATGACTTTCATCACAATATAAGCATGAGGATGATGACAATGACATAATAATTCAATAAAACAAGTTCTAGAATAAATTTTAAAGATTTATAAATTAATTTATCCCGAACTCAATAACGCCCAAATTGTCAACATGATCTTTGCTTTGTGGGTAAAATTCAAGAATGCTCAGAAGAATATTTCCATGAAAAGATACTGGATGAAGCGCAAATATCAAGGATATTCCACTAATTTCATGGAGTATAGAAGCCAAAGCTTTAACCAACTGAGTATAATATAATATATGAAACTGCAAATGGATTTTCACCCGCCATGCGGTAATCCACGTATACAGATCATTTCCACAATTTAATAAGGAATGAATACACAGGATCATTCACCATGCATGTGGTAATCCACATAGACAGGTTATTCCAACAGAATAATAAAGAATGGAATAACAGAAGGATTCACCATGCGTGCGATAGGCGCATGCATGTGTTATTCCCAATGTAATAATAAATAATGGAACCAAGTCCGGCGTAAACACACGTATGGATATTCCGACGTAATAATAAATAATGGAACCGGTCCCAAGTAGAACGCATGCACAAGATATTCCGGAATAATAAAGAATGGAATATTAGAAGAATTTCACCATGTATGCGGTATTTGATAAACAAAGTTATTCCAATGTAATAATAAGAATGGAATAACAGAAGAATTTCACCATGTATGTGGTACTTCGCATATACAGGTTATTCCAACATAATAATAAAGAATGGAATAACATAAGTTCTCTTCACGAATAAGAAAGAAAGAATACCCCTTACGGGTACAACAAATAATATCCCCTACCTTAGAAGAAACTGGATATTGGAGTAGTGAAGTAGCAGAATACTTTTCTTCTTTCTCTCTATAGTTTCTCTCTCTAGAGTTTCAGTGAATTCGTAAGAAATAATGAAGGAGTGAGCTTCTATTTATAGGAGAATGGACTGAATAGTAACTAATTCATGAATGGTCCAGATTAATTTACTTTTAAACGGACGGTCCATATTGGTTTACTATTAAAACTTAAAGCAACGGTCCATACTGATTTACTATTAAAACTTTAAACCAACGATCCATATTGATTTACTATTATAACTTTCCATCAGTGGTCCATATTGATTTACTATTATATCTTTAACCAACGGTCTGAAAAATTAGCACATCTCCTCATGGATTAATATTATACCCAAAAATGATTTAGACCGAAAAGAAATATATCTTACGGGTGAATAGTACCCCGTGAATAGTAATTCATGAATAGTAACTCGTGAATAGTACTCCGACACGAAAAGTGCCCCGAATACCCGATTGAACAATATAACCTCCAGACATCAATTATTATCGAAACAAATATCAATTTCCATTAACACTAATAATCCCAACACAATAGAACTATAAAACTCATCTCTAATCAACACGAACTTATTCATCATTAATATTATAACTCACAATATTTAACAACTAGGTCGTTCCCAGGAAAGAGGGGGCTTTCCGATAAGGATTTCTCCTTATTGGCGCGCAATTAGGTGACCAAACCTCTCCTTGACAGAACTTCTAGACATTGTCAATATTGCAAATAATAATATGAATAACTTTTTCGTCTCAATTATTAATTTAATAATATAACATATCATTCAGATGATACTGTATCAATAATTGAATCAATAATATGAGAGATATGATGCAGCTATTACTGTAGCAATAATTGAGTATAACTGAGTGACTTATCACGTAAGCATCAATATTCAATACCGTGTGCTACTATGCAACCACGTGTATTAATGTACTTTTACTACCGAGTAGTTCAACAGTTTTAACGGTAACACTTTCGCCGTTATTTTTATAAAAATATTTTTGTCGTTTTCTCAATCCGACAATAATTCTGTTGTGGGGTGCACCAATGATTGTACCATCGTACAGATATTCCCCGACAAAAAGAATATTTCCCGACCAATCGAATATTATACAACAACTTGCATACTTTGAAAAATTTATAAATATAACCCACAACTATAACATTATATCAAATCCACACCATAATATTCAGAAAATTATTTTGAGAAAATTAAATATTTATTTATAAAATTTGGAGTTTCACACTTATGAATAATGTTAAAGACATTACTCAAATTCAAAATTTACCCAAATTTCTCTTCTTTTAATAATATATGTAATATATCTGAATACAATAAAAGACTAATTTGTCAAAGAAAAAAAATAAGAATAATTTTTCATTATTAATGTTGAGGGTATTATGACAATTTGCCAAGAAAAAGTCAACAAAAAGTAGTTAAACTCATGTACTTTTCAGTGTGGCAACTGTTAGGAGAGTGCATATTTTGATTTGATGTTTAAATATAAATGCTCATGATTATTTGTAAAGTCCTTCAAGGAATATATGTACAAGGACTTAGTTGATCTAAGCTCTTAATGTGTATCATTCTAAAATGAATGTATAGATAGAGAGATCAAAGTCATAGGTTGATCTTTAGATGTAATAGATAGGCTTCAAAGAATTAAGTAGTGTATCAATCGATCAATATTGCGAAGTCAAGGCGAAACGTAGAGCTTCAAGGATCGTAGTGTGCCCGCCTGAAGGGCCTTTTTCGGAATCGTAGAGTGGTCCCAACGTTTGTCGAGCCAACTCGTAGAACGTAGGTGTAAACGCCCCAAAATAGGTATACATCACCTATTCTCGAGTCGTCAAATACATAAGTATGTAATACAAATACAACTTAATTATACAACCGCGTAGTAAAGTACGACGATTAAAACATAAGCTATGAGTTTTAATACAAATATTGTCGCCTGCATAATATACAAACTCAAATTCAATATTATTATATTTATTTTCCACTATTTCACTGAATAGTGAGGACTACTAATGCTATCATCTGGTCTGTTACGTTCCCCGACTAGTCCCTGCTACGTTCTCATTTCATGAAGAGAACAATGAAAGTAAAAGGGTGAGCTCAACTAGCCCAGTAGGAAATATTATGACTAAGATAATGCAGAATAAATTATCATTAGCCTTAAACAGTGTTAAACTGATACAAAATAACAAACATCAAGTTTAATTGCAGCAGAACAAGTAATCCATTAAAAGAGTCAAGTAGAGAATAAAATCTACTATCTTTTATGATTTAAAAGGTTTTTTATCACTTTTATCATTGGGACTCGACTTTTAATAAATAATCCACATCATCGAATCACCCCGCATTTACTTACCAAGGATATTCTTTAGTATCACGACCACAATTATCCATGCACTACGGGCCAAGAATATTTGTGTATTCATTAATGGTCATGATCATGCCAACAACCGTCCATCAATGCACTATGGGCCAATGAGGACTTTTCCACATCATTTGTAACATTACTTACCATGATTGCACCGGTCAATAATCCTCGTCATAATCATACCAAGTCCATCTATGCACCATAGGCCATGTAGATGACTTTCAACAAAATATAAACATGAGGATGATGACAATGATATAAGAATTCAATAAAAACAAGTTCAAGAATTAATTTATCCAGAACTAATAACGTCCAAATTGTCGATACGATATCGCTTTAGAGTAAAATTCAAGAATGCTCGTAAGAACATTTCAATGAAAAGATATTTGGATGAAGCGCAAATATCAAGGATATTCCACTAATTTCATGGAGTATAGAAGCCAAAGCTTTAACCAACTGAGTATAATATAATATATGAAACTGCAAATGGATTCAAACCTCACAAGATCGACAAAAGAGTTATGATGATCTTCATCGAAAAGACGTGGAATTTAATATTGGGGATCATGTATTGTTACGTGTTGCACCATGGAAAGGAGTTACAAGATTTGGGAAGAGAGGAAAACTCAATCCACGATTTGTTGGTCCATTTGAGATTCTTGACCGAATAGGAAATGTGGCCTATAGACTCGCGTTACCTCCAAGTATGTCTCGTGTTCATAATGTTTTTCACATATCCATGCTTCGTAAATATATGAAAGACCTGAACCATATTATTACGTTAGAACCAGAAGAGATAGCCAAAGATTTAACGTACGAAGAAGTACCTGATAAGATCTTGGATAGGAAAGAGCATGTCCTACGCACGAAGGTTATACCACAAGTTAAGGTTTTGTGGAGAAACCATGCTATTGAAGAAATGACCTGGGAGTTTGAATCAGAAATGAAAGCGAGGTATCCTCACCTTTTCAAACACTAGGTATCGTTACGTCAATTTCGAGGACGAAATTTCATAAGGAGGGAGGTTGTAAGACCCCAACTTATTATAAATAAAATTGAGTTTTCTCTATTATTATTTTTTGAAATAATAAGGATTAATTTGATATAATGCTACGGTTATGGGTGAAATGTGCAAATTTTACAAAATAAGCAAGTGGTTATATAATAATCATTGTTGTCGGAGAATTTCATTTGGTCGTGGAATATTCTTTTTTTTCGGGAATATTCGTATGCGACGGTAAGCGATCAATTATGGGCCCCATAATGTAATAACGTCGGATGAAGAAAAGCGGCAAAAGTATGAGTTTTTTTATGAATAACGACATAATTGTTACCGTTAACAACGTTGGATTATTCGGTGGTTAAAATACGATGTCTGGCGTGGTTGCACAAAGATGCACACCAGCATTGCAAGTATTGTTAAATTGTTGATTCTTACGTAAGAAGGCACTACTCAATAATTGTTATAGTAATTACTTATTCGATATTTTATTTTATTGATTCAATAATTCTTTGCATTGATATTTTATATTATTTTTGTTTCAATAATTATCAACGCATGATGTTTTCCATTATCGGATCAATAATTCATATTATTTGAATAATATTATTATATAACATTATTGGCAATGTCTAGAAAGTTCTGTCAAGGAGAGGTTTGGTCACCTAATTGCGCGCCAGTAAGGAGAAATTCTTATTGGAAAGCCCCCTCTTTCCTGGGAACGGCCTGGTTGTCATAATTGTGATTCTGTAATATTATTTGTGAATAATTAATTATTTATATGATAAGGAAATATTTATTTTATGTGGATATAAATGATGGATATATTTATATGGATATAAATGAAAGAATTTTAGCATGAAATAATTGTTGAAAGTTTGACATAATTTTTGTGGAATTACAATTATTTCTCCGATAGAATATTTATTCAAAATATTATTACAATATTTTATAATTGGTTAATAATATTATTGTTATATATATATATATATATATATATATATATATATATTTAAACATGTGGGAAAAGAAGTAAACAAGTTCGTTTGAAATTCTTATTTTTCAAATTAAGTGTGCAAGTTTATTGTTGTGTGCACTCCTTTCCAAGTGAGGAATGTCTCCTGCAATCCCTTGTTTTCAAATTGGTGGGTGGAAGTTCTGCAAAGCATTTTTCCAAGTTGGTGGGCCTTGCCCATAAGAATTGGCAGACAAAGAGAAAATAAGAAAGTTAGGCATTGAAATTCTACTGCAAAGGCTTTGCAACCTGTTTTCAAAAAAAAATAGCGGCCCCAACTTTGAAAAAAAAAGTGAGAGAGGAATTAGGTAGAAGTTAGGCATAAAAATTTGGCAGGGTAGGTGAGTTCATCTGTCTTTCCTTTCGTTGCTATAAATAGGGGGTAACCCCTCATTCCTCAACACACCAATTGATAATCAGAAATTTTTATTCTAGAGTATTGGGAGTATTTTTCTTGAGTATAAGAATACTTTGAGCGTAGTTTTTCTGCAAGATTTTCTCAGAATAATATCTTATATTTCAGTCAAATCCAGTTTCTACCAAGGTAAAGGATATTATTTTATTTCAATACTCGTAAGAAATATTATTTTCTTTCATACTCCATAGTATGGAAGGAATATTATTTCATTTCATATTCTTAAATTTGAACTTACTATGGTAAGTATTGATTCTATAATTCCTAAAATGATTAGAAATTTCGCTTCATCTATTATCATTTCATAGGATTATTGGTATGAACTTTTTATCAAATTTGGAACTTTTCATGATGGTATCGTTTTCACAAGTATCGTTCACGAGTCTCGCTCACGATTCTCGCTCATGGGTACTTTATTCACTTGCATCGTCTTGTTCACAAAAGAAAAAAAATATTTTTTTTTCTTCTTCCAAGTTATCTGTTGTGACACTTATTCTTGAAATTAAATCCATGTTTTGATCTTCATTCTTGAATTTTACTCCACTATAGTTTGTTATGAGGTATTATTGAACTTGGATAAACTGAAATACGAATCCCTAATATTTGTCCTTCTATCTCACTGGATTCGTTCTTTAAAATATTTTTCATCTTCGTCCGTCCTAAATGATGATATTACTAAATATCTTTGGCCCGTAGTGCAAAGATGAATGATTAACTGATGAATATTTTTGGCCCGTAGTGCAAAGATGAACAGGTGATGAGATGAACATGACCAACCTGGTGATATAAATGAATATCTTTGGCTCAGTAGGTGCAAAGATGAATATTTGATTCAAGATGTATATTGATTGATGTTACAGGGATAAATTATTGATGATGGACTTTTAAATCTTAGAAGCTAGTAGAATTCTTTCTCTACTTGACTCTTCTAATGGATTGCTGTTTCCTCTGCAGTTGTTGATCTAAAACTTGTTGTCTATTATATTTTATCAGATTTTCCCTGTTGAAGACTAATGATAAATTGTTGTATATTATCTTAGTCATACTATTCTTTACTGGGCTAGTTGAGCTCACCTTTTTTTCCTTTTTGTTCCATTTTTCTTCTCAGGAGGTGAGAACATAGCAGGATCGAGTCGGGGTATGGAGTAATGGTTCTAGAAAGATTTTTTAACAGTCTTCACTATTTCTGTAAAATAATGTTTGAATAATTATAATGAGGACTTATTTGAGTGTGGATATTGTCTAGAAGAAAATATTTGTATTTAAACTCATAGTATGTATTGTCGTATTTCACACGACATTTGTATTATTGAAGTTGTAGTTTGCTTTATGTACCATGTAGTTTGCTTTATGTACCATGTACCATGAAGTCCTTTTTACATTTATTGTCACACTATTTACTAGAATAGTGAGGACTACTAATACTATCATCTGGTCCATCACTCCGTTCCCCGACTCGTCCAAGCTATATTCTTATTTCCTGAAGAGAACAGTGAAAGAAAGGGTGAGCTCTACTAGTCCAGTAAGAAATATTATGACAAAGATAATGCAGAATAAATTATCATTAGCCTTAAATAGTGTTAAACTGATAAAATATAACAAAAACATCAAGTTTAAGCTGCGGTGAATAAGCAATCCATTAAAAGAGTCAAGTAGAGAATAAAATCTACTATCTTTTATGATTTAAAAGGTTTTTCATCACTTTTATCGTTGGAACTCAGCTTAATAAATAATCCACATCATCGAATCACCCCTGCACTACGGCCAAGGATATTCTTTAGTATTATGACCACAATTATCCATGCAATTCGGGACAAGAATATTTGTGTATTCATTAGTGGTCATGATCATGCCAACAACTGTCCATCAATGCATTACGGACCAATGAGGACTTTTACCACATCATTTGTAACATTACGGTCCATGATTACAAGAATAATCCTCAATCGTAATCATACCAAGTCCATCTACATACTTTTCTGCACGGATGACTTTTAAAAAATATAAACAAGAGGATGATGACAATTCAATAAAACAAGTTCAAGAATAAACTTTAAAGATTTATAAGTTAACTCATCCTGAACTCAATAACGTCAAAATTGTCATAATGATACTTCTTTGTGGAGTAAAATTCAAGAATGCTCAAAAGAATATTTTCATGAAAAGATACTGGATGAAGCGCAAATATCAAGGATATTCCACTAATTTCATGGAGTATAGAAGTCAAAACTTTAACCAACTGAGTATAATAAAGAATGGAATAACAAAAGAAATCACCGAGCATGCGATAGACCGCGCGCAGTTATTCAATGAATAATAAATAATCTAATCAATCCGACGTAAAAGCATACAGACGGGATATTCCAAATAATAATAAAGATCGAATCAGTCCGTAAAAACGCACAAACAAGATATTAATTCCAACAGAATAATAAAGACGGAACCAGGTCCGGTGTAAAATGCACAGATAGGATGTTCCAACAGAATGATAAATAATGGAACCAGGTCCGGCGTAAACGCACAGACATGATGTTCCAGCAGAATAATAAAGAATGGAATAATAGAAGAATTTCACCAAGTATAGGGTAGCACGCGTATACCGGTTATTCCAACAGAATAATAAAGAATGGAATAACAGAAGTTCTCTTCATGGATAAGAAAGAAATAATACTCCCTACCTTAGAAAAATTGGATACTGGAATAGTGAGGTAGCAGACTTCTCTTCTTCTTTCTATAATTTCTCTCTATAATAATCGCTCTAAAGCTTTTGTGAATTGGTGAGAAATGAAGGAAGAATGAGCTTCTATTTATAGAAAAATATACTTTCGATAATTGCACATTTTGGGGCTCGAAAAATTACAGTACAATACCTCCAACTTTTCCTTTATTTTTAATTTAGTCATGGAAGTATTATAAAACTTGCACCACCTCCCCTAATAGTAAATAATGTGATTTAATAGTAAATTATGTGAATCAATAGTTCTAGACATGTGAAAATACAAATTACAGTATAATACATCCATCTATACCTCCATTTTAACTTTGTCATGCAAGTATTATCAATCTTGCACCAACTCCCCTAATAGTAACAAGAATGTGAAATAATAGTATAAACATGTGACCAAATAGTTATAATCATGTGAAATAATAGCAATCAATTGCTCATTTATCCGGTTAAATACCCGATTGGTCAATATAACCTCCAGACATCGATTATTATCGAAATAATTGTCGATTTTCACTAACACAAATAATTCCAACACAATGAAACTATTTTTATCAAAAATATAAATTTTGAAATTTCAAAGTTTGACTTTTCCAGAAAAAGTCAACTGTTGACTTTGACCAAATAGTGAATTACGGAAAATTTTGTGTTTATAGACTATTTTTACTAATTTCATCGTTCCGGACTCAAATATCACGTTCGCGTATCCAAATTCAACTCCGAACACAACTTCAATTTTAATAACATTCATCATTAATATTATAACTCACAATATTTATCAACCAAGTCGTTCCTAGGAAAGAGGGGGCTTTCCAATAAGGATTTTTCCCTATTGGCGCGCAATTAGGTGACCAAACCTATAAGGCCCCGAATTTTATGAAATAAAAGTATTCAATTTTTCTTATAATTACTATTCAGTAAATGGTTAAATTGATAAAAGTTAAAGTTAAGGGTGATATATATAATTTTTTCAAAATAAGCAAGTGGTTATAAAATTGTAAGACCCCAGCTTTTATAAATAAAGATGAATTTTTCTATAAATATTATTTTTGAATATTATGGAATAAATTTGATATAATGTTATAGTTGTGGGTAATATTTATAAATTTTTCAAAGTATGCAAGTTGTTATAAAATATTAGTTTTGTCGGGAATATTCTTTTTGTTAGGAATATTCGCACAACTACTCAATCATTGGTGGACCCTATAATGAAATTATTGTCGAGATTGAAAAAGCGACAAAAATATTTTATAAAAATAACTATGGAGGTGTTCTTTATTAAAAGCTGTTGAACTACCCGGTGGTAAAAGTACGATGTCTACGCGTGGTTGCATAGTAGCACCGCTATTATTGATTATTGATGCTTACGTGAGAAGTCACTCACTATGCTCAATTATTACTTTCAATAATTCTTGCCATCATATCTCTTATATTATTGATTCAATTATTGTCACAAGTATCATCTCATATAATATGTTATAGTATTAAATCAATAATTGAGACGACAAGTTATAAATGATTAATAATTGTTGAAAGATTAAATATGTGTTGATTAAAAATAAAATAATTTGTGGTAATATTTATTCAATCCTTAATGTATATAAAGAGTCTCATTATGAGACGTTTGTGGTAAGTTTGATTATTTTATGGGGGCCCATATATGTCATCATCTAAGAGTCTCTTCGTCAATAATAGTAATTACCTTTGTGAATAGTAATTACCTTCGTCGATAGTATTTACCTTCACGTCGATAATAATTACCTTCGTCGATAGTAATTACCCTTGTGAATAGTAATTACCTTCGTCAATAGTAATTACCTTTACCCGGACGTCGAACCACTTGTCGTTTCACATTACAAGCGTCCAAACCACTTTTCTTTTCACATCATCGATCGTCGAGCCACTTGCCTTTTCACACTGGCGGTGCTAAGCTAGAAATCTTCTATAAATAGAGGCCTAGTGCTTCATTATTTTCATGAATTCATTCAAGCTATAGAGAGAGAAAGTATAGGGAGAATAAGAGAGAAGAAGAAGAGTATTTTGTTCTTACTACTTTGCATAAAGATTCAATCTCCTACCAAAAGTAAGGGGTGTTATTCTTTCTTATTCATGAAGAGAGGCTGTTGTTATTCCATTTATTATTATTACATTGGAATAACTTTTGTATCTGCCGATTTACCTATATACTGGTGACATTCTTCTATTATTACATTTGGAACATCCTGTGCGTGTGTTTTACACCTACTGGTTCCGCTCTTTATTATTATTCTGCTGGAACATCCTCATGCGTGTGTTTTACACCTTGACTCGTTAAAATCTTTATTATTATTACTTCATTGGAACATCCATGCGTGTGTTTTACACCGGACTCGGTTCCGCTCTTTATTATTACTCGTTGGAATATCACATGCTCAAGTGTTTTACACCGGACTGGTTCCGCTCTTTATTATTACATTGGAATATCCTGTCATGTGTTTTACACCGACTGGTTCCGTTATTATTATTACTGTTGGAATAACTCGCTTTTGCGCGATCTATCGCATGCATGGTGATTTCTTTTGTTATTCTATTCTTTATTATACCTAGTTGGTTAAAACTTTGACTTCTATACTCCATGAAATTAGTGGAATATCCTTGATATTTGCGTTTCATCCAAAGATCTTTTCATAAAAATATTCTTCCCGATCATTCTTGAATTTTACTCTACAAAACAGTATCATGTTGACAATTTGGACGTTAAAAATTCCTAGATAAAATAATTCTTGAACTTGTTTTAGTGAATTCTTATATCATTGTCATCATCCTCATGTTTATATTTTTTTTTAAAGTTATCTGTGGCCTGTAGTGCATAGATGGACTTGGTATGATTATGACCAGAGACTATTCGGTAATAATCATGGCCGTAATGTTACAAATGATGTGGTAAAAATCCTCGATTAGTAGTAGTGTATTGATGGATGATTGTTGGCATGATCATGACCATTAATGAATACACAAATATTCTTGGCTCGTAGTGCATGAATAATTGTGGTCGTGATACTAAAGAATATCCTTGGCAGAAAAGTGCGGGGTGATTCGATGATGTGGAATATTTATTAAAAGTTTGAGTCTCAAATATATACTGATGATGAAAAACCTTTTAAAACCAAAAAGATAGTAGACTTTATTTTCTACTTGACTCTTTTAATGGATTGCGATATTCACTGCAGCTTAAACCGGTTGTCTATTGTATTTTATCGGTTTAACATTGTTGAAGACTATTGATAATTTATTACGCATTATCTTAGTCATAATATTTCTTCTTGGGCTAGTTGAGCTCACCCTTTCTTTCACCGCTTTCTTCTAAATGAGAATGAGAATATAGGCCGGGACGAGTCGGGAAACGCAGTGATGGTCTGAAGATAGCATTAGTAGTCCTCACTATTACGTGAAATAGTGTGATAATAATTGTAATGAGGACTCCTTTTTGAGTTTGTATAATATCTAGTAGAAGATATTTGTATTTAAACTCACAGTTTATGTATTAAGTTGTATTTAAATTCTGTACCATGTAAGTGGTGACCCAAGATGGGTGATGTATACCTAATTTTGAGGGCGTCACAAAAATACTCATTATTGTCGGGGAATATTCATTTGGTCGTGGAATATTCTTTCAATCGGGAATATTCGTGCGATACCCACAGACCATTTATGGGCCCATAATGTAATAAGCGTTGGATGAAGAAAACGACAAAAGGAGTTTTTATAAATAACAAACGTAATTGTTACCTTTAACATCATTGGAATACCCGGTTGGGTAAAGTAAGTAATATGTCTGCGTTGTTGCATGCGATAGAACACCAGGTATTGCATGATATTTTTGAATTATTGATTCTTACGTAAGAAAGCACTACTCAATAATTGTTACGATAATTACTTTATTCAATATTATATTTTATTGATTCAATAATTGCTACGTTGATATTTTATATTCTTGTTGTTTCAAGAATTGTCATTACACAATTTTTTCCATTATCGAAGCAATAATTTATATTATCCGAATAATATTATTAGATAACATTATTGGCAATGTCTAGAAAGTTACATAAGGAGAGGTTTGGTCACCTAATTGCTTGCCAAGAAGGAGAAATTCTTATTGAAAGCCCCTCTTCCTGTGAACTGCACAGTTGTCAATATTGTGATTATGTAATATTATTTGTGAATAATTAATTATTGATTTTTATGATGAAGAAAATATTTATTTTATGTGGACATAGATGGAGAAAATTTTAATGTGACAATTGTTGAAAATTAATATTTTGTCTTTTTCGATAAAATAATTTATTTAAATATATTATTTTAATAATATATTAACGGTGATATTTTTATAATGAATGTGGGATATATGAGTATATGAGGAGGAAGAGTATTTTTGTGGTAATAAATGTTTAACACATATTTTGTGTGTCGGTTGGACACAATTATTAATAGAAATTTGATTATAGCACAGTAAAATCACCCGTTTGTGGATTCTCGGTCAATTTTGTTTGGAATTTGGAAAAAAATTCTTCTGCAAAGTTGTAGATAATTGAATTTCCTATACAAACTCTCGAGATTCGAATTTTCTGATAAAAGGGCTATTTATTATGAATTATTGAAGTTCTGAAATTCCGAAATAATTGATTTTTGAAAGTTTTAATTATTTTTATTTACAAAAACGTGTTTTTCATTTTGTTTTCCTCATTTAACATGTGATAGGGGCTGAGTTCAGATAGTAAAACATGCGTATGAAGTTTTGGAAAAAAATATAATAATATTTAATAAATTTTCTGCTTTGGTGTTCTAAGCATTTTCCTATAAATAGGGTGCTTAGGTTAGAATTGAAAATCACACCAGAAACTGAAGATTTATCTCTCTATATTATCGAGCGTATTCTTGTGAGTATTTTGAGTATACTTTGAGTGTTGCTATACGGTGCAAGTTCGTTCAGCGTTATTCTAATTAGAAGTACTGCTCTTTTGAGGTAAGGGATGGTAAGGGATTTTAAGGGTTATTATGTTTTTTAGTTTCGAAATTTTTTTGAACCTTCAAAAATTCTGAAAAACTTTGAAATGATATTTTGATGAGTTTTGTAGATTGTGTCCTAAAATGGCGATTTTTGGATGTATAGATTAGGAGTTATGGATTTTATGAGAAAAGACTATTTTAAAAGTAACCGCTTATAACTCCTTGTGGTTAACTCCAAAATTGATGAAATTTTTATTGGGAGTACATCTATATAATATCAGTATACCGTATTAATTTCAGAAGTTTTGGACAAAAGTACAATTTATGATAAATGTTTAAATATTCGATGTTTTTGGCCATATGAAAAATAGTAAATGAATTTTAAAAATTCTGAGAAAAATATATATTCAATATGGGACTATATTCTTCTAAATCCCAGAAAATAAATATTTTTAGAACTGATTTGGTATTTTTCATGAAAATGTTCTAGTTATGAGTAAATGAATTAAATATGTTATGTTAAGTAAGAAAATTGGAAAATATGATTTTATGGCTTGAGAATCATATATGAGGTATATGCTGATTTTGATGAGGGTTTTGGTTATTGGTGATGAAATTTTATGAGTTTGGCATTTTATGATGATTAAATGCATTAATTAGTAAAGTGTAAACAATTTAATTAAATTGTTTATAAGTTTTAGAAATTATTAAATATTGTTGTAATATTAAGAATATTAAGATTTTGATATTATTAAGTGATTTTATAACATTTGGATTAAGGTGTTATAAATATTGATATGGATTTTATTATGAAACTTTATCTTTTTAGTATCGAGGTTACTATGCGCATTATCTTGCATCTTATGTCTTTATCACGAGTCTTATTCACGACAAATTGGTTTCTTCTCCGACCAAATTATCGTTGATTTATGAATCTTACTCTTGAAATTAAAGCCATGTTTTGATTATATTATTTTTATATAACATTCTTATAACCCTAATGATGATATTTCTCTTTGACTTGAGTGTAAAGATGAGTAGATTATTGATATGATCGTGACTATAGGTTCTCTTTGGCCAGTAGTGCAAAAGTTAAATTGTTGGCTGGTATGATCATGACCATTGAATTTACAATTGAATATTTTTAGGTTAAGTGCAAAGGTGAATTGATCAACATGGTTATAATTATTGTTATATAACTTCTGAAATGATTATGTATTTCTTTGATATATGAATATCTTTGGCTCGTAGTGCAAAGATGTCTTATTGATGAATATCTTAGCCTGTAGTGCAAAGATGAATTATTGATGAATATCTTTTGCTCATAATGCAAAGATGACCTGTTGTTGAATATCTTTAGCCTGTAGTGCAAAGATGAATTATTGATGAATATCTTTGGCTCGTAATGCAAAGATGACCTGTTGTTGAATATCTTTAGCTTTATGGCGTAAAGATGAATCTGTTGATGAATATCTTTGGCCCGTGGTGCAAAGATGAATTTATTAGTATGATTATGAACAGGAACTGTGATTTGGTATAACCATGATATTTGATGTTTCAGGTAAAGACATGTGATGAAAATTGTGACGCCACCAAAATTAGGTATACATCACCCATCTTGGGTAGTCAGAAACATGGTACAGAATTTAAATACAACTTACCAATATAAGCGTAGGGTATGCAATACGACATAAAGCGTGAGTTTGAATACAAATATTGTCTACTAGATATTATACAAACTCAAAAGGAGTCCTCATTACAATTATTATCACACTTATTTCACGCGAATAGTGAGGACTACTAATGTTATCCTCTGGACCATTACTCAGTTCCTCGACTGCGTCCAAATATGTTCTCATTTCACGAAGAGAATAAAGTGAAAGAAAGGGTGAGCTCAACTAGCCCAAGAAGAAATATTATGACTAAGATAATGCGAATAAATTATCAATAGCCTTCAACAAAGTTGTTAAACCGATAAAATATAATAAACATCAAGTTTAAGCTGCGGTGAACAAGCAATCCATTAAAAGAGTCAAGTAGAAAATAAAATCTACTATCTTTTATGATTTAAAGGTTTTTCATCATTTATTATAGCCGAGACTCGACTTTAATAAATATTCCACATCATCGAATCACCCCGCGCACTACTACCGAGGATATTCTTTTTATCACGACCACAATTATTCATGCACTACGGCCAAGAATAGTTGTGTATTCATTAATGGTCATGATCATGCCAACAACTGTCCATCAATGCACTACGGGCCACTGAGGATTTTTACCACATCATTTGTAACATTACGGTCATGATTACACCGAATAGTCTCTGGTCATAATCATACCAAGTCCATCTATGCACTACAGGCCACATATGACTTTCAACATAATACAAACATGAGGATGATGACAATGATATAAGAATTCAATAAAACAAGTTCAAGAATTAATTTATCTAGGAACCAATAACATCCAAACTGTTAACATGATACTGCTTTGTAAAGTAAAATTCAAGAATCTTTGAGAAGAATATTTCCATGAAAGGATCTTTGGATGAAACGCAAAATATCAAGGATATTCTACTAATTTCATGGAGTATAAAAGTCAAAGTTTTAACCAACTGGGTATAATAAAGAATGGAATAACAAAAGAAATCACCATGCATGCGGTACTTGTGATGGCAGGTTATTCCAATGTAATAATAATAATGAGAACCGTGTCGGTGAAATTCACAAGCGGGATGTTCAACAGAATAATAAAGATGGAACCGGATCCTATTGTAAAACACACAGATAGGATATTCCAACGAGAATGATAAAGAGCGGAACCAAGTCCGGTGTAAAACACACGAGACGAGGATGTTCCAACGAGAATAATAAAGATTTTAACCCGGTCCTGTGTAAAACACACGATGGATGTTCCAATGCGAGAATAATAATAAAAGATTTTAACCAGTCCGGTGTAAAACACACGAGACAGGATGTTCCAATGAGAATAATAGAAGAATGTCACCAAGTATAGGGTAAACCACGTGCTCTGAGTTATTCCAACAGAATAATAAGCAATGGAATAACAATGACTCTCTTTATGAATAAGAAAGAATAACACCCTTTACTTTTGGTAGGAGATTGAATCTTTGCGCGATGAGTGTAGTAACAAAATACTCTTCTTCTTTCTCTCTTATTCTCTCTATACTTTCTCTCTCTAAAGCTTGAATGAATTCGTGAAAAATAATGAAGCACTAGGCCTCTATTTATAGAATATTTCTAGCTTAGCACCTACCATGTGAAAAGGCAAGTGGCTTGACGATTGGTGATGTGAAAAGAAAAGTGGTTCGGCGACTGTAATGTGAAACGACAAGTGGTTTGACGCCTGTAATGTGAAACGGCAAGTGGTTTGACGTCTGGTAAAGGTAATTACTATTGACGAAGGTAATTACTATTCACAAGGGTAATTACTATTGACGAAGGTAATTACTATTCACAAAGGTAATTACTATTGACGAAGAGACTCTTAGATGATGACATATGGGCCCCCCCATAAAATAATCAAACTTACCACAAACGTCTCATAACAGACTCTTTATATACATTAAGGATTGAATAAATATTACCACAAATCATTTTATTTTTAATCAACACATTTTAATCTTTCAACAATTATTAATCATTTATAACTTGTCGTCTCAATTAATAATATAACATATTATCTTGATGATCTTGTGACCGTGAGACCCAGTTTTATCAATAAAGATTTAAATTTTATGTCTAAATAATTTTTTTTAATATTATGGTGTGAATTTAAGATAATATTATAGTTGTGGGTAGTATTTATAAATTTTGCAAAGTATGCAAGTTGTTATAAAATATTCGTTTGGTGGGGAATATTCTTTTTGTCGGGGAATATTAAATACGACTACTCAATCATTAATGGACCCCACAACGGAAGTATTTTCGTAGTTAAGCGACAAAAATTATCTTTCTATAAAAATAACGGCAGAGGTGTTACTGTTAAAACTGCTGAACTACCCGGTAGTAAAAGAAATGAATACGCTGGCAGCGTAGTTGTATAGTAGCAGACACGATATTGATTATTGATGCTTACGTGAGAAGTCACTCAATTATGCTCAATTATTGCTACAATGAATTCTTTGCATCATATCTCTTATATTATTGATTCAATTATTGTCACAATATCATCTCATATAATATGTTATAGTATTAAATCAATAATTGAGACGACAAGTTATAAATGATTAATAATTGTTGAAAGATTAAATATGTGTTGATTAAAAATAAAATGATTTGTGGTAATATTATTCAATCCTTGATGTATATAAAGAGTCTGTTATGAGACATTTGTGGTAAGTTTGATTATTTTATTGGGGGCCCATATGTCATCATCTAAGAGTCTCTTCGTGAATAGTAATTACCTTCGTCAATAGTAATTACCTTTGTGAATAGTAATTACCTTCGTCAATAGTAATTACCTTTACCGAAAGGTCGAACAACTTGTCGTTTCACATTACGGCGCCGAACCACTTGTCGTTTCATATTACGGCGTCGAACCACTTGTCGTTTCACATTACAAAGTCGAACCACTTGTCGTTTCACATTACTGAAGTCCGAACCACTTGTCGTTTCACATTACGAGCGTCAAACCACTTTTCTTTTCACATCACGATCGTCGAGCCACTTGCCTTTTCACGTGGCAAAAGTAAGCTAGAAATCTTCTATAAATAGAGGCCTAGTGCTTCATTATTTTCACTTAATTCACTTTGAAACTCTGAGAGAGAAACTATAGAGAGAAAGAAGAAAAGTATTCTCGCTACTTCACCTTGCCAATATTCAGTTCTTCTAATGTAGGGAATATTATTTGTTGTACCCGTAACGGGTGTTATTCTTTCTTATTCATGAAGAGAAATGTTGTTATTCCATTGCTTATTATTCATTGGAATAACTTTTGTATACGTGGTTTACCCTATACTTGGTGACATTCTTCTATTATTCTGTTGGAACATCCTCATGCATGTGTTTTACACCGGACTGGTTCCGCCTTTTATTATTATTCTGCATTGGAACATCCTGCTGTGTGTTTTACACCGACTGGTTCCGCTCTTTATTATTCTCGTTGGAACATCCTCATGCATGTGTTTTACACCGGACTGGTTCCGCTTTATCATTATATTGGAGTATCCTATCATGTGTTTTACAATCAATCGTTCCATCTTTATTATTCATTGGAACATCCTCGCTTCGTTGTGAATTTCACCCCGACCGGTTCCGTTATTATTATTCATTGGAATAAAGGCACATGCCTACATCTGATATCGCATGCATGGTGATTTCTTTTGTTATTCCATTCTTTATTATACCCAATTGGTTAAAACTTTGACTTCTATACTCCATGAAATTAGTAGAATATCCATGATATTTCGCGTTTCATCCAAAGATATCTTTTCATGGAAATATTCTTCTTCGATCATTCTTGAATTTTACTCTAAAAAAAAGATCATTTTGACAATTTGGACGTTAATAATGCACGGATAAAATAATTCTTGAACTTGTTTTATTGAATTATTTTGTCATTGTCATCATCCTCATGTTATATTATGTTATCTTTGCTTACGTGTATAGATGAACTTAGTATGATTATGACCAGTGGATCATTCGGTATAATCATGGCTTGTTATAAATGATGTGATAAAAGTCCTCGGTGGCTTTGTAATGCGATGGATAGTTTTTGGTATGATTATGACCGGGGGTGATTCTAAGATAGTCATGACCATTGATAATTTGATGAATATCCTTGGTAGTAGTAGTATGGGTGATTCGATGATGTGGATTATTTATTAAAGTCGAGTCTCACCGTAATGAAGATGAAAAACCTTTTAAAACCTAAAAGATAGTAGACTTTATTCTCTACTTGACTCTTTTAATGGATTACTTATTCCGCTGCAGTTAAACTTGTTGTCTATTGTATTTTATCAGTTTAACACTGTTGAAGGCTAATGATAAATTATTACGCATTATCTTAGTCATAATATTTCTTCTTGGGCTAGTTGAGCTCACCTTTCTTTCACTTTGTTCTCTTGTGAAATGAGAACATAGGCGGGACGAGCCGGGGAACGGAGTAATGGTCCAAAGGATAGCATTAGTGGTCCTCACTATTCTGTGAAATAGTGTGATAATAGTTGTAATGAGGACTCCTTTTGAGTTTGTATAATATCTAGTAGACAATATTTGTATTCAAACTCACAGTTTAAGTAGTATTGTACACGACAGCTTATATTAGTAAGTTGTATTTGAATTTATGTACCATGTAAGTGGCGACCCAAGATGGGTGGCGATACCTAATTTTAGGGCGTCACAACAGTATCGAGCTTAGGATATGATCCTGGCAAAGATGTGAGAATAGTACTAGGAGGGGAGAGGCGGGAATACCTTCGCTAGTATGACCTACCTAAGTTTATTTGGTATTTGATTGGTCGGTCGAGTATAGTGATAATATGTTGCATGTCAATTAACCCTTATTTTGTGGCGGTGTTTGAAAATGGCATCCGAGAATGTTGAGAATAAGAATGGAGCACGGGAGACTGTTGATTCTCCACGGATCAATAATCGTGACAATGTGCAACAGGGATGGCGATAATCCTCCCGTAAACAACAACACCGATCAATTGATGAACGACCATGCATACGTTTAAGAAGTTTTAGAATTCATGCAACATCGGTAAAGCGATCACATCCCAAAAAGGTGGAAACACGGAAACTCTCTGGCGGTCACCGCTAAACAATTCAAGGAGCTGACCACCGGAGTTTAAGGAGAGCCAAAACCACTTCGGCGGAAGCATGGATAAAGCAGATTACCAAGATATTTGATGTCTTGGGATGCTCAGAAAGCAAAAGGTTCCTTTTCGCCGCCTTTATATTCTGCGCGGAGAGGCCAGACATTGGTGGGAATCGGTAAAAGCGTACTCAACTCTTTGTCTTCAAGATATCTTGGGAGAAGTTCGAGAGTCGTTCAACGACAAATACTTTCCCGAAAGTATTCGCCACATGAAGCGGTGGAGTTTATTAAGTTGTAACAAAATAATATGGCCGTGTGTCGCAATACGAGGCAAAATTTGCGGAGTTATCACGGTTGTGTCCCACTTGGTGGATAATGAAGAGAAATGGCGCGAATGTTTTTAAGAGGTTTGAAGCGAGATACGTCAACATCTTATTTCTCATAAACCTGCGTTTTATTTCAGATGTTGTAAATTGGGCTCCGATTAGTGGAAGCGCGATAACGAGTCAACGCAACTAAAAGAGAGCGGTAGCGAAAATTATAATACCAAATGAAAGTAGTCATCGAGCGGTGACAACAAGCGTGGAGGGAATCAACAGGCCAAATATGGTAACCACTTCCGGTGGTAATCGTACCAAACAATAAGAATGGACATTTCAAGAAAAGAAGATTCAACAATGATGGAAAGACATCAAAGACCAAA
The DNA here is from genome assembly GCA_020205615.1 of Panax quinquefolius. NCBI lineage: Eukaryota > Viridiplantae > Streptophyta > Magnoliopsida > Apiales > Araliaceae > Panax > Panax quinquefolius. The sequence goes on along the minus strand of CM035174.1, from coordinate 85,813,331 downwards.
GACCCGTTATTAAGGAAGGAGAAAGACCACCTATCATATGCTTCAAATACGGAGAGAGGGACACATCGGTCCAATGCGCCATGCCATCCAAAGCATGTTATAATTGTGGAAGAGAAGGTCACTTAGCTCGATTTTGTCGCCATCAAGACAAATTCAACTAGGATGGAGGCACCAAGGTCGTTCCGCACAAACCAAAGCCGATAGTTTAAAAGAGAGCATTTTTTTTCTCGTGACGAGGAACCCGAATAAAATTATCACGGTGTGACGCCCCCCGAAAATAGGTATACATCACCTATTCCGAGTTGTCAATACATGGTGCGAAACAACTACAACTTTATTATTACAACAAAGAAATCTGTGAGTTTTAATACAAATATTATCTTCTGAACAATATCTATACTCAAATAAATCCTCATCACATTTATTGATACATTATTTTACAAAATGGTGAGGACTACTAAACAATCCTTTCTAAAACCTTCATTCCATACCCCGACTAGTACTTTCTATATTTTCGCCTCTTGAGAAGAAAAATGGAACAAAAAGGAAAGGGTGAGCTCAACTAGCCCAAAGAAAGAATATTATGACTAAGATAATATACAACAAATTATCGTTAGTCTTCAACAGGGGAAAAATCTAATAGAATACAATAGACAACAAATTTTAAATCAATATTCGCAATGGAAATAATAATTCATTAGAAGAGTTAAGTAGAGAATGCAAACTACTATCTTCTATGTATGAATTTAAAAGTTCATCGTCTATCTTTTATCCCCTCAACATCAATCAATATATATATATCCGAATCACATATTCATCTTTGCACTACTGAGCCAAAGATATTCATCGATTAATTCATGTTCATCTAAACACTGCTCATCTTTGCACTACTGAGCCAAAGATATTCTTCAAATCATTCATCTTTTACACTACGGGCCAAAGATATTCCATAATATCATCATTTAAGATCAAGATGATGAAAATATTTTTTAAAGAAACGAATCCAAAGAAACAAAATGACAAGGATTAAGGATTAAGGATTCGTACTTTGTTTTATTCACGTCCAAAAATACCTCAAAAATAATCATAGTGGTGTAAAATTCAAGAATGATCAAAACATGGATACAATCAAAGCTAGTATCCAGAATAGATATTTTGGACAAAAAGAAGAAATTTTATTTTTCTATGAATAGTCACAGACATCGTGAATAGTAACTCTACATCAAAAGATAGAAATTCAACAAAAAACATCTTCACGCTTAATGAATAGTACTCATGAATAAGTAACTTCGTGAATAACTAACTCATGAATAGTAACTCGTGAATAAGAACTCATGAATAGTAACCCGATATGAAAAAGTTCCAAATTTGATAAAAAGTTCCAACCAATATTTCAAAGATAATGATATTGAATAAATAATATCATTTGAGAAGAAAATAACATCCCTTACCTTGAAAGATTAGTACTTCTAGCTGGAATACCGGATATAGTGCTGAAGGGAACTTGCATCGTCTAACAATATTCAAAGTATACTCAAAATACTCACAAGAATACGCTCGATAATATAGAGAAAGAAAACTTCAGTTTCTGGTGTGATTTTCAATTCTAACCTAAGCACCCTATTTATAGGAAAATGTTTAGAACACCAAAGCAGAAAATTTAATAAATTAATAATATTATTTTTTTCAAATTTCCTACGCCCACTAATTTGGTCCAAGACATCAGCCACCATGTGACAAAACATTAAAAACGTTTTTCTTAATTTAAATAATTAAAACTTCCAAAAATCAATTATTTCGGAGCTTCAGAACTTTAATAATTCACAATAAATAGCCCTTTTATCAAAAAATTCGAATCTCGCTATTTTTATAGGAAATTCAATTCTCTACAACTTTGCAGACGAAAGTTTTTCCAAATTCCAATTAGAAATTGACCGAAATCCACAAACAGGCGATTTTACGGTATAATCAAATTTCAACCAATAAATGGGGTCCAATTTACATGTTTAACATGTTTTAAACATTTATTGCAACAAAAATACTCCTCCTCCTCGTATACTCATATATCCCACATTCGTTATAAAAATATCACCATTATTATATTATTAAAATATAATAATTAATTTAAATGAATTATTTTATCAGAAAAAGATAAAATTTCAATTTTCAACAATTGTCACATTAAAAATTTTCTCCATCTATATCCACATAAAATTGATATTTTCCTCATCATATGAATCAATAATTAATTATTCACAAATAATATTACAGAATCACAATATTGATGACCAGGCGCCTCCTAGGAAAGAGGGGCTTTCCAATAAGAATTTCTCCTTCTTTGATGCAATTAGGTGACCAAACCTCTCCTTAGACGTAACTTTCTAGACATTGCCAATAATGTTATCTAATAATATTATTCGGATAATATGAATTATTGCTTCGATAATATAAAATAATGTGTAATGACAATTATTGAAACAATGACAATATAAAAAATATCAACGCAAAGAATTATTAAATCAATAAAATCTTCGAATGGTGATTATCAGTAACCATTATTGAGTAGTGCCTTCTTACGTAAGAATCAATAATTGGTGCAATACTGCAGGTATCTTCTTGTGTTTTAACCACCGAGTATTTTAACAAAGATAATTGATAACAACTACGCCATTATTTTTAAACAACTTATATTTGTCGCTTTCTTCATCCAATCGCTTTCAGTTATGGGGCCCACATGGTCATACTGGTAAATTTAATATTCCCCGACAAAGATGCAATATTCCACGACCAAACGAATATTCCCAAACAACAATGAATATTTTATAACCACTTGCTTATTTTGAAATATTTGCGTATTTTACCCCTAACTATCCACATTAATCAAATCAACCCTTACTATTTCAAAATAATAAATAGAAAAATTAAATTTCATTAATAATAAGTTGGGGTCTTACAACCTCCCTCCTTATGAAATTTCGTCCTCGAAATTGACGTCGCACTCGGTGTTTCGAAAAGGTGAGGATACCTCGCTTTCATTTCCGCTTTCCAATTCCCGGTCATTTCCTCTATAAAGATGATTCCTCCACAAAACTTTAACTTGTGGTATGACCTTTCATACGCGTAGGACATGCTCCTTCCTATCTAAGATCTTGACGGTACCTCCTCATACGTTAAGTCTTGGCTATCTCGTCCGGGTTCTAACTCAATAACGTGGTTTGGGTCTTTCACATATTTACGAAGTACAGATATGTGAAACACATTATGAACACGAGACATACTCGGAGGTAACGCGAGTCTATAGGCTATATTTCCTACTCGGTCAAGAATTTGAAATGGACCAATAAATCGTGGATTGAGCTTTCCTCTCTTCCCAAATCTTGTAACTCCCTTCCATGGAGCAACTCGCAATAATACATGATCCCCTACACTAAATTCCACGTCCTTTCGATGAAGATCCGCATAACTCTTTTGTCGATCTTGTCTTGGTTTGTATACGTTGTCGAATCATTTGGATCTTTTCCGTAGTCATACGTACTCAACTCGGGTCCCAACAATGTTGCTTCACCCACCTCGTCCCAACATATTTTGAGAGCGACACTTTCGTCCATATAATGCTTCAAATGGAGCTACACCTATACTTGCACGATAATCGTTGTTGTAGGAGAATTCCACCAATGGTAAATACTTATCCCAACCGCCTTGAAGTCAGGACACGAGTCTTAATAAATCTTCAAGAGTTTGAATAGACCTTTCGATTGTCCGTCTGGTTTGAGGATGGTATGCCGAATCGAATCGTAAATCCGTGCCCATAGCTTTTTGCAAGCTAACCCAAAATCTTGAAGTGAATCTTGGGTCACGATCCAAACTATGGATACAGGCATGCCATGCAACCTCACAATCTCATTCACGTACATACTAGCAAGACGTTCAAGTGAATAAGTCTCCGTGTCGGCAAGAAATGAAGCGGACTTGGTTAATCTATCAACAATAACCCAAATAGCATTGATGCCTCGAGAAACCGTAGGAAGACCCATAACGAAATCCATGGTAATGTGTTCCCACTTCCATTTCGAATCTCAAGTGGTTTCAACGGACCCTTAGGTACTAGATGCTCCGCTTTACACGTTGACAAGTTAAACACATTGAGATAAACTTTGCAATCTCTCTCTTCATATTGTTCCACCAAAATGTATGTCAAGATCACGATACATTTTAGTACTTCCGAGATGGATTGCAAATGGTGTATTGTGCCTCCTCCATCATAATCTTGTACTTCAAATCGAGTCGTTAGGAACACAAAGTCTAGAGTGGACTCAAGTATTCCTTCTTCATCAATTTTCGCCCTAATAGCTCCTTCTTGTACTTTCTTCTTCATACGCATCTTTCCGGAGTCGGTGGCTTGAGCAACCTTAACTTTTTCTATTAAAGTTGGCTCTACGCGTATACTTGACATCATCGCTTTCGTTCTCACGCATGATCTTCTACTCAACGCGTCGGCTACCACGTTCGCTTTTCGGGATGATATTGAATAGTGTGGTCGTAGTCTTTCAATAGCTCGAGCCAACGTCATTTGCCGCATGTTGAGTTCTTTTGAGTGAAGAAATATTTAAGGCTTTTATGGTCTGAATATATCTCCACTTTCTCCCCATATAGATAGTGCCTCCATATCTTTAAGCAGCTTATTCGGGCCGCTAACTCTAGATCATGAGTAGGATAATTCCTCTCATACTCTTTAAGTTGTCGCGAGGCATAGGCTATATGACTTTCCCACGCTGCATGAGAACACATCCTAACCCTTTGCTCAAGCATCATTGTAGATAACAAATCCATCCGAACCGGATGGTATTGTTAGAAACAGTCTTAAAATAAGTCTCCTCTTAAGCTCTTGGAAACTTTTCTCGCATTCTTCGCTCCAAACGAATTTTGTATCCTTCCGAGTTAGTGAGTTAATGGAGTAACGATTCGAGAAAACCCTTCCACGAATCTCCGATAATAACCAAATTAGACCCGTAGCTACGTGACTTGATCACCCACTTGGTTGCTCCCAACTTTGTATTGCTTCAATCTTGGCGGTCCACGGATACTCCATGTTTTGACACCGTCGCGCCCCGTAAATGCTACTTCCTCAGCGAAACTTCGCATTTATTCAATTTGGCATATAGTTTGTTTTCACGAAGCCTTTGGAGTACCGACTTCAAAATGGTGCTCATGATCTTCACGACTTTTGGAATATATGAGGATGTCATCAATAAAAACAACAACGAATCCAGATCCAAATATTCCTTGAATACTCGGTTCATCATATCCATGAAAGTCATGAGGAGCATTAGTCATCCGAAAGACATGACTAAGAATTCATAATGCCCGTCTTTAGGAGTTCTAAAGGCGGTCTTTGGAATATCCTCGGTTCTAATCTTCAATGATGATATCCGAATGAAGATCGATTTTTGAAAAGAATTGTGCCCTTGCAATTGGTCAAACAAGTCATCAATACGAGGTAGAGGATTCCTATTCTTGATGGTGACATGGTTCTATTCCCGATAGTTAATACAAAAGTCGCGTACTCCCCGCCTTTCTTCTTTACAAATAAAACAGAGCACCCCAGGAGATGTACTTGGGGCGAATGAAACCAATGTCCAATAATTCCTGTAGTTGGACCTTTAACTCCTGAAGTTCAATAGGAGCCATTCGATATGGGGTTTTAGAAATGGGCTTTATACGGGTTCAAGATCAATAAAGAATTCAACTTCACGTTACGGGGTAGGCCAGGGAAGTTCTTGAAATACGTCGGAAAGTCAATAACAACAGAATATTATTCAAATTTGACGTGTCTTTATTCAAATCCATAACATGGGCTAAGAAAGCTTGACATCCGCTTTTTCAATAAACGAATAGCTTTATGATTAGATATGACGGTGATTGATTTTAATGGTTTAGTTGCTTGAATTAGCATAAACAAGTTGGTTAGGAATATAAAAACTAACAACCTTACGAAAACAATCAATTTTGGCATGATGAGTAGTTAACCAATCAATCCCTAAATCACATCAAAAGCAAGTATCTTTAAAGAGATAAGGTCAATGGTAAGGTGATGGTGCCAACTTGAATCAAACAAGATTTATAAACGATGGATGTGATGAAAGTTTCTCTAACGGAGTTTCCACAGATAGGTCAAAGTCTAATTTCTCCGAGTCAAGTTTAAACGTTGAGCACATGGAGGAGAGATGAGACCCAGTTTTATCGATAAAGATTTAAATTTTGTTGAAATAATTTTTTTAATATTATGGTGTGAATTTGAGATAATATTATAGTTGTGGGTAGTATTTATAAATTTTGCAAAGTATCACAGTGGTTATATTATATTCGATTGGTGGGGAATATTATTTTCAGGTTTAGCGAGGGAATATTAAATACAATGACTCAATCATTGGTGGACCCCCATAGCGAAATTATTGTCGGATTGAAAAAGCAGCAAAAATATTTTATTGAAATAACGGCGGAAGTTTTCTGGTAGTTCTTGTTGAACTACTTTCGGTAGTAAAAAATGCGATGTCGTGTGGTTGCGTAGTAGCACGGTATTGATTATTGATCTTATGTGAGAAGTCACTCGGTTTGATTCCATTATTGTCGATTAATAATATGAATTATTATAGCGATAATGACGTTTTGTTTTATTATTATTATTAGCGTAATAAAAGCGAAACATCTTTTATATAAAATAGAATACTTTATTAAAGTTATTACATAAATAGAATATATTATATTTTATTATGCATAGTGTTGCGTAGTGTTTTTTGCATAGTGTTTTTGCGTAGTATTGCATAGTGTTTGCGTAGTAAAATGTTTTTATATAAATAGAATATATTATATTTTATTTAAAAGATTTTTCTTTAAATATGGATAGTCAGTTAAAATAAATCAATCTGGGCCGGATTTCATGGATTAATTCTTATGCATTCCATTTTCTATAAATAGAAGCTCGTTCCTTCATTATTTTCTTACGAATTCATTGAAACTACTAGAGAAAAATATAGAGAGAAAGCTATAGAGAAAATTATAGAAAGAAGAAGAGTATTACTACTTTCACTACTTCTATATTAGGTTCTTTTTACGGTGAAGGGGGTTATTCTTTCTTCTTGAAGAGAACTTACATTATTCCATTCATTATTATTACATTGGAATAACTTTTGTAAAAGTGGCATACCTATACATATACTTTGTATCTGTGGCGTACCTATATACTTGGTGAAATCCTTATGTTATTCCATTGCTTATTATTACATTGGAATAACTTTGTATCTGTGTTTTACCTATACTTGGTGACATTCTTACTATTATTACATTGGAACATCACATGCATGTGTTTTTTACAGGACTGGTTAAAATTTTATTATTACATTGGAACATCACATGCATGTGTTTTACACAGGACTGGTTAAAATCTTTATCGATACATTGGAATATCTATCATGTGTTTTACAGGATGCAGTTCCATCTTTATTATTACATTTGGAACATCACATGATTGTGAATTTCACGACACAGTTTCGATTATTATTATTATGTTGGAATAACTTTATACATCTGAAATCTGCGTGCGTGGTGATTTCTTTTGTTATTCCATTCTTTATTAACCCGGTTGGTTAAAACTTTGACTTATACTCCATGAAATTAGTAGAATATCCTTGATATTTGCGTTTCATCGATATCTTTTCATGGAAATATTCTTACGATCATTCTTGAATTTTACTCTACGAAAGCGATGTCGTGTTGACAATTTGGGCGTTAATAATTCATGGATTAAATAATTCTTGAACTTGTTTTATTGAATTATTATGTCATTGTCATCATCCTCGTATTATATTATGTTATCTTTGGCTTACGTGCGTAGATGAACTTAGTATGATTATGACCGAGGATCATTCGGTATAATCATGACTTGATATAAATGATGTGACAAAAGTCCTCGATGGCTTTTGTAATGCGATGATGGATAGTTTTGGTATGATTATGACCGAGGGTGATTCGGTATAGTCATGACCATTGATAATTTGATGAAAATCCTTGGCCAGTAGTGCGAGGGATGATTAGATGTGGTGGTTTATTTATTAAAATTTGAGTCTCGTGATAAAAATTGATGAAAACCTTTTAAAACCTAAAAGATAGTAGACTTTATTCTCTACTTGACTCTTTTAATGGATTGCTTATTCATTGCTGATTAAAGCGGTTGTCTATTGTATTTTATCGGTTTAACAACTTTGTTGAAGGCTAATGATAATTTATTACGCATTATCTTAGTCGTAATATTTCTTCTTGGGCTAGTTGAGCTCACCTTTTTTTTCTTTTGTTCTCTTGAGGAAATGAGAACATAAATTTGGAGACGAGTCGGGGAGCGGAGTAATGGTCGAGAGGATAGCATTAGTAGTCCTCACTATTACGTGAAATAGTGTGATAATAGTTGTAATGAGGACTCCTTTTGAGTTTGTATAATATCTAGTAGACAATATTTGTATTCAAACTCACGGTTTATATAAATATTATACCCCGACAGTTATATTAGTAAGTTGTATTTGAATTTATGTACCATGTAAGTGGCGACCCAAGATGGGTGGCGTATACCTAATTTAGGCGTCACGGTTGCGTCACGGTTGGTATCGAGCTTAGGATATGATCCACAGGCTAAGATGTGAGATAAGAACTAGGAGGGAGGCAGAAATTCCTTGCTAGTATGACCTACCTAAATTTATTTGGTATTTAATTGGTGGGTTCGAATATAGGGATAATATGTGATATGTTAATTAACCCTTGTTTTGTGGCGGTGTTTGAGAATGATATCTGAAAATCTTTGAGATAAGCAATGAAGCACATGAGAGTGTTGATTGATTCGAACAAAAAAGTAACGACCAACAACACGATAATAATCATCTTTGGTGGCAGCGGCTATCGAACAATGATAACCATCGTGGGGAAATTATCATGCTAAGAATGGTAACCACTTGGTTGGTAATCATGGCAAAGATAATAGAAGTGGAAATTTCAAGAAGAAAGGTCATTTAGCTCGATTTTGTTGTGCATAGTGAAAGTCAAGTCCAGGTTTGGGATAGTGGCACCAAAGGTGGATATGGACAAAACAAAGTCGTTGGTTTTTTTAAGGAAGTTTTTTCATGACTTCTCAAAAGTGTGGGTAACTTACGACGAAGTTAGCACGGGTTAGTTAATTATAAATTCTTGCGAAGTCTATACCTTATAAGATCTCTGGTTCTACCCATTCTTTTATCTCTCTTGCTTGCGTTTCAGCGTTTAAATTTGACTCAGGAGAAGTTAGACTTTGACTTATCTATTGAAACTTAGTTGGTAGGAACCTTACGTTACCTCCTTTTTTTAAATCTTGTTGATTTCAAATAAACACTTTCACGTTACTGTCGATCTTATCTCTTTGAAAATACTTGCCTTTGAGGTATTTTTTGAAAAGCGATTGATTAACTACTCATTATTCTTTTTGTAAGGTTGTTAGCTTTTATATTCTAACCAACTTTGTTATCTGAATTCAAAGTAACCAAACCCTAAAGTTAATCAACTGTTATATCAAGCCATAAGTAAAGAGCCCGATCCTTTCGTTGTTGACTTCCTTGTGTGGAATGCACGAAAGCGGACTTTACGTGGCGACATCGTGAATGAAGATGGCAAGTTTATAGGTATCATTGTGAGGTCTTTATCTAGGTTAAGGGATAGAAGTCACGATTGGTATCGATGTGACGTCTTATCCAAGTCTTGGATAAATGTGATGATTTTGAATGATATTTCTATCATTAATAAATTTCTTGGCGTATTCTTGAAGATTTCTAGCCTACCCTAGGCGTGAAATCGAATTTTGTATTGACCCGATCTGAAAAACCCATTTCTTAAACCCTCGAATATTTCTTGACTAAAAGGATGCATTTCGTGTGGTTTATGATGAAAGTCATAATAAAAGCATTGGACTAATGAAAATCATGGGTATATGAAGTATTAGTAAGTTTTATGATGAGTTATGTTGGTTAGTATGTGAAAAAACATGAAAGTTTCTTAGAAATCACAAAGAGTTGAAAATCAGTTTTGGTGAAAAAGCGTAACATGAAATTCAATTGACCATATCTCTATATTATATTTTGAATTTTTGAATGTGGTCAAGTCCTAGAGTTAGATCTATGAGTTACCTAACTAATCCAAGTGGAATTACTGGAAAAGGTGTTGTAGATTTTTGTGTGGACTGATTTTAGCAAAGGAGGCCAAAGCTGTAAAAAGCAAAAAACTACTGCCCAGAAACTTTAGAGGGGCTGTTTCGGCCACTTAAATTATGAGAAAAATTCTGGCCTTTTGGGACATGAAAGTATATGGTATAAAGTACCTCCTGTCCAAAAATGAGCTCATTCGACTTAAAATGAGCAAGTTATGACTATTTCAATATTTAGGTTTTTAAATGAAAAATGCTATAACGGAGTTATAACTCAGATGACCATGAAAATTTAAACTAGAAGCTCACGTTAACATGTGTAAGGTCCTGCCAAGATTTGGGAATTTTGGAGTTAAACTTGAGGTAGCTAATTTCTTAAGAAATTAATTAGAAATTGATTTTTGAAAAATAGTAAATGAATTTTAAAAATTAGAGAAAATATATTTTCATTATGGGACTATATTATGCTAAATCCCAGAAAAGAAATATTTTTGGGACTGATTTGGTATTTTTCATGAAAATAGTTTAATTCTGAACATATGAGTTAAATATGTTATGTGAAATGTAACAAAGTTGAAAATAGGATTTTATGGCTAGAGAATCTATATAGAGTATATGCATATTTTTTTGATGAGGATTTGATAATTGGTGATGATATCTTTATGAGTATGGCATTTTGAATGATTAAATGCATTATATGGTAAAAGCGTAAACAATTAAGATAAATTGTTTATAAATTTAAGAAGTGATTAAAATATTGTTATAATATTAATGATATTAGATTATGAGATTATTAAGTGATTGATAACATGGGGATATTCTTGAATCTGGATAAATTATATTATAAATGTTTAATATTTATCCTTTATCTCATTTGATTGATTCTTTATATCATTATCCTCATGCTTATATTATGTTGAAAGTAAATACGTGGCACATAGTGCGTAGATGGACTTGGTATGATTATGACCGATTGTTGGGTATAATCATAGCAGTAATTGAATACACAATTATCTTTGGTAGTAGTGCATGGATAATTTGTGGTCGTGATACTAATGAATACACATTATCTTTGGTAGTAGTCGTGGATAATTTGTGGTGCGATACTAATGAATACACAATTATCTTTGGTAGTAGTGCATGGATAATTTGTGGTGTGGTGATATAATGAATACACAATTATCTTTGGTAGTAGTGCATGGATAATTTGTGGTGTGTGATAAATGAATACACAATTATCTTTGGTAGTAGTGCATGGATAATTTGTGGTCGTGATCTTAATGAATACACAATTATCTTTGGTAGTAGTGCATGGATAATTTGTGGTAAATGAATATAATGAATACACGATTATCTTTGGTAGTAGTGCATGGATAATTTATGGTGCGTGGATAATTAATGAATACACAATTATCTTTAGTTAGTGCATGGATAATTTGTGGTCGTGATATTAATGAATACACATTATCTTTGGTAGTAGTGCATGGATAATTTGTGGTGCGTGATCTTAATGAATACCTGATTATCTTTGGTAGTAGTGCATGGATAATTTGTGGTGCGTGATCTTAATGAATACACAATTATCTTTGGTAGTAGTGCATGGATAATTTGTGGTGCGTTGATCTTAATGAATACACGATTATCTTTGGTAGTAGTGCATGGATAATTTGTGGTGATATCTAATGAATACACGATTATCTTTGGTAGTAGTGCATGGATAATTTATGGTCTGATAAATGAATACCGATTATCTTTGGTAGTAGTGCATGGATAATTAATTGGTCGTGATCTTAATGAATATCCTTGGCATGATAGTGGATGATTCGATGATATGGATTAATTATTGGTGAGTCTCGTCTGATGAAATATTAATTCATGGATGTGGTAAAAAAATCGTCTTTGGTAGTAGGCATTGATAGACTTGGTATGATTATGACCACGGATTATTCGGTATAATCATGTAGTAATTGAAAACACGAATATCCTTGGCGATGGTGCATGGATAATTAATGGTTGTGATACTATTAAGCTTGAGTCTCGATATTATTGGTTTTACATTATATATCTTTGGTTTCTGATGAATTGTATATCTTTGGCACATAGTGCAAAGATGAATTGTTAATGAATATCTTTGGTAGGATTGCAAAGATGAATTTAATATTTTCAACGATAAAGGTATTGAAGGTATCCTCACCTCTTTATCATATCAGTCGTACCCTAATTTAGGTGAGAAAATTCCATAAGGAGGGAGATTGTGAGACCCAGTTTTATCGATAAAGATTTAAATTTTGTCGAAATAATTTTTTAATATTATGGTGTGAATTTGAGATAATATTATAGTTGTGGGTAGTATTTATAAATTTTGCAAAGTATCAGAGTGGTTATATTATATTTAGATTGGTGGGGAATATTAGGTTTAGCGAGGAATATTAAATGCAATGACTCAATCATTGGTGGACCCTAACGAAATTATTGTCGGATTGAAAAAGCGACAAAAATATTTTATTGAAATAACGGCGGAAGTTTTCTGGTAGTTCTTGTTGAACTACTTTCGGTAGTAAAAAATGCGATGTCGTGTGGTTGCGTAGTAGCGCGCGGTATTGATTATTGATGCTTATGTGAAAGTCACTTTCGGTTTGATTCCATTATTATTCGATTAATAATATGAATTATTATAGCGATAATGGCGTTTTGTTTTATTAATTATTATTAGCGTAATAAAAGCGAAACATCTTTATATAAAATAGAATACTTTATTAAAGTTATTACATAAATAGAATATATTATATTTTATTATGCGTAGTGTTGCGTAGTGTTTTTTGCGTAGTGTTTTGCATAGTATTGCATAGTGTTTGCATAGTAAAATGTTTTTATATAAATAGAATATATTATATTTTATTTAAAAGATTTTTCTTTAAATATGGATGATCAGTTAAAAGTAAATCAATACGGATAGTTCATGGATTAATTCTTATGCATTCCATTTTCTATAAATAGAAGCTCGTTCCTTCATTATTTTCTTACGAATTCATTGAAACTACAGAGAGAAATTATAGAGAGAGAAGCTATAGAGAAAATTATAGAAAGAAGAAGAGTATTACTGCTTTTCACTTACTATATTAGGTTCTTTTACGGTGAGGGGTGTTATTCTTTCTTCTTGAAGAGAACTTACATTATTCCATTCATTATTATTACATTGGAATAACTTTTGTAAAAAGTGGCATACCTATATACATAACTTTGTGTCTGTGGCGTACCTATATACTTGGTGAAATCCTTATGTTATTCCATTCTTATTATTACATTGGAATAACTTTTGTATCTGTGATTTTACCTATACTTGGTGACATTCTTCTATTATTACATTTGGAACATCACATGCATGTGTTTTACACGCACAGTTAAATTTTTTATTATTACATTGGAACATCACATGCATGTGTTTTACAGGACTGGTTTCCGTCTTTATCGTTACATTGGAATATCTATATGTGTGTTTTTACAGGATGCAGTTCCATCTTTATTATTATACATTGGAACATCACAGCCGGTGTGTGAATTTCACGACTGGTTAAGTTATTATTATTACATTGGAATAACTTTGTACATCTGAATCTGCGCATGCGTGGTGATTTCTTTTGTTATTCCATTCTTTATTATACCCGGTTGGTTAAAACTTTGACTTATACTCTCCATGAAATTAGTAGAATATCCTTGATATTTGCGTTTCATCGATATCTTTTCATGGAAATATTCTTACGATCATTCTTGAATTTTACTCTACTGAAAGCGATGTATCGTGTTGACAATTTGGGCGTTAATAATTCATGGATTAAATAATTCTTGAACTTGTTTTATTGAATTATTATGTCATTGTCATCATCCTCATGTTTATATTATGTTATCTTTGGCTTACGTGCGTAGATGAACTTAGTATGATTATGACCGAGGATCATTCGGTATAATCATGACTTGATATAAATGATGTGACAAAAGTCCTCGATGGCACATAATGCGATGATGGATAGTTTTTGTATGATTATGACCGGGGGTGATTCGGTATAGTCGTGACCATTGATAATTTGATGAAAATCCTTGGCCAGTAGTACGGGATGATTAGATGTGGTGGTTTATTTATTAAAATTTGAGTCTCGTGATAAAAATTGATGAAAACCTTTTAAAACCTAAAAGATAGTAGACTTTATTCTCTACTTGACTCTTTTAATGGATTGCTTATTCATTGCGATTAAAGCGGTTTATCTATTGTATTTTATCGGTTTAACAACATTTGAAGGCTAATGATAATTTATTACGCATTATCTTAGTCGTAATATTTCTTCTTGGGCTAGTTGAGCTCACCCTTTCTTTCCTTTATCTCTTGAAATGAGAACATAGGTTGGAGACGAGTCGGGGAGCAAGTAATGGTCGAGAGGATAGCATTAGTAGTCCTCACTATTACGTGATATAGTGTGATAATAGTTGTAATGAGGACTCCTTTTGAGTTTGTATAATATCTAGTAGACATATTTGTATTCAAACTCATTTATATATGTCGTATACGTACAGCATTTATATTAGTAAGTTGTATTTGAATTTATGTACCATGTAAGTGGCGACCCAGATGGGTGGCGTATACCTAATTTTGGGGCGTCAAAGTGGTGTTGTTCACAGGAGGAACATTGCCACTGTTGCACGCTCTCCTCGTTGGTGAGTACAAAGTCTCCACGCCTCTCATTTCCATTGTTAATATTCTCAATCGACATTCTCAAATCTTGTCATAAAATAAGGGTTAATTAAGGAAATCAATATATCACATAATATCCTTATATACTGACCAACTAAAAAAATTAGCTTAGGTAGGACACACTAGCGAAGGATTTACTCGTCTCTCCCCTCCTAGTTCTATTCCCCGATCTCCGCCAGAGATCATATCCCTAAGCTCTGATACCAACTGTGACGCCCCCAAAATAGGTATACATCACCTATTCTGAGTTGTCAATACATGAATGTATGTAAACAACTACAACTTTATTAAGTACAACAAAAAAACTGTGAGTTTTAATACAAATATTATCTTCTAGACAATATCTATACTCAAATAAATCCTCATCACATTTATTGATACATTATTTTACAAAAATGGTGAGGACTACTAAACAATCCTTTCTAAAACCTTCATTCCATACCCCACTGCAGTACTCGCTTATATTTTCGCCTCTAAGAAGAAAAATGGAACAAAAAGGAAAAGGGTGAGCTCAACTAGCCCAAGAAAGAATATTATGACTAAGATAATATACAACAAATTACCGTTAGTCTTCAACAGGGAAAAATCTATTAGAATACAATAGACAACAAATTTTAAATCAATATTCGTGATGAAATAATAATTCATTAGAAGAGTTAAGTAGAGAATGCAAACTACTATCTTCTATGTATGAATTTAAAAGTTCATCGCTCATCTTTTATCCTGTAACATCAATCAATATATATATCCGGAATCACATATTCATCTTTTGCACTACAAAAGCCAAAGATATTCATCACTTAATCATGTTCATCTAAACACTGCTCATCTTTGCACTACTGAGCCAAAGATATTCTTCAAATCATTCATCTTTGCACTACAGCCAAAGATATTCCATAATATCATCATTTAAGATCAAGATGATGAAAAATATTTTTAAAAGAAACGAATCCGATGAAACAAAATGACAAGGATTAAGGATTAAGGATTAGTACTTTGTTTTATTCACGCCTAAAAATACCTCAAAAATAATCATAGTGGTGTAAAATTCAAGAATGATCAAAACATGAATACAATCAAAGCTAGTATCCGAATAGATATTTTGGACAAAAAGAAGAAATTTTATTTTTAGATTGAATAGTCAGAGTATCGTGAATAGTAACTCCGACATCAAAAGATAGAAATTCAACAAAAAAAACATCTTCACGCTTCAGTTTAATAGTACTCGTGAATAGTAACTCGTGAATAAGTAACTCATGAATAGTAACCCCGAACATGAAAAAGTTCTAAATTTGATAAAAGTTCCAACCAATATTTCAAAGATAATGGTATTGAAGAAATAATATCATTTGAGAAGAAAATAACAACCCTTACCTCGAAAGATTAGACTTCTAAATTTGGAATACTGGGATATAGTCTTTGAAGGAACTTGCATCGTCTAACAATACTCAAAGTATACTCAAAATACTCACAAGAATAAACTCGATAATATAGAGAGAAAAACTTGAGTTTAAATTGTGATTTTCAATTCTAACCTAAGCACCTATTTATAGGAAAATGCTTAGAACACCAAAACAAAAAATTTAATAAATTAATAATATTATTTTTTCAAATCTCCTACGCCACTAATTTGGTCCAAGACATCACCACCATGTGACAAAACATTAAAAACGTTTTTCTTAATTTAAATAATTAAAACTTCCAAAATTAATTATTTGAGCTTCTAACTTCAATAATTCACAATAAACAGCCCTTTTATCAAAAATTCGAATCTCGCTATTTTTTATAGGAAATTCAATTCTCTACAACTTTGCGTAAGAAAGTTTTCCAAATTCCAAATGTAAATTGACCAAATCCACAAACCAGGCGATTTTATTTGGTATAATCAAATTTCAAATCAATAAATGGGGTCCACAGACATGTTTAACATGTTTTAAACATTTATTGCAACAAAAATACTCCTCCTCCTCGTATACTCATATATCCCACATTCGTTGTAAAAATATCACCATTATTATATTATTAAAATATAATAATATATTTAAATGAATTATTTTATCGAGAAAAAGATAAAATTTCAATTTTCAACAATTGTCACATTAAAATTTTCTCCATCTATATCCACATAAAATCAATATTTTCCTCATCATATGAATCAATAATTAATTATTCACAAATAATATTACGTAATCACAATATTGACAATCGTGCGCGGTTCAGGAAGAGGGGCTTTCCAATAAGAATTTCTCCTTCTTTGAAGCGCAATTAGGTGACCAAACCTCTCCTTAGATGAACTTTCTAGACATTGCCAATAATGTTATCTAATAATATTATTCAGATAATATGAATTATTGCTTCGATAATATAAAATCTTGTGTAATGACAATTATTGAAACAACAAAGAATATAAAATATCAACGCAAAGAATTATTAAATCAATAAAATAATTGAATGTTGATTACACGTAACCATTATTGAGTAGTGCCTTCTTACGTAAGAATCAATAATTGGTGCAATCTCGTGTGCTACTTGTGTTTTAACCAATTTAGTATTTTAACAAGATTAATAATAATAACTACGCTGGTTATTTTTAAACAACTTATATTTGTCGTTTTCTTCATCCAATCGCTTTCATGGGGCCCACACATGGTCATACTTGTGGTAATTTAAATATTCCCCGACAAGCATTTAATATTCCACGACCAAACGAATATTCCCCACAACAATGAATATTTTATAACCACTTGCTTATTTTGAAATATTTATGTATTTTACCCTAACTATCCACATTAATCAAATCAACCCTTACTATTTCAAAATAATAAATAGAGAAAATTAAATTTCATTAATAATAAGTTGGGGTCTTACAACGGGTAAGTTAATCATAAGCTCTTGCAAAGTCTATACTGTGTTAGATACCGCCTACCCACTCTTTTATTTCACCTAGTTGTGTTCAACGTTTAAATTTGACTCAAGAAGTTAAACTTTGACTTATTAGTTTGAAACTTCGTTAGTAGGAGCCTTCGTTACGCTTACTATTTTAAATCTTGTTTGATTCAAATAAACATTTTCACGTTACTCGTCGATCTTATCTTTTTGAAAATATTTGCCTTTGATGTGATTTTAGGAATCAATTGGTTAACTACTCATCATGCTTTTCGTAAGGTTGTTAGCTTTTATATTCATAACCAACTTGTTGTGCGAATTCAAAGTAACCAAACCACTAAAGTCAATCATTGTCATATCAAGCCATAAGTAAAGAGCCCCGATCCTTTCGTTGTTGACTTCCTTGTGTGAAATGCAATCGCCGGACTTTACAGAGGCGACGTCGTGACTGAAGATGGCAAGTTGATAGGTATCATTGTGAGGTGCTATCCAGGTTAAGGGATAGAAGTCACAGTTGGTATTAATGTGACGTACTATCCAAGTCTTGGACGAGAGTAACAGTTTTGAATGATATTTCTATCATTAATAAATTTCTTGGTGTATTCTTGAAGACTTCTAGCCTACCCTAGAACGTGAAATCGAATTTTGTATTGACCCCAATCTAAAAACCCATTTCTTAAACCTCAAATATTTCTTCAACTAAAAGGATCTGCTTACGTGGATTATGATGAAAGTCATAATAAAAGTATAGAACTGATGAAAATCATGGGTATATGAAGTATTAGTAAGTTTTAAGATGAGTTATGTTGGTTAGTATGTGAAAACATGAAAGTTTCTTAGAAATCACAAAGAGTTGAAAATCGATTTTGGTGAAAACGTAACATGAAATTCAATTGACCATATCTCCTATTATATTTTGAATTTTTGAGTGTGGTCAAGTCCTAGAGTTAGATCTATGAGTTACCTAACTAATCCAAGTGGAATTACTGGAAAAGGTGTTGTAGATTTTTGTGTGGACTTATTTTAGCAAAGGAGTGCAAAGCTGCAAAAACCAAAAAAAAATTGCTGCCATGATTTTAGACGGGCTGTTTCAGCAACTTAAATTATGAGAAAAATTCTGGCCTTTTGGGAAATGAAGGTATATGGTATAAAGTACCTCCTGTCCAAAAATGAGCTCATTCTGACTTAAAATGAGCAAGTTATGACTATTTCAATATTTAGGTTTTTCCGACGAAAAATGCTATAACCGGAGTTCTATAATTCCGATGACCATGAAATTTAAACTGGAAGCTCACGTTAACATGTGTAAGGTCCTGCCAAGATTTGAGAATTTTTGGAGTTAAACTTGAGGTAGCTAATTTCTTAAGAAATTAATTAGAAATTGATTTTGAAAAATAGTAAATGAATTTTAAAATTTCGAGAAAAATATATTTTCATTATGGGACTATATTATGCTAAATCCCAGAAAAGAAATATTTTTGGGACTGATTTGGTATTTTCATGAAAATAGTTTAATTACTGAACATATGAGTTAAATATGTTATGTGAAGTAACAAAGTTGAAAATAGGATTTTATGGCTAGAGAATCCTATATAGAGTATATGCATATTTTTTGATGAGGATTTGATAATTGGTGATGATATCTTATGAGTATGGCATTTTGAATGATTAAATGCATTATATGGTAAAGCGTAAAACAATTGAGATAAATTGTTTATAAATTTAAGAAGTGATTAAAATATTGTTATAATATTAATGATATTAGATTATAAGATTATTAAGTGATTGATAACATGGGGATATTCTTGAATCCTAGATAAATTATATTATAAATGTTTAATATTTATCCTTTATCTCATTTGATTGATTCTTTATATCATTATCCTCATGTTTATATTATGTTGAAAGTCGTCTGCAGCCTGTAGTGCATAGTTGGACTTGGTATGATTATGACCAGGGATTGTTCGGTATAATCATAACCGTAATTGAAAACACGATTATCTTTGGCCGTAGTGCATGGATAATTTGTGGTCGTGATACTAATGAATACACGATTATCTTTGGCCGTAGTGCATGGATAATTTGTGGTCGTGATACTAATGAAAACACGATTATCTTTGGTTGTAGTGCATGGATAATTTGTGGTCGTGATACTAATGAATACACGATTATCTTTGGCCGTAGTGCATGGATAATTTGTAGTCGTGATACAAATGAATACACGATTATCTTTGGTAGTAGTGCATGGATAATTTGTGGTCGTGATACTAATGAATACACGATTATCTTTGGTAGTAGTGCATGGATAATTTGTGGTCGTGATACTAATGAATACACGATTATCTTTGGTAGTAGTGCATGGATAATTAAGTGGTCGTGATACTAATGAATATCCTTGGCACGTAGTGCGGGGATGATTCGATGATATGGATTAATTATTGAAATGAGTCTCTCGTGAATGAAATATTAATTCATGGATGTGGTAAAAGTCATCTTTGGTCAGTAGTGCATTGATAGACTTGGTATGATTATGACCAAGGATTATTCTCGTATAATCATGATAGTAAATGAAAACACGAATATCCTTGGCCAATAATGCATGGATAATTAAGTGGTCGTGATACTCTTATTAAGGCTGCGTCTCAAAGATTATTGGTTTTACTGATTTATATATCTTTGCTTTTAGAGTGCAAAGATGAATTATTAATAAATATCTTTGGCCCGTAGTGCAAAAGATGAATTGTTAATGAATATCTTTGGCGGATTGCAAAGATGAATTAAATGTTTTCAACGATAAAGGTATTCAAGGTATCCTCACCTCTTTATCATACCAGTATCGTACCCCCAATTTCGAGGGCTAAATTCAATAAGGAGGGAGATTGTGAGACCCAGATTTTATCAATAAAGATTTAAATTTTGTCGAAATAATTTTTTAATATTATGGTGTGAATTTAAGATAATATTATAGTTGTGGGTAGTATTTATAAATTTTGCAAAAGTATGCAAGTTGTTATAAAATATTCGTTTGGTTGGAATATTCTTTTTGTCGGGAATATTAAATTACGGCGACTCAATCATTAGTGGACCCCATAACGGAAGTATTGTCGTAGTTAAAAGCGACAAAATTATCTTTCTATAAAAATAACTACAGAGGTGTTACCGTTAAAACCGTTGAACTACCCTTAGTAAAAGTACAATGCGATGTCTGGCGTAGTTGTATAGTAGCACACGATATTGATTATTGATGCTTTACGTGAGAAGTCACTCACCTATGCTCAATTATTGCTACATAATTGCCGCATCATATCTCTTATATTATTGATTCAATTATTGTCACAAGATCATCTCAGTATTGTGGCGCCCCAAAATAGGTTTACATCACCCATTACGAGTTGTCAATACATGATGCAAAAGCTTGACTACAACTTTATTATTACAACAAGAAAAGCTGTGAGTTTGAATACAAATATTATCTTCTAGACAATATCTATACATAAATAAATCCTCATCACATTTATTGATACATTATTTTACAAAAATGGTGAGGACTACTAAACAATCCTTTCTAAAACCTTCATTCCATACCCAGGCAGCTAGTACTTTCATTATATTTTCGCCTCCCGAGAAGAAAAAATGGAACAAAAAGGAAAAGGGTGAGCTCAACTAGCCCAATAAAGAATATTATGACTAAGATAATATACAACAAATTACCGTTAGTCTTCAACAGGGGAAAATCTAATAGAATACAATAGACAACAAATTTTAAATCAATATTACATGGTGAAATAATAATTCATTAGAAGAGTTAAGTAGAGAATGCAAACTACTATCTTCTATGTGTGAATTTAAAAGTTTATAGTCTATCTTTTATCCCTGTAACAACAATCAATATATATATCTGGAATCACATATTCATCTTTGCACTACAGGCCAAAGATATTCATCAGTTGATCATGTTCATCTAAACACTGCTTCATCTTTGCACTACAGAGCCAAAGATATTCTTCGAAAAATCATTCATCTTTTACTTTCTGGCCAAAGATATTCCATAATATCATCATTTAAGACTGAAGATGATGAAAAATATTTTTAAAAAAACGAATCCAAAGGAAACAAAATGACAAGGATTAAGGATTAAGGATTCGTACTTTGTTTTATTCACGTCTAAAAATACCTCAAAAATAATCATAGTGGTGTAAAATTCAAGAATGATCAAAACATGGATACAATCAAAGCTAGTATCCAGAATAGATATTTTGGACAAAAAGAAGAAATTTTATTTTTATGAATAGTCACAAGTATCGTGAATAGTAACTCAGACATCAAAAGATAGAAATTCAACAAAAAATATCTTCACGCTTCATGAATAGTACTCATGAATAGTAACTCGTGAATGAATAGTAACTCATAAATAACTAAATTCGTGAATAGTAACTCATGAATAGTAACCCCAGCGTATGAAAAAGTTCCAAATTTGATAAAAGTTCCAACCAATATTTCAAAGATAATGATATTGAAGAAATAATATCATTTGAGAAGAAAATAACATCTCTTACCTTGAAAGATTAGTACTTCTAAATTTGGAATCTGGGATATAGTCTTTGAGGGAACTTGCACCGTCTAACAATACTCAAAGTATACTCAAAATACTCACAAGAATACGCTCGATAATATAGAGAGAAAACTTGATTTACGGTGTGATTTTCAATTCTAACCTAAGCACCTATTTATAGGAAAATGCTTAGAACACCAAGCGAAAAATTTAATAAATTAATAATATTATTTTTTCAAATTTCCTCGCCCACTAATTTGGTCCAAGACATCACCACCATGTGACAAAACATTAAAAACGTTTTTCTTAATTTAAATAATTAAAACTTCCAAAAATCAATTATTTGAGACTTGAACTTCAATAATTCACAATAAATAGCCCTTTTATCAAAAAAATTGAATCTCGCTATTTTTTATAGGAAATTCAATTCTCTACAACTTTGCGGAAGAAAGTTTTTCCAAATTCCAAATGCAAATTGGCCAAAAATCACAAGCAGACGATTTTACGTATATAATCAAATTTCATCAATACATGGGGTCCAATTTATGTTTTAACATGTTTTAAACATTTATTGCAACAAAATACTACTCCTCCTCGTATACTCATATATCCCACATTCGTTGTAAAAATATCACCATTATTATATTATTAAAATATAATAATATATTTAAATAATTATTTTATCGAGAAAAGATAAAATTTCAATTTTCAACAATTGTCACATTAAAATTTTCTCCATCTATATCCACATAAAATCAATATTTTCCTCATCATATGAATCAATAATTAATTATTCACAAATAATATTACGAATCACAATATTGACAACCAGGCGCGGTTCAGGGAAAGAGGGCTTTCCAATAAGAATTTCTCCTTCTCTTGGCCTTGATTAGGTGACCAAACCTCTCCTTAGGCAGAACTTTCTAGACATTTCCAATAATGTTATCTAATAATATTATTCGGATAATATGAATTATTGCTTCGATAATATAAAATACTTTGTAATGACAATTATTGAAACAACAGCAATATAAAATATCAACGCAAACAATTATTAAATCAATAAAATCTTTGAGCGGTGATTCTTGTAACCATTATTGAGTAGTGCCTTCTTACGTAAAGTCAATAATTGGTGCAATACTGTCTGGTAATAACTTCTTGTGTTTTAACCACCGAGTATTTTAACAAGATATTAAAGATAACTACGCCTGTTATTTTTAAACAACTTATATTTGTCGTTTTCTTTATCCAATCGCTTTCGGTTATGGGGCCCACACATGGTCATTACTGCAATCGTATTTAATATTCCCCCCGACAACAATGAATATTTTATAACCACTTGCTTATTTTGAAATATTTATGTATTTTACCCCTAACTATCCACATTAATCAAATCAACCCTTACTTATTTCAAAATAATAAATAGAAAATTAAATTTCATTAATAATAAGTTGGGGTCTTATATGTATAATATGTTATAGTATTAAATCAATAATTGAGACGACAAGTTATAAATGATTAATAATTGTTTAAAGATTAAATATGTGTTGATTAAAAATAAAATGATTTGTGGTAATATTATTCATCCTTGATGTATATAAAGAGTACATTATGAGACATTTGTGGTAAGTTTGATTATTTTATGGGGGCCCATATGTCATCATCTAAGAGTCTCTTCGTGAATAGTAATTACCTTCGTCATCAATAGTAATTACCTTTGTGAATAGTAATTACCTTCGTCGATAGTAATTACCTTTACCAGTGTCGAACCACTTGTCGTTTCACATTACAGAGCGTCCGAACCACTTGTCGTTTCATATTACGGTGATCGAACCACTTGTCGTTTCACATTCAGAGCGTCGAACCACTTGTCGTTTCACATTACAAAGGCCGAACCACTTGTCGTTTCACATTACAAGTGTCAACCCACTTTTCTTTTCACATCACGATCGTCAAGCCACTTGCCTTTTTCACACGGCAAAAGCTTTAAGCTAGTAATCTTCTATAAATAGAGGCCTAGTGCTTCATTATTTTTCACGAATTCACTTGAAACTCTGAGAGAGAAACTATAGAGAGAAAGAAGAAAAGTATTCTTCTACTTCACCTTGCCAATATTCATTTCTTCTAATGTAGGGAATATTATTTGTTGTACCGTAAAGGGTGTTATTCTTTCTTATTCATGAAGAGAAATGTTGTTATTCCATTGCTTATTATTACATTGGAATAACTTTTGTATAATGGTTTACCCTATACTTGGTGACATTCTTCTATTATTACATTGGAACATCCATGCATGTGTTTTACAATTTTTCGATTCCGTCTTTATTATTATTCATTGGAACATCCTGCTGCATGTGTTTTACACGGACTGGTTCCGCTCTTTATTATTCTGTTGGAACATCACATGCGCATGTGTTTTACACCGGACTGGTTCCGTCTTTATCATTATGTTAGAATATCCTATCATGTGTTTTACACCTGGATCGGTTCCATCTTTATTATTACATTGGAACATCCTGTTAATTGTGAATTTCACACGACACGGTTCCGTTATTATTATTACATTGGAATAAGTCATCTATGCAAAAGTACCGCATGCATGGTGATTTCTTTTGTTATTCCATTCTTTATTATACCCAAATTGGTTAAAACTTTGACTTATACTCCATGAAATTAGTAGAATATCCTTGATATTTGCGTTTCATCCAGTATCTTTTCATGGAAATATTCTTCTAATCATTCTTGAATTTTACTCTACAAAACAGTATCATTTTGACAATTTGGACGTTAATAATTCCTGGATAAAATAATTCTTGAACTTGTTTTATTGAATTATTTTGTCATTGTCATCATCCTCATGTTATATTATGTTATCTTCGGCTTACGTGTATAGATGAACTTAGTATGATTATGACCAGGGATCATTCGGTATAATCATGGCTTGTTATAAATGATGTGATAAAAGTCCTCGATGGCTTTGTAATGCGATGATGGATAGTTTTGGTATGATTATGACCGGGGTGATTCGGTATAGTCATGACCATTGATAATTTGATGAATATCCTTGGTCAGTAGTCATGGGTGATTCGATGATGTGGATTATTTATTAAAGTGAGTCTCATTATATGATGATGAAAACCTTTTAAAACCTAAAAGATAGTAGACTTTATTCTCTACTTGACTCTTTTTAATGGATTACTTATTCATTGCGATTAAACTTGTTGTCTATTGTATTTTATCGGTTTAACAACGTTGAAGGCTAATGATAAATTATTACGCATTATCTTAGTCATAATATTTCTTCTTGGGCTAGTTGAGCTCACCCTTTCTTTCAACGCTTCTCTTGAAATGAGAACATAGTTTGGGACGAGTCGGGAACGGAGTAATGGTCCGGAGGATAGCATTAGTAGTCCTCACTATTCTGTGAAATAGTGTGATAATAGTTGTAATGAGGACTCCTTTTGAGTTTGTATAATATCTAGTAGACAATATTTTTATTCAAACTCACAGTTTAAGTAGTATTGTACACGACAGTTATATTAGTAAGTTGTATTTGAATTTATGTACCATGTAAGTGGCGGCCCAAGATGGGTGACGTATACCTAATTTTGGGGGCGTCACAGTGACAATAATTGAATCAATAATATAAGAGATATGATGCAGCAATTATTGTAGCAATAATTGAGCATAGCTGAGTGACTTCTCACGTAAGCATCAATAATCAATACCGTGTGCTACTATGCAACCAACGTATTCTCGTACTTTTACCACCGGTAGTTCAATAGTTTTAACGGTAACACCTCCGTAGTTATTTTTATAAAATATTTTTGTCGTTTTCTCAATCCGACAATAATTACATTGTAAGGGTCCACCAATGATTGAGTAGTTATATTGAATATTCCCTAACAAAAGAATATTCCCAGACCAAACGAATATTTTATAACAACTTGCATACTTTGCAAAATTTATAAATATTACCCACAACTATAACATTATATCAAATTTATTCCATAATATTCAAAATAATATTTATAGAAAATTCATCTTTATTTATAATAGTTTGGGGTCTTACAACCTCCCTTCTTATGAAATTTTGCCCTCGAAATTAGGGTGCGTTACACGGTATGTCGAAGAGGTAAGGATACCTTGATTTCATTTGATTCTAACTCCCAGTCATTTCCTCAACATCGTGGTTCATCCACAAAACTTTGACTTGAGGTATAACCTTGGAGTGTAGAATATGTTCCTTCTTATCAAAATTTGAGCAGGGAACCTCTTCATACGTCAAATCTTCCGCTATTTCGGTCCGGGTTCTAACTCAATAATATGGTTCGGGTCTTTCACATATTTACGTAACATGGATATGTGAAAAATGTTATGAACACAAGACATATTTGGCGGTAGAAGCGAGTCTATAGGCCACGATTCCTACTCGATCGAGGATTAAAATGGACCGATGAATCGAGGATTAAGTTTTCTCTCTTTCCAAATCTTGTAACTCCTTTCCATGGAGCAACTCTTAACAACACATGATCTCCTATATCGAATTCCACGTCCTTTCGATGAAGATCAAAGATAACTCTTTTTGTCGATTTTGTGAGGTTTTTATACGTTGTCGGATCGTTTGAATCTTTTCCGTAGTCATACGTACCAACTCCGGTCCCCAACAACGTTGCTTCACCCACCTCATCCCAAAGATCTTTGAGAACGATACTTTCTTCCATACAACGCTTGAATGGAGCCATGCCAATACTTGCTTGATAAGCGTTGTTGTAGGAAAACTCCACCAATGGTAAGAACTTGTCCCAACTCCCTTGAAATCAAGGACACACGAGTCTTAATAGATCTTCAAGAGTTTGAATAGTCCTCTCCATTTGTCCGTCCGTCGAGGATGATATACTGAAGCTAAATCGTGAAGTCTGTGCCCATAGCTTTTTTGCAAACTAACCCAAAATCGTGAAGTGAATCTTGGGTCTCGATCGAAAACTATGGATACCGGGCATACCATGCGATCTTACAATCTCGTTTATGTACATATGAGCAAGACGTTCAAGTGTATAAGTTTCTCGTGTCGGTGAAAATGAGCGGACTTGGTCAATCTATCAACAATGACCCAAATCGCATCAATGCCTTGAGAAACCTTAGGAAGGCCGTGAACGAAATCCATGGTAATGTGCTCCCACTTCCATTACGGAATTTCAAGTGGTTGCAATGGACCTTTTGGTACTTGATGCTCCGCTTTAACTTCGTTGACAAGTTAGACACCTTGAGATAAACAACGCTATCTCTCTCTCATATTGCTCCCACCAAAATGTATGATGAATATCATGATACATTTTGGTACTCCCGAGATGGATTGCAAAATGGTGTGTTAGGCGCCTCCATCATGATATTATACTTTAAATCGGGGTGGTTAGGAACACAAAGTCCGGAGTTGACTTCAAGTATTCCTTCTTCATCGATTCTTGCTTCCCGATAGCACCTTCTTGCACTTTCTTCCTCATACGCATCGACTCTGAGTGCATTGCTTGGCGACTTTAACTTTATCGATTAAAGTCGGTTCTACTCATATACTCACTATCATCACATGCGTCCCTAGAGTCTTTAACTCTATCTCCATCCTTTGCAAGTTACACAAAATGGGCCTTTGTGTTGATAATAACGCACTCGTGCTTGCATACGATCTTACGCTTTCAATCGTCGGCTACCACGTTAAACTTTTCGGGATGGTATTGGATGGTATGATCATAATCTTTCAACAGTTCAAGCCAACGTCATTGTCGCATGTTGAGTTCCTTTTGAGTGAAGAAATATTTGAGGCTTTTATGATCCGTAAAGATCTCCACTTTCTCCCCATACAAGTAATGCCTCCAAATTTTAAGTGCAAAGACAATAAATTTGCTAACTCTAGATCATGAGTAGGATAATTCCTCTCATATTCTTTGAGTTGTCATGAGGCATAAACTATAACTTTTCCATGTTGCATGAGAACACATCCCAACCCTTTGCTCAAGCATCATCATGAGATGACAAATCCTCCGAGCGGATGGTATTGTCGAGCAGGTCTTTGAAATAAGTCTCCTCTTGAGTTCTTAAAACCCTCTCACATTCTTCGCTCCAACCAACTTTGTATCTTTCTCGAGTCAAAATTTGAGTCGATGGAGTAGCGATTCGAGAAAATCCTTCCACGAATCTCCGATAATAACCAAATAAACCGAGAAAGCTACGTCTTGGTCACCGATTTAGGTTGTTCCCATCTTTGAATAGCTTCAATCTTTCTTTGGGTCAACGGATATTCCATGACTTGATATCACGTGCCCAAGGAATGCTACTTCTTCAAGCCGAACTCACATTTCTTCAACTTGGCATAAAGCTTATATTCACGAAGCTTTTGGAGTGTCGACCTCAAGTGTTGCTTTCATGATCTTCACGGCTTTTGGAATAAATAAGGATGTCATCAATAAAGACGACCACAAAGTGATCTAAATATTCCTTGAATACTTTTGGTTCATCATATCAATGAAGGCGGCATGAGCATTAGTCAATCCAAAGGACATGACTAGGAATTCATAATGCCCGTCTGGGGAGTTACGGCGCCGTCTTTGGAATGTCACGGTTCTAATCTTCAATTGGTGATATCCTAACGAAGATCAATCTTTGAAAAGAATTTGGCTCCTTCAATTGGTCAAACAGGGTCATCAATACGTGGCAATGGATACCTATTTTTGATGGTGACATGATTCAACTCCCCGATAATCAATACAAAGTCGCATACTCCCATCTTTCTTCTTCACGAATAGAGCAGGGAGCACCCCAAGGAGAAGTACTAGGACGAATAAAGCCAATGTCTAACAATTCCTGCGGTTGGGTCTTTAACTCCTCGAAGTTCAATAGGAGCCATTCGATATGCGGCTTTGGAAATAGGTTTTATCTGGGGTTCAAGAGTCGTCGATACAAAATTCAATTTCACGCTCTGGGGTAGGCCGGGAAGTTCTTGAGGAATACGTCAGAAATTTATTAACAATAGAAATATCGTTCAAAAGCGGCGTATTTTGTTTAAATTTGTGACATGAACTAAGAAAGCTTGACATCCGTTTTTCAATAAACGAATAGCTTTATGGCTTGGGATGGCCGTGATTGATTTTAATGGTTTGGTCGTTTGAATTAAGATAATAGGTTGATTAGGAATATGAAAGCTAACAACCTTACGAAAACAATCAATTTTGCATGATAAGTAGTTAACCAATCAATCCTAGAATCACGTCAAATGCAAGTATTTTAATGAAATAAGATCGACCAGATTAATGTAAAGGTACCGATTTGAACCAAACAAGACTTATAAACATTGGATGTAATGAAGGTTTCTCCCAACGGAGTTTCCACAGATAAGTCAAAGTCTAATTTCTCCTGAGTCAAATTTAATCGATGGCGCAAGTAGGAGAAATAAAGAATGGGTAGAACCCCAGGTATCAAATAAAGTATAGACTTCATTAGAGTTTATGATAAGCTTACCCGTGATGACCTCATTCGGTTCCTTGCTCTTTGGGAGGTCACAACAAACGCCTCCTCTTGCCTTCTAGGTTTTGACTTTTACGGGACTACCTTTGGTGCCTCCATCCTAGTTGAATTTGTCTTCGGTAAACGACAAAAAATCGAGCTAAGTGACCTTCTCTTCCATAATTATAACATGCTTTGGACGGCATGGCACAGTTTGGACTGATGTGTCCCTCTCCTCCGCATTTGAAGCATATGATAGGTGGTCTTTCTCCTTCCTTAACAACGGGTCTGGTGCTGACGTCTTCCCATCATTGTTGAATCTCCTTTTCTTGAAATGTCCATTCTTATTGTTTTGTCGATTACCACCGAAGTGGTTACCATATCTCGCTTTGTTGATTCCCTACACACTTGTTGTCACCGCCGATGATTACTCTCATTTGGTATTATAATTTTGCTTGCGGCCGCTTCTTTTTAGTTCGTTGACTCATTATCTCGCTCCACTAACGAGAGAGCCCTATTTACAACATCCTAATACAAACACAGTTTATGAGAAATAAGATGTTGACTTATCTCCGGCTTCAAACCTCTTAAAAACATTCGCACCATTCTCTCTTCATTATCCACCAAGTGGGACGCAAACCGTGATAACTCCCAAATTTTGCCTCGTATTGCGACACGGTCATATTGTTTTGTTCCAACTTGATAAACTTCACCTCCTTCATGTAGCGAATACTTTCAGGAAAGTATTTGTCGTTGAACAGCTCCTGGAACTTCTCCCAAGATATCTTGATCTGACGGGTTGAGTATGTTTTACCGACTCTCCACCAAGTCTCGCCTCTCCGCACAACATAAAGGCGTGAAGGGAACCTTTTGCTCCTCGGAGCATCCCAAGACATCAAATATCTTGGTAATCTACTTTATCCATGCTTACGCGAAGTGGTTTTGGCTCTCCCTTAAACTCCGGTGGTCCCACTCCTTGAATTGTTTAGCGGTGACCGCCTGAGAGTTTTCCGTGTTTCCACCTACGTTTTGGGCGAGAGTCGCTCTACTTTCTTTGTTGCATAAATTGCATAAAGCCTCTGAACATTTGATCATTCATCATTTGGTCGGTGTTGTTGTTTGCATGAGGATTATCGCCTTCTGATGCACATTATCCACGATTATTAATATGTGGTGAATCAACGATACGCTGCGCTCCATTACTATTCTCAACATTCTCGGATGTCATTTTCGGATATTTCCACAAAACAAAAGGTTAATTGACATGTAACAAATTATCCCTATCTTCCCACCAACCAATAAAATAGCACATAAACTTAGGTAGGTCATACTAAGCGAAGGTATTCCCGTCTCTCCCTCTCTAGTACTATTCTCACATCTTAGCCAGGATCATATCCTAAGCTCACGATACTAATCATGGCGCCCCCAAAATTAGGTATACATCACCTATCTTGGGTAGTCGAAACATGGTCTGAAATTTAAATACAACTTACTAATATAACTGCGTAGGTATGCAATACGACATAAAGCGTGAGTTTGAATACAAATATTGTCTACTAGATATTATACAAACTCAAAAGGAGTCCTCATTACAATTATTATCACACTATTTCACGAGAATAGTGAGGACTACTAATGCTATCCTCCGGACCATTACTCCGTTCTGACTCGTCCCGGCTATGTTCTCATTTCACGAAGAGAACGGTGAAAGAAAGGGTGAGCTCAACTAGCCCGATGAAATATTATGACTAAGATAATGCGAATAAATTATCAATAGCCTTGAACAATGTTAAGCGATAAAATATAATTAACATCAAGTTTAAGCTGCGGTAGAACAAGCGATCCATTAAAAAGTCAAGTAGAAAATAAAATCTACTATCTTTTATGATTTAAAAGGTTTTTCATCATCTTTGTTATAAATGAGACTCGACTTTTAATAAATATTCCACATCATCGAATCACCCACACTTTCTGGCCAAGATATTCTTTAGTATCACGACCACAATTATTCATACACTCTACGGCCAAGAATAGTTGTGTATTCATTAATAGTCATGATCATGCCAACAAC
Organism: Panax quinquefolius; assembly: GCA_020205615.1. NCBI lineage: Eukaryota > Viridiplantae > Streptophyta > Magnoliopsida > Apiales > Araliaceae > Panax > Panax quinquefolius. The sequence goes on along the minus strand of CM035174.1, from coordinate 85,781,368 downwards.
TGTCCATCAATGCACTCACAGACCACTTTGAGGATTTTTACCACATCATTTGTAACATTACGGTCATGATTACAATCGAATAGTCTCTCGGTCATAATCATACCAAGTCCATCTATGCACTTCTGAGCCACAGATGACTTTCAACATAATACAAACATAAGGATGATGACAATGATATAAGAATTCAATAAAACAAGTTCAAGAATTAATTTATCTAGGAACCAATAACATCAAAATCATCGACATGATCTTCGCTTTGTAAAGTAAAATTCAAGAATCTTTGAGAAGAATATTTCCATGAAAGGATCTTTGGATGAAACGCAAATATCAAGGATATTCTACTAATTTCATGGAGTATAGAAGTCAAAGTTTTAACCAATTTGGGTATAATAAAGAATGGAATAACAAAAGAAATCACCATGCATGCGGTACTTGCATGAGGCGAGTTATTCAATGAGAATAATAATAACGGAACCGGTCGGTGAAATTCACAATCGAGCGGATGTTCCAACAAAATAATAAAGATGGAACCGGATCCGGTGTAAAACACAGATAGGATATTCCAACAAAATGATAAAGAAGCGGAACCGGTCCGTTGTAAAACACACGAACAAGATGTTCCAATGAATAATAATAAAAAGGCGGAACCGGTCCGGTGTAAAACACACGACAGGATGTTCCAATGAATAATAGAAGAATGTCACCAAGTATAGGGTAAACCACGATACAAAAGTTATTCCAATGAGATAATATAGCAATGGAATAACAACAGATTCTCTTTATGAATAAGAAAGAATAACACCCTTACTTTTGGTAGGAGATTAAATCTTTGTAGTAGTGTAGTAACAAAATACTCTTCTTCTTTCTCTCTTATTCTCTCTATACTTTCTCTCTCTAAAGCTTGAATGAATTAAGTGAAAATAATGAAGCACTAGGCCTCTATTTATAGAAGATTTCTAGCTTAGCACATACCATGTGAAAAGGCAAGTGGCTTGACGATTGGTGATGTGAAAAGAAAAGTGGTTCGGCGACTGTAATGTGAAACGACAAGTGGTTTGGCCTCTGTAATGTGAAACGACAAGTGGTTTGACGTCTGGTAAAGGTAATTACTATTGGCGAAGGTAATTACTATTCACAAGGTAATTACTATTGACGAAGGTAATTCTTATTCACAAAGGTAATTACTATTGACGAAGAGACTCTTAGATGATGACATATGGGCCCCCCACAAAATAATCAAACTTACCACAAACGTCTCATAATGACTCTTTATATACATTAAGGATTGAATAAATATTACCACAAATTATTTTATTTTTAATCAACACATTTTTAATCTTTCAACAATTATTAATCATTTATAACTTGTCGTCTCAATTAATAATATAACATATTATACGATGATCTTGTGACAATAATTGAATCAATAATATAAGAGATAATGATGCGTGAATTCTTCATGAATAATAATTGAGCATAGGTGAGTAACTTCTCACGTAAGCATCAATAATCAATACTGGTGTGCTCTTATGCAACCACGCGTATTCTTTTACTTTTACCAATGGGTAGTTCAACAGCTTTTAACGGTAACACCTCCGCCGTTATTTTTATAAAATATTTTTGTCGTTTTCTCGATCCGAATGATAATTACATTGCTAGGGTCCACCAATGATTGAGTAGTTGTGCGAATATTCCTAACAAAAAGAATATTCCCAGACCAAACGAATATTTTATAACAACTTGCATACTTTTGCAAAATTTATAAATATTACCTGAACTATAACATTATATCAAATTTATTCCATAATATTCAAAAATAATATTTATAGAAAATTCATCTTTATTTATAATAGTTGGGTCTTACAAAATTATCTTAAATCTCGGATGAGAAGAGGAATTTAGAATCACAATTATGATTATGAGTTATTCATATGATTGTGGAAAGGAACTGTTGATTGATGTTACGAGGATAAAATCTTGTTGGTGGACTTTTAACGTGGAGAAGACAATAGACTTTATAGTCTATTTGACTCTTTTAATGGATTGCTTTCGTTCAATTTTTGCTACTATGGTTGAAAAGTTTTATCATCTATCATATGTTCTAAATCTACGATTTATTATTGATGAAGACTATTGATAATTTATGTATCTTTAGTTATAATATTCTTTCTTGAGCTAGTTGTGCTCACCCTTTTGTTTCACAATTCCTTTTCGGGTAATAAAAGTGTAGGCGGGTTGAAAGGGATAACAAGGAATAGAATCGGTGGTCTATAGTTGTTGAGGTTCTCCTAAAGAGTATGTAAATAATTTTATTGAGGACTTTAGTGTGTTGTATTTTATACATCATTTAATAGTTATTTTGGTGAATTAAATAGGGTGAAAGCGAACCCAACTTTGGAAGGGTGTTTTGTCACTATCATACAAGATGTCTAATGACATACAAACTTCGTGTTATCATAAGACATGGTTGTGCTCATCCACTTCTTTGAGTATATTTACAAGCACTACCTATATAATCTTGGTGTTTGTTTGGAGTATAATACCCAATTAGAGGCAGTGGAGATAATGATATGTCGAAGAAGACTCATCATTGGGAAGAATATGATAGTAATCTTCTCGTTTTCTTTGGGGTCTATTAGGTCAACGAGGATAATTACGTGGCCATATGATATCTACCATAACCTAAAAGCATGGCCTCCAGTATACGAAGGTTTCCTTGAGCACTTCCCAAAGATTCTAATTTCTAAAACAGCGTTTTGACTATACCTTTATGTAAGGTGTCATTGTGACGTCTTCTGATTGGTATATATTTGTATCCAAACTCACAAACATATGTGTTGTTGTATTTTGCATGACAATTGTTGTAATAAAGTTGTAGTTGTTTTTCGTACCATATATTTGGCGACTCGAATGGGTTGGATGGAATGGACCTATTTTGGGGCGTTACATTTGATATCGAGCTTAGGGATATGATCTCTGGCGGAGATCGGGACTAGAACTAGGAGGAGAGATGAGTAAATCCTTACGCTAGTGTGTCTACCTAAGCTTATTTGTTGGTCGATCATAATATCGGGATATTATGTGATATATTAATTTGTTAAATTAACCCTTGTTTTGAAGTCGTATTCTAGAATGATATCTGAAATACGGAGATGAAGCGATGGAGAAATCATGATGACAGGGGAGATATAATCGAAATGAAAGCAAGGTATTCTCAACTCTTTGAAATACCGAGTGCGTAAATTTTGGGGACGAAATTTCATAACGAGGGAGATTGTAAGGCCCCGAATTTTATGAAATAAAAGTATTCAATTTTTCTTATAATTACTATTCAAGAAATGGTTAAATTGATAAAAGTTAAAGTTAAGGGTGATATATATAATTTTTTCAAAATAAGTAAGTGGTTATAAAATACTCATTATTGTGGGGGGAATATTCATTTGGTGGTGGAATATTCTTTACGTTGGGGAATATTAAATGCGGCAAGCGCGACCATTTGTGGGCCCCATAACAGAATAAGCGTCGGATGAAGAAAGCGACAAAGGGAGTTTTATAAATAACGGTACGTAATTATTTACCTTTAACATTGTTGGAATACCCGGGTAAAAAAAAAAATGTCTGGCGTTGTTGCCTGATAGAACACGGTATTACCGCAGTATTTTTGAATTATTGATTCTTACGTGAAAAGCACTACTCGATAATTATTACGATAATAATTTTGTTCGATATTATATTTTATTGATTCAATAATTCTTTGCGTTGATATTTTATATTCTTTGTTGTTTCAAGAATTGTCATTACACAATATTTTCCATTATCGAAGCAATAATTCATATTATCTGAATAATATTATTAGATAACATTATTGGCAATGTCTAGAAAGTTACATACAGGAGAGGTTTGGTCACCTAATTTGCTTGCGCCATGAGAGAGAATCTTTATTGGAAAGCCCCTCTTTCACAGGAAGCGCACAGTTGTCGATATTGTGATTATGTAATATTATTTGTGAATAATTAATTATTGATTTTTATGATGAGGAAAATATTTATTTTATGTGGACATAGATGGAGAAAATTTTTAATGTGACAATTGTTGAAAATTAATATTTTGTCTTTTTCTGATAAAATAATTTCTTTAAATATATTATTTTAATAATATATTAACGGTGATATTTTTATAATGAATGTGGGATATATGAGTATATGAGGAGGAAGAGTATTTTTGTGGTAATAAATGTTTAACACATATTTTGTGTGTTGGTGGACACAATTATTGACCGAAATTTGATTATAGCCTGTAAAATCACCCGTTTGTGGATTCTGGTTAATTTTTGTTTGGAATTTGGAAAATATTTCTGCAAAGTTGTAGAGAATTGAATTTCCTATAAAAACTCGCGAGATTCGAATTTTCTGATAAAAGGGCTATTTATTATGAATTATTGAAGTTACGAAGTTAAAAATAATTGATTTTTGAAAGTTTTAATTATTTTTATTTACAAAAACGTGTTTTTCATTTTGTTTTCCTCATTTAACATGTGATAGGGGCTGAGTTCAGATGGTAAAACATGCGTATGAAGTTTTGGAAAAAAATATAATAATATTTAATAAATTTTCTGCTTTGGTGTTCTAAGCATTTTCTATAAATAGGGTGCTTGGGTTAGAATTGAAAATCACACGAAAATGAAGTTTTCTCTCTCTATATTATCGGCGTATTCTTGTGAGTATTTTGAGTATACTTTGAGTGTTGCTATATCTGATTGCAAGTTAGATTCGGCGTTATTCTAATTAAATCTTTTCTATTTTGAGGTAAGGGATAGTAAAGGGATTTTAAGGGTTATTATGTTTTTAGTTTCAAATTTTTTGAACCTTCAAAATTCTGAAAAAAATTTGAAATGATATTTTGATGAGTTTTGTAGATTGTGTCCTAAAATGGCGATTTTGGATGTATAGATTAGGAGTTATGGATTTTATGAGAAAAGACTATTTTAAAAGTAACAATTTATAACTCCTTGTGGTTAACTCCAAAATTGATGAAATTTTTATTGGGAGTACATCTATATAATATCAGTATATCGTATTAATTTCAAAATTTTTGGACAAAAGTACAATTTATGATAAATGTTTAAATATTCGGTGGTTTTGGCCATGTGAAAATAGTAAATGAATTTTAAAAATTCTGAGAAAATATATATTCAATATGGGACTATATTCTTCTAAATCCCAGAAAAAAAATATTTTTGGAACTGATTTGGTATTTTTCATGAAAATGTTCTAGTTATGAGTAAATGAATTAAATATGTTATGTGAAGTAAGAAAATTGGAAAATATGATTTTATGACTTGAGAATCATATATAGAGGTATATCTGATTTTTGATGAGGGTTTTGGTTATTGGTGATAAAATTTTATGAGTTTGGCATTTTATGATGATTAAATGCATTAATTAGTAAAGTGTAAACAATTTAATTAAATTGTTTATAAGTTTTAGAAATTATTAAATATTGTTGTAATATTAAGAATATTAAGATTTTGATATTATTAAGTGATTTTATAACATTTGGATTAAGGTGTTATAAATATTGATATGGATTTTATTATGAAACTTTATCTTTTTTAGTATCGAGGATTCTTATATGCATATATGATACTTATATACGAATACTAAGTCTTATTCACGACAAATTGGTTTCTTCTCGACCAAATTATCGTTGATTTATGAATCTTACTCTTGAAATTAAAACCATGTTTTGATTATATTGTTTTATATAACATTCTTATAACCCTATGATGATATTTCTCTTTGACTTGAGTGTAAAGATGAGTAGATTATTGGTATGATCGTGACTATAGGTTCTCTTTGGCCGATGGTGCAAAAGTTAAATTGTTGGTTGGTATGATCATGACCATTGAATTTACAATTGAATATTTTTAGCTTAAGTGCAAGGTGAATTGATCAACATGGTTATAATTATTGTTATATAACCACGAAATGATTATGTATTTCTTTGATATATGAATATCTTTGGCTCGTGGTGCAAAGATGACTTGTTGATGAATATCTTAGCTTTGTAGTGCAAAGATGAATTATTGATGAATATCTTTTGCTCGTAATGCAAAGATGACTGTTGTTGAATATCTTTAGCTTTGTGTAGTGCAAAGATGAATTATTGATGAATATCTTTGGCTCGTAATGCAAAGATGACTGTTGTTGAATATCTTTGCTTTGTAGCGTAAAGATGAGCTGTTGATGAATATCTTTGGCCCGTGGTGCAAAGATGAATTTATTAATATGATTATGAGCAGAGGCTGTGATTTGGTATAACCATAATATTTGATGTTTCGGGTAAAGGCAATGATGAAAATTATCTTAAATCTGGATGAGAAGAGAATTTAGAATCACAATTATGATTATGAGTTATTCATATGATTGTGAAAAGGCTGTTGATTGATGTTACGAGGATAAAATCTTGTTGGTGGACTTTTAACGTGGAGAAGACAATAGACTTTATAGTCTATTTGACTCTTTTAATGGATTGCTTTCGTTCATTTGCAACTATGGTTAAAAAGTTTTATCATCTACCATATGTTCTAAATCTACGATTTATTATTGATGAAGACTATTGATAATTTATGTATCTTTAGTTATAATATTCTTTCTTGAGTTAGTTGTGCTCACCCTTTTGTTTCACAATTCCTTTCGGTAATAAAAGTGTGTAGGCGGGTTGGCCGGGGGATAACAAGGAATAGAGCGGTGGTCTATAGTTGTTGAGGTTCTCCTAAAAAAGTATGTAAATAATTTTATTGAGGACTTTAGTGTGTTGTATTTTATACATCATTTAATAGTTATTTTTTGGTGAATTAAATAGGGTGAGCGAACCCAACTTTGGAAGGGTGTTTTGTCACTATCATCATGAAGATGTCTAATGACATACTGACTTCGTGTTATCATAAGACATGGTTGTGCTCATCCACTTCTTTGAGTATATTTGCAAGCACTACTATATAATCTTGGTGTTTGTTTGGAGAATAATACCCAATTAGAGGCAGTGGAGATAATGATATGTTAAGAGAAGACTCATCATTGGGAAGAATATGATAGTAATCTTCTCATTTTTCTTTAGGGTCTATTAGATTGACCAGGATAATTACGTGGCCATATGATATCTACCATAACCTAAAAGCATGGCCTCCCGTATACGAAGGTTTCCTTGAGCACTTCCCAAAGATTCTAATTTCTAAAAGCAGGTTTTTGACTATACCTTTATGTAAGGTGTCATTGTGACGTGATATAGTTGGTATATATTTGTATCCAAACTCACGACATATGTGTTGTTGTATTTTTGCCACGACAATTGTTGTAATAAAGTTGTAGTTGTTTTTCGTACCATATATTTGGCGACTCGAGAATGGGTTGGATGGAATGGACCTATTTTGGGCGTTACATTTAGTATCGAGAGCTTAGGGATATAATCTCTGGCGGAGATCGGGATTAGAACTAGGAGGAGAGATGAGTAAATCCTTCGCTAGTGTGTCCTACCTAAGCTTATTTGTTGGTCGATCGTAATATCGGGATATTATGTGATATATTAATTTGTTAAATTAACCCTTGTTTTGAAGTTGTATTCTAGAATGATATCCTGAAATACGGAGATGAGCAATGGAGAAATCATGATGACGGGGGAGATATAATCGAAATGAAAGCGAAAGGTATTCTCAACTCTTTAAAATACCGAGTGCGTAAATTTAGGGGACGAAATTTCATAACGAGGGAGAATGTAAGGCCGAATTTTATGAAATAAAAGTATTCAATTTTTCTTATAATTACTATTCGGTAAATGGTTAAATTGATAAAAGTTAAAGTTAAGGGTGATATATATAATTTTTTCAAAATAAGCAGTGGTTATAAAATACTCATTATTATTAGGGGAATATTAGTTTGGTGGTGGAATATTCTTTACGTCGGGAATATTAAATGCGGCGCAGCAGCGACCATTTGTGGGCCCCATAATGAAATAAGCGCCGGATGAAGAAAATGACAAAAGGGAGTTTTTATAAATAACGACGTAATTGTTACCTTTAACATTTGTTGGAATACCCGGTGGGTAAAGTAAAATGTCTGGCGTTGTTGCACGATAGAACACGGTATTGCACAAAGATTTTTGAATTATTGATTCTTACGTGAAGAAAGCACTACTCAATAATTATTACGATAATTCTTTATTCAATATTATATTTTATTGATTCAATAATTGCTTTGCGTTGATATTTTATATTCTTTGTTGTTTGAAAATTGTCATTACACAATTATTTTCCATTATCGAAGCAATAATTCATATTATCTGAATAATATTATTAGATAACATTATTGGCAATGTCTAGAAAGTTACATACAGGAGAGGTTTGGTCACCTAATTGCGGCGCCAATGGGAGAAATTCTTATTGAAAGCCCCTCTTTCTGAGGAGCGCTTTTGTTTGTCGATATTGTGATTATGTAATATTATTTGTGAATAATTAATTATTGATTTTTATGATGAGAAAAATATTTATTTTATGTGGACATAGATGGAGAAAATTTTTAATGTGACAATTGTTGAAAATTAATATTTTATCTTTTACGATAAAATAATTTCTTTAAATATATTATTTTAATAATATATTAACGGTGATATTTTATAATGAATGTGGGATATATGAGTATATGAGGAGGAAGAGTATTTTTGTGGTAATAAATGTTTAACACATATTTTGTGTGTTGGTGGACACAATTATTGGTAGAAATTTGATTATAGCACAATAAAATCACCCGTTTGTGGATTACGGTTAATTTTTGTTTGGAATTTGGAAAATATTTACGCAAAAGTTGTAGAGAATTGAATTTCCTATAAAAACTTCATGAGATTCAATTTTCCGATAAAAGGGCTATTTATTATGAATTATTGAAGTTACGAAGTTAAAATAATTGATTTTTGAAAGTTTTAATTATTTTATTTACAAAAACGTGTTTTTCATTTTGTTTTCCTCATTTAACATGTGATAGGGGCTTGAGTTCAGATGGTAAAACATGCGTATGAAGTTTTGGAAAAAATATAATAATATTTAATAAATTTTACTGCTTTGGTGTTCTAGCGTTTTCCTATAAATAGGGTCTTAGGTTAGAATTGAAAATCACACCGAAGCTGAAGTTTTCTCTCTCTATATTATCGGCGTATTCTTGTGAGTATTTTGAGTATACTTTGAGTGTTTCTATCTGATGCAAGTTCGTTCGACATTATTCTAATTAAATCTTTGCTTTATTTTGAGGTAAGAGATAGTAAGGGATTTTAAGGATTATTATGTTTTTTAGTTTCGAAATTTTTTTGAACCTTCAAAAATTCTGAAAAAATTTGAAATGATATTTTGACGAGTTTTGTAGATTGTGTCCTAAAATGGCGATTTTTGGATGTATAGATTAGGAGTTATGGATTTTATGAGAAAAGACTATTTTAAAAGTAACCGCTTATAACTCCTTGTGGTTAACTCCAAAATTGATGAAATTTTTATTGGGAGTACATCTATATAATATCAGTATACCATATTAATTTTAGAACTTTTGGACAAAAGTACAATATATGATAAATGTTTAAATATTAAATTGGTTTTGGCCATGTATGAAAAATAGTAAATGAATTTTAAAAATTCTAGAAAAATATATATTCAATATGGGACTATATTCTTCTAAATCCCGGAAAATAAATATTTTTGGGCCTGATTTGATATTTTCATGAAAATGTTCTAGTTATGAGTAAATGAATTAAATATGTTATGTGAAGTAAGAAAATTGGAAAATATGATTTTATGGCTTGAGAATCATATATGAGGTATATCAGATTTTTGATGAGGGTTTTGGTTATTGGTGATGAAATTTTATGAGTTTGGCATTTTATGATGATTAAATGCATTAATTAGTAAAGTGTAAACAATTTAATTAAATTGTTTATAAGTTTTAGAAATTATTAAATATTGTTGTAATATTAAGAATATTAAGATTTTGATATTATTAAGTGATTTTATAACATTTGGATTAAGGTGTTATAAATATTGATATGGATTTTATTATGAAACTTTATCTTTTCGTATCGAGGTTCTTATGTGCGTATCTGATACTATATACGAATCTGAACGTCTTATTCACGACAAATTGGTTTCTTCTCGACCAAATTATCGTTGATTTATGAATCTTACTCTTGAAATTAAAACCATGTTTTGATTATATTGTTTTATATAACATTCTTATAACCCTAATGATGATATTTCTCTTTGACTTGAGTGTAAAGATGAGTAGATTATTGGTATGATCGTGACTATAGGTTCTCTTTGGCGATGAGTGCAAAAGTTAAATTGTTGGTTGGTATGATCATGACCATTGAATTTACAATTGAATATTTTTAGCTTTAAGTGCAAAGGTGAATTGATCAACATGGTTATAATTATTGTTATATAACTTCTGAAATAATTATGTATTTCTTTGATATATGAATATCTTTGGCTCGTAGTAGTACAAAGATGACTTGTTGATGAATATCTTAGCTTTGTGGTGCAAAGATGAATTATTGATGAATATCTTTTGCTCGTAATGCAAAGATGACTTTGTTGTTGAATATCTTTGCTTTGTAGTGCAAAGATGAATTATTGATGAATATCTTTGGCTCGTAATGCAAAGATGACTGTTTGTTGAATATCTTTAGCTTTGTAAGCGTAAAGATGAATCTGATGATGAATATCTTTGGCCGTGGTGCAAAGATGAATTTATTAAATATGATTATAAACAAGAGCTGTGATTTGGTATAACCATGATATTTGATGTTTCGGGTAAAGGCAATGATGAAAATTATCTTAATCCCGGATGAAAAGAGGAATTTAGAATCACAATTATGATTATGAGTTATTCATATGATTGTGAAAAGGAACTGTTGATTGATGTTACAGGGATAAAATCTTGTTGGTGGACTTTTAACGTGGAGAAGACATAGACTTTATAGTCTATTTGACTCTTTTAATGGATTGCTCGTTCCGCTGCAACTATGGTTAAAAAGTTTTATCATCTACCATATGTTCTAAATATTTGGGGCTTTTATGATCCGTGTAGATCTCCACCTTCTCTCCATACAGGTAATGCCTCCAAATCTTAAGCGCAAAAACGATAGCTGCCAACTCTAGATCATGAGTAGGGTAATTCCTCTCATATTCTTGAGTTATCGTGAAGCATCTGTTATGACTTTCCCATATTGCATGAGAACACATCCTAACCCTTTGCACGAAGCATCATTTGTAGATGACAAATCCTCAAGAGCCGGATGGTATTGTCGAATAGGTCTTGAAATGAGTCTCCTCTTGAGTTCTTGAAAACTCTTCTCATTCCTCGCTCCAATCAACTTTGTATCTTTTCGAGTCACCGAGTTAATGGAGTAGCAATTAGAGAAAATCCTTCCACGAATCTCCGATAATAACCAAATTTAATCCGAAAGCTACGTCTTGATCCATCGATTTAGGTTGCTCCCAGCTTTGAATAGCTTCAATCTTTGCTGGGTCAATAGATATTCCATGACTTGATATCACATGCCCAAGGAATGCAACTTCCTCAAGCCAGAACTCGCATTTCTTCAACTTGGCATATAGCTTGTTTTCACAAAGCTTTTGGAGTATTAGCCTCAAGTGTTGCTCATGATCTTCACGGCTTTTAGAATATATGAGGATGTCATCAATAAAGACGACTACAAAATGATCCAAATATTCCTTGAATACTCGGTTCATCATATCCATGAAGGCAGCAGGAGCATTAGTCAATCCAAAAGACATGACTAAGAATTCATAATGCCGTCTGCAGGAGTTCTAAAGGCGCGCTCTTTGTAATATCCTTAGTTTTAACCTTCAAATTGATGATATCCGGGATGAAGATCGATCTTTGAAAAAAATTGTGCTCCTTGTAATTGATCAAACAGGTCATCAATACGTGGCAATGGGTACCTATTTTTGATGGTGACATGATTCAACTCCCGATAATCAATACAAAGTCGCATACTCCCATCTTTCTTCTTTACGAATAGAACAGGAGCACCCCAAGGAGACGTCTTGGGGGCGAATGAAACCAATGTCTAACAATTCCTACAATTGGGTCTTTAACTCCTGAAGTTCAATAGGAGCCATTCGATATGGGGCTTTGGAAATGGGTTTTGTACCGGGTTGAAGGTCGATACAAAATTCAACTTCACGCTCTGGGGGTATGCCAGGAAGTTCTTCAGGGAATACGTCAGGAAATTTATTAACAACAAATCTGACGTATTTTTTTTTAAATCCGTGACATGAGCTAAGAAAGCTTGACATTCATTTTTTAATAAACGAATAACTTTATGGCTTGAGATGACCGTGATTGATTTTAATGGTTTGGTCGCTTGAATTCGCATAATAGGTTTATTAGGAATATGAAAGCTGACAACTTTACGAAAACAATCAATTTTAGCATGATGAGTAGTTAACCAATCAATCCCTAGAATCACGTCAAATGCAAGTATTTTTAAGGAGATAAGATCGACAGGTAACATGCGGTTACCAATTTGAATCAAACAAGACTTATAAATAGTGGATGTAATGAAGGTTTCTCTTAATGGAGTTTCAACAGATAAGTAAAAGTCTAATTTCTCCAGAGTCAAATTTAATCGTTGAGCGCAAGTAGGAGAAATAAAAGAATGGGTAGAACCAGTATCAAATAAGGTATAGACTTCGCTAGAGTTTATGATAAGCTTACCCGTGATGACTTCGTTCGGGTTCCTTGCTTTCTGTGAGGTCACTACAAACGCTCTCCCTTGCACCACCGGCTTTGACTTTTCTGGGACGGCCTTTGGTGTCTCTATCCTAGCTGAACTTGTCTTCGGTGAACGACAAAATTGGGATAGGTGACCTTCTCTTCCATAATTATAACAGGCTTTGGATGGCATCGCGCAGTTTGGACTGATGTGTCCCTCCCCTCCGTATTTGAAGCATATGATAGGTGGTCGTTCTCCTTCCTTGACAACGGGTGTTGGTGCTGACGTCTTTCCATCATTGTTGAATCTCCTCTTCTTGAAATATCCATTCTTATTGTCTTGGCTATGATTACCATCGAAGTGGTTACCATTTATAGCATGTTGATTCCCTCCACGCTTGTTGTCACCGTTTCGATGACTGTTACCACTGGTATTTTCATGCTGCCGGCTGCTTTCCCTTGGTTGCGTTGACTCGTTACTGCGCTCAATAATCGAGCCAGATTTACAACATCTCGAGTACAAACACAATTTATGAGAAATAAGATATTGACGTATCTCCGGTTTCAAACCTCTTAAAAACATTCGCGTCATTCGCTCCTCATTATCGACCAAATGGGATGCAAACCGGGATAACTCCGCAAATTTAGCCTCGTATTGCGACACGGACATATTGTTTTATTCTAACTTGATAAACTCCACCTCTTTCATGTGACGAATACTTTCGGAAAAGTACTTGTCGTTGAATAGCTCTTGGAACTTCTCCCAAAACATCTTGAAAAGTCGTCGGTTGGAGTGCGTTTCTGATTCCCACGATGTCGCCTCTTCACGCAACACGAAGGTGGCGAAGGAACCTTTTGCTCCTCGGAGCATCCCAAGACATCAAATATCTTGGTGATCTGCTTTATCCATGCTTGACCTTAAATGGTTTTGGCTCTCCAATAAACTCCGGTGGTCCCGGCTCCTTGAATCTGCTTAGCGATAGCAAATCAGGAGAGTTTCTAGTGTTTCCACCTACATTTTGGAAATGAGCCGCTCTCGCCTGATGTTGCATGAATTGAATAAAGTCTCTGAACATTCCATCGTTCATCATTTGGTCAGTGTTGTTGTTTGTATGAGGATTGTCGCCTTCCTGATGCACATTATTCTGATTGTTGATCTGTGGAGACTCAACGGTCTCTTGTGCTCCATTGCTATTCTCAATATTCTCGGATGCCATTTTACTGCCACAAAATAAGGGTTAATTGACATGCAACATATTATCCATATACTCTGACCAACTAATTAATTACCAAATAAACTTAGGTAGGTCATACTAGCGAAGGAATTCCCCGTCTCTCCCCTCCTAGTTCTAGTCTCACATCTTAGCCGTGGATCATATCCTCTAAGCTTTGATACCAACCTGTGGCGCCCTAAAATAGGTATACATCACCTATTACGAGTCATCAAATACATGGTACGAAATACAAATACAACTTAATTATACAACCGTCGTGTAAAGTGCGACAAAACATAAGTATGTGAGTTTTAATACAAATATTGTCGCTCTGCAGGCAATATACAAACTCAAATTCAATATTATTACATTTATTTTCCACTACTTCACCTTTGAATAGTGAGGACTACTAATGCTATCATCTCGTCCGTCACTCCGCTCCCCGACTAGTCCTCGCTACGTTCTCATTTCACAAGAACAATGAAAGTAAAAGGTGAGCTCAACTAGCCCGATAAGAAATATTATGACTAAGATAATGCGAGAATAAATTATCATTAGCCTTAAAAGATGTTAAACCGATACAATATAACAAACATCAAGTTTAATCTGCGGTGAACAAGCAATCCATTAAAAGAGTCAAGTAGAGAATAAAATCTACTATCTTTTATGATTTAAAAGATTTTCATCACTTTTATCGGCTGGGACTCGACAATAAATAATCCACATCATCGAATCACCCTCGTACTACGGCCAAGGATATTCTTTAGTATCACGACCACAATTATCCATGCTCTACGGGCCAAGAATATTTGTGTATTCATTAATGGTCATGATCATGCCAACAACTGTCCATCAATGCAATGCGGGCCAATGAGGACTTTTTCCACATCATTTGTAACATTACGGTCGTGATTACACCGAATAATCCACAGTGTCATAATCATACCAAGTCCATCATGCACTTATAGGCCACAGATGACTTTCAACAAAATATAAACATGAGGATGATGACAATGATATAAGAATTCAATAAAAACAAGTTCAAGAATTAATTTATCCGAGAACTAATAACGTCCAAATTATCGACGTAATCTTTGCTTTGTAGAGTAAAATTCAAGAATGCTCGGAAGAATATTTCAATGAAAAGATCTTTGGATGAAGCGCAAATATCAAGGATATTCCACTAATTTCATGGAGTATAGAAGTCAAAACTTTAACCAACCGAGTATAATAAAGAATGGAATAACAAAAGAAATCACCGGGCATGCGATAGGCAAGCAAAAGCGAGTTATTCCAACGAATAATAAATAACGGAATCAGGTCCGCCGTAAAAGCGCCAAACGGGATATTCCAAATAATAATAAAGGCGGAATCGGTCCGTAAAAGCGCATGAGCATGGATATTCCAACAGAATAATAAAGATTTTAACCCGTGTCTAAGCGTAAGCGCACGATACATGATGTTCAATGAGAATAATAAAGAATGGAATAACGTAAGAATTTCACCTAGTATAGGTAGGTAGCAGCGTATCTGGGTTATTCCAACGTAATAATTAAGAATGGAATAACGAAGTTCTCTTCATAGATAAGAAAGAAATAATACTCCTACCTTAGAAAAAGCTGATCTTTGGAATAGTGAGGTAAGAAACTTCTCTTCTTCTTTCTATAATTTCTCTCTAAAATAATCGCTCTAAAAAGCTTTTGTGAATTGGTGAGAAATGAAGGAAGAATGAGCTTCTATTTATAGAAAAATATACTTTCGATAATTGCGTTTTGGGGCTCGAAAATTACAATCTGATACCTCCAACTTTTCCTTTATTTTTAATTTAGTCATGGAAGTATTATCAAACTTGCACCACCTCCCTAATATAAATAATGTGATTCAATAGTAAATTATGTGAATCAATAGGTCTACAAACATGTAAAAATACGAATTACGATTATAATACCTCTATCTATACCTCCATTTTTAACTTAGTCAATGCAAGTATTATGAATCTTGCACCAACTCCCCTAATAGTAACAAGAATGTGAAATAATAGTATACACATGTGAACAAATAGTTATAATCATGTGAAATAATAGCAATCAATTGCTCATTTATCCTAGGTTAAATACTGGATTTAGTCAATATAACCTCCGCACATCGATTATTATCGAAATAATTGTCGATTTTCACTAACACAAATAATTCCAACACAATGAAACCATTTTTATCAAAAATATAAATTTTGAAATTTTGAAGTTTGACTTTTCCCGAAATAGTCAACTGTTGACTTTTTGACCAAATAGTGAATTAGAAAATTTTGTGTTTATAGACTATTTTACTAATTTCATCGTTCCGGACTCAAATATCACGTCCGCGTATCCAAATTCAACTCCGAACACAACTTCAATTTTAATAACATTCATCATTAATATTATAACTCACAATATTTATCAACAATGTCGTTCCCAGGAAAGAGGGGGCTTTCCAATAAGGATTTCTCCCTATTGGTAGCGCAATTAGGTGACCAAACCTCTCCTTGTGAACTTCTACATTATAAATATTACAATTTAAAAATATGAATAACTTTGTCGTATCAATTATTGATTTAATAAAATAACATATTATGCGAGATGATCTTTGTGTGACAATAATCGAATCAATAATATGAGAGATATGATCACGATTATTATTGTAGCAATAATTGAGTATAAGCGAGTGACTTCTCACGTAAGCATCAATAATCAATACGTGTTTACTATGCAACCACGCGTATTCTTTGTACTTTTACTACTGGGTAGTTCAACGATTAACGGTAAAACTCCGCCGCTATTATTTTCATAAAAGTATTATTTTGTCGCTTTCTCGATCCGAAATGATAATTCCGTTAATGGGTCCACCAATGATTGTCTTGGTTATACGAATATTCCTGTTAAAATGAATATTCCCTGAGCCAATCGAATATTATATAACAACTTGCGTACTTTGCAAAATTTGTAAATATTACCCACAACTATAACATTATATCAAATCCACACCATAATATTCAAAAATATATTTCGAAAAAATTTAATCTTTATTAAAAAAGTTGGGGTCTTACATAGTGTGCTCTCAGAAATGTAGAGTTTACAACTCAACCAAACGAAGATCGTAGTGTACAAGTATTTAAGAGAAATCGTAGTGCTCTTTGCTAATAGCATCATACCAAGCACCAAGGCGACAAGTCACCACAATCTGAATCGTAGAGTACCACGATCTGAATCGTGAGTATCATCTGTCTTGTGTCAGAAGTATCAAGCCTCACACTTTGTGTGGAGACAAACTCCAACAAATGAGGAATGGATTCTAAACGTTGTAGTACTCACCAGTCCCAAAGGCATAAGAGATATCCTTAGTATGCAACAAAGAAGCGGATTGAAGAAGCTAAGGAAAGTACCATTGGTAAAGGGAATAACATCTTTTCAGGTGTTAGGTGAGAAAGCAGTCTGCTGTGTCAGTGGGCCATAATGCAATTCAGAAGATGTGCAGAAAAGTCTCCATCAAAGAACAGAAATGTCAAACGAATTTAATGCTTCAACGGATGGTTCCAACAGATAGTTTTCAAGATCACATATATGCAAATCAAGCAGATGAGAGAACTAAGCAAGCATTGAACAAAAACGTACAAGTACTCTCAACGCTCAACTCTACGATATGAGAAAAAAAAAAGCTTGCTCAGCTACTCAGTTCTTTCGAACAAGTGCTTAAACAGCAACTGAGTAGCACCCATCAAGAACTCAACATCTACCAATCAACTGAAGAAAAAGTTTCAAGTCAGAAGGACTTGAAGAGTTCTAAGTGAACTGTAAAAGAGCCAAGTCTGCTGGACTTGAAGAGTTCAAGAGTGAACTAAGAAGTTCTGATCTATGGTGCTAGAAGGAATCTGAGTGATTCAGAAAAGTGTAAAAGACATCCTTAGTGGATTTCCTACTCGAGGAGTAGAAGAGTGGACTAGGAGCTTTAAGTACTCTGAACCACTTAAAAAGAATGTGTCTCTTACATTCTTGCTATAACTGCTATATCTGCCTCACTCTCGTAAACTCACTATCTTAAGGGAGATTAAAACAAATACTAATTCCGCTAAGTTTTAATCATTATCAATTAACAAGTTAAAACAAAAAGATTTTTAAATATCTATTCAACCCCCCTTCTAGATAACTATTGTGCCTCCGGAAACTAACAGCAACAACTATGATGATAGCACATGAATCAAATGACGTGAGTTCATTTAAAAGTGACGTGGATGTTCTTTTAAAAGTCAACTCATTTAACAGATTTTGTAAAGATTTAAAAATAATTTGTAGTTCAATAAGTCAATTGTAAAAAAAATTAGTTCAGTGATGCATTTGTAAATCGAGATTGAGTAAAATTAGAAAAAATAAATTTAACCCTAAATAGTACCTGAATTATAATTTCAATAATATAGAATAGTGTTAAAAAAATCAACTCTTTGCTATATATGTAAATATCTTTTTTATGTATAAATTTGATCAATGGGCAAAACCTAGACGTGGGTGTGCTAACTTCACCAATTCTGAAAACCTTTTTTTCTACTTAACTAAGGGGATGTTTGATAAAAAAACTAAATAAAATGATTCTGAATCTGAATGAGTTGAATGAAACTGAATACTGAATATTGAATGAAAAAAATTAATTGATAATTGACATGTCTAGAACTTCTGAATAACATATTTTTATTATTTTACCCTCTGAAAAAATTCAAAATTGTTGTAAATTTATTTAATATTACTTAATTTTGTAAAAAAAAAAAAACTTTATTCAGCAGCCCATTCAACCAAAAAATTGGCACTAAACCATTCAGCCTAAATCGTGTGAATGGATGACCGATTCAGCCATTCATATGATTTTTTTTTTCAAAACAAACGTACTGAATGGCTGACCGATTCAATCATTTAGTGCGTAACAAATAGACCCTAAGTTTTCTCAATGAAGAGAAAGTACGGGCATGCTTGGCCATGACTTATAAGTTGATCAAACTTACTCAAAAGTCATTTTTTTTACTATTGAAGTGTTTGATGATAACTTAATTTTGAACTTATAAGTTGTTTTTGCGAAATAATAATTTTTTATTTCTCAAAAATTGACTTATAAGTCATTTTAAAATAAGTAGGTTTGACCAAATGTAAAGTGTGACACCCCCAAAATAAGTACACACAACCCATTTTGAGTCGCTATAATACATGGTACAGAATCCAAATACAAACTTCATTTATATAACTATCGTGTAAAATACGAAAAATGCATAAGTGGAGAGTTTGAAAGCAAATATTACACCGTACATAATATGACAATATCCATACTCAAATTAAGTCTTCATTACAATTATTGTCACATTATTTTACAACATAATGAAAACTTCTATAGTGACTATCTTGGACCGTCACTCCATTCCCCGACTAGTCCCAACTATATTCTCATTTCCTGAATAGAATAATGAAAGAAAAGGGTGAGCTCAACTAGCCCAGTAAAGAATATTATGACTAAGATAATGTAGAACAAATTATCATTAGTCCTCAACAGGAAAAAATCTGATAGAATACAATAGACAACAAGTTGTAGATCAACAACTACAGTGGAAATAACAATTCATTAAAAGAGTCAAGTAGAGAATGATGTCTACTATCTTCTATGATTTAAAAGTCCATCGTCAATTTTTTATCACTGGAACACCAATCAATAATTATTTTCAATCAACGAATTATCTATGCACTACGTGCCAAAGATAATTGTTTGCATCACCAATGATCATGATCATGTCAAACACCTATCTATCTATACACTACAGGCCAAAGAGGACTTTCACTACAAACCTTTATCTGTAACATTTAATGTCATGATTATACCAATACACAATTCCTGGTCATAATCATATTAATCAACAATCCATCTTTGAACTACGGGCCAAAGATGACTTTCAACCCCAAAATTAGGTATCGTCACCCATCTTGGGTCGCCACTTACATGGTACATAAATTCAAATACAAACTTAATTATACATCGTAGGTGTAACATCGACAACATACATAAGCGAGAGTTCTAATAGGAATATTGTCATTTAGACAATATCCATACTCAAGAGTCCTCATTACATTTATTGTCACACTATTTAACGAGAATAGTGAGGACTACTAATGCTATCTTGGGACCATCACTCTTTTCCCCAGACTAAATCCCGGCTATATTCTCATTTCTGAAGAAAACGGTGAAAGAAAGGGTGAGCTCAACTAGCCCGATGAAATATTATAACTAAGATAATGCGAGAATAAATTATCAATAGTCTTCAACAATGTTAAGCGATAAAATACAATAGACAACCGGTTTAAGCTGCGGTGAATATCTGATCCATTAAAAAGAGTCAAGTAGAAAATAAAATCTACTATCTTTTAGGTTTTAAAGGTTTTCATCAATTTTATCACTAAGACTCGGTTTAATGAATAAACCACAATATCTAATCATCCACATACCACGGTCGAGGATTTTCATCAAATTATCAATGGTGGCGCGACTATCTTAGAATCACCCCAGGTCATAATCATACCAAAAACTATCCATCAACTTGCATTCTGAGACCCTTTGAGGACTTTTGTCACATCATTTATATCAAGCCGTGATTATCTTAGAATGATCCACAGTCATAATCATACTAAGTTCATCTATGCGTAAGCGAAGATAACATAATATAACATGAGGATGATGACAATGACATAATAATTCAATAAAACAAGTTCACGAATTAATTTATTAGGGAACTAATAACGTCCAAATTGTCGACATGATCTTGCTTTGTAGAGTAAAATTCAAGAATGCTCGAAAAAATATTTTCATTAAAAATCTTTGGATGAAGCGCAAATATCGAGGATATTCCACTAAATTCATGGAGTATAGAAGTCGAAAATTTTAACTTATTTGAGTATAATAGCGAATGAAATAACAAAAAAGAAATCACCGTGCATGCGGTGCTTTAGCATAGAGCGAGGTTATTCAACGAAATAATAAATCTGAGAATAATAAAAAGCGGAACCGGTCCGGTGTAAAACACACGACGGGGATATTCGATAGAATAATAAAGACGAGAATAATAAAAAGCGGAACCCGTCCGGTGTAAAACACGAACGAGATATTCGATAGAATAATAAAAGCGAGAATAATAAAAGCGGAACCCGGTCCGGCGTAAAAGCCTGAGACAGACGGGATGTTCAGCGGAATAATAAAATAATAGAAGAATATCACCAAGTATAGGGGATTCGCGTATCTGAGTTATTCAATGAGAATAAATAAGAATGGAATAATATAAGTTTCACCAAGTATAGGGTATTCGCATATCTGGTCATGTATAGGGTATGCCACTTTTACGAGTTATTCAACGAATAATAAAGAATGGAATAACGAAGTTCTCTTCATGAATAAAAAAAAATAACACCCTTACGAGTCTGACAAATAATATTCCTACCTTAGAAAATTTGAATATTGGAAAAGTGAAGTAGCAAAATACTTTTCTTCTTTCTCTCTATAGTTTCTCTCTCTAGAGTTTCGGTGAATTAAATAAAAAATAATGAAGGAATGAGCTTTCTATTTATAGAAAAAGCGAGGGTGGCTCTTGAGTGTTAACGAAGGGTCAAAATGACTCTTGGTAATATTGAAGAGACAACTACTTATTTGCGAAGGGTAATTAACCCTTGGAACAGAAGAAGAGAAGCGATTAACTCTTGGTAATATTGAAGGACAACTACTATTTGCGAAGGGTAATTACTATTGGCGAAGGTAATTACTATTGAAGAAGGTAATTACTATTGAAGAAGGTAATTACTATTGTGAAGAAATTACTATTCTAATTATTCACGAAAGTAATACTATTGGCGAAGGTAATTACTATTCACAAAAGTAATTACTATTCACAAAGGTAATTACTATTCACAAAGGTAATTCTCTTATTGTGAAGGGACTCTTAGATGATGACATATGGGCCCCCATAAAATAATCAAACTTACCACAAACGTCTCATATGAGACTCTTTATATACATCGAGGATTGAATAAATATTACCACAAATCATTTTATTTTTAATCAACACATATTTAATCTTTCAACAATTATTAATCATTTATAACTTGTCGTCTCGATTAATAATTTAATACTATAACATATTATCTGAGATGATCTTGTGACAATAATTGAATCGATAATATAAGAGATATGATCGGCAATTCTTTGTAGCAATAATTGAGCGTAGTTGGTGACTTCTCACGTAAGCATCGATAATCGATATCGTGTCTTCTCTTATCTGACTCTGGCGTATTCTTTGTACTTTTACTCTTAGGGTAGTTCAGCGGTTTTGTGATAACACCTCTGCTAGTTATTTTTTATAGAAAAATAATTTTGTCGTTTTCTAACTACGACAATACTTAGTTAATGGGGTCCACCAATGATTGGTAGTCGTCAATGCGAATATTCCCAAATAAAAAGAATATTCCCAGAGCCAAACGAATATTTTATAACAACTTGCTTACTTTGCAAAATTTATAAATATTACCCACACAACTATAACATTATATCAAATTTATTCCATAATATTCAAAATAATATTTATAAAAAATTCATCTTTATTTATAAAAATTTGGGGTCTTCTGACCTCCCTTAACATGAAATTTAAGCCCTCGAAATTAGAATGCGTACGATATGATAAAGAGGTGAGGATACCTTGAATACCTTTATCGTTAAAAATATTAAATTCATCTTCCTGATCCGGCGAAGATATTCATTAACAATTCATCTTTTTTGCCTTTCTGGGCCCAAAGATATACAAGTTGTAAAACCAATAATCTTTGAGGCAGCGACTTAATAGTATCACGACCACGAATTATCCATTACCTTCTTGGCCAAGGATATTACGTGTTTTCAATCTGATCATGATTATCTTAGATAATCCTTGAGTCGTAATCATACCAAGTCTATCGATGCACTTCTGACGAAAGATGACTTTTACCACATCCATGAATTAATATTTCATTCTTTGAGACTCATTCGATAATTAATCCATATCATCGAATCATCCACCTTTTCTGAGGGCGAGGATATTCATTAGTATCACGACCACGAATTATCCATACACTACTGACGAAGATAATCGTGTATTCATTATATCATTATATCGCGACCACAAATTATCCATGCACTACGACGAAGATAATCGTGTATTCATTAGTATCCGACCACAAATTATCCATACACTTTCTGACGAAGATAATTGTATTCATTAGTATCACGACCACAAATTATCCATACTTTTACGACGAAGATAATCGTGTTTTTTTCAATTACGGTTATGATTATACCAAACAATCCACAGTCATAATCATACCAAGTCCATCTATTCACGTAAACCCGCGAGATGACTTTCAACCTGATATAAGCGTGAGGATAATGATATAAAGAATCGATCAAATGAGATAAAGGATAAATATTAAACATTTATAATATAATTTATCCGAGGATTCAAGAATATCCCCATGTTATCAATCACTTAATAATCTCATAATCTAATATCATTAATATTATAACAATATTTTAATCACTTCTTAAATTTATAAACAATTTATCTCGATTGTTTTACGCTTTACCATATAATGCATTTAATCATTCAAAATGCCATACTCATAAGATATCATCACCAATTATCAAATCCTCATCAAAAAATATGCATATACTACTATATAGGATTCTCTAGCCATAAAATCCTATTTTCAACTTTGTTACTTCACATAACATATTTAACTCATATGTTAAGTAACTAAACTATTTTCATGAAAAATACCAAATCAGTCCCAAAAATATTTCTTTTACGGGATTTAGCATAATATAGTCCCATGATGAAAATATATTTTTCTCGAATTTTTAAAATTCATTTACTATTTTTCAAAATCAATTTCTAATTAATTCCTTAAGAAATTAGCTACCTCAAGTTTAACTCCAAAATTCCCAAATCTTGGCAGGACCTTACACATGTTAATGTGAGCCTCCGATTTAAATTTCATGGTCATCGAGTTATAGAACTCCGATTTATAGCATTTTTAAATCAAAAAAACCTAAATATTGAAATGGTCATAACTTGTTCATTTTAAGTCGAGAATGAGCTCATTTTTGGACAGGAGGTACTTTATAACATATATTTTCATGTCCCAAAAAGGCCAGAATTTTTCACATAAATTTAGTGGCCAAAACAGCCCTTAAAGTTTACTGGCGATAGCGTTTTTGTAATTTGCGACTTTGGACTCTTTTGCTAAATTCAGGTCCACACGAAAATCTCTGACACCTTTTCGGTGATTCCACTTGGATAAGCTACAAAACTCATAGATCTAACTCTAGGACTTGACCACACTCAAAAATTCAAAATATAATAGGAGATATGGTCGATTGAATTTCATATTACGTTTTTACCAAAATCGATTTTTCAACCCTTTGTGATTTCTAAGAAACTTTCATGTTTTCACATAATAACCACATAACTCATCATAACACTTACTAATACTTCATATACCCATGATTTTCATTAGTCCAATGCTTTTATTATGACTTTCATCATAATCCTCGTAAGCAGATCCTTTTAGTTGAAGAAATATTTGAGGTTTAAGAAATGGGTTTTTATCTTTGAAATCGATACAAAATTCGATTTCACGCTCTAGGGTAGGCTAGAAATCTTCAAGAATATGTCAAGAAATTTATTAATGATAGAAATATCATTCAAAGCTACTACTCTTATCCAAGACTTGGATAGTACGTTACATTGATACCAAGCTGTGACTTACATCCTTTAACTGAGATAGCACCTCACAATGATACCTATCAACTTGTCATCGTCATTCACGGCGTTACCCTCTGAAAAATAAAGCTTGATTGCATTCCACACAAGAAAGTCAACAACGAAAGGATCGGGGCTCTTTACTTATGGCTTGATATAACGGTGATTAACTTTAGGGTTTGGTTACTTTGAATTAATATAACGAGGTTGGTTAGGAATATGAAAGCTAACAACCTTACAAAAAAATAATAATAAGTAGTTAATCAATCGTTTTCAAAAATTACCTCAAAAGGCAAGTATTTTCAAAGAGATAAGATCGTGAAAGTGTTTATTTGAAACAACAAGATTAATAAGCGATGGAGAGTAACGAAGGTTTCTCCCAGCGAAGTTTCATAGATAAATCAAAGTCTAATTTTTAGAGTCAAATTTAAACATTGAACACAACTAGGTAGAATAAAAGAGTGGGTAGAACTTGTATTGAATAAAGTATAGACTTATGATAATTTATAATTAATTTACAGTAATAACCCGTTCGGGTTTCTCGACAAACGCTCTCGCTTAAATTACAGGTTTGACTTTACTATAGGGTACATTCCACCCTTAAGTGCTTCTTCACATTCTGATCCATGATTTGAATCATTATTCTCGATCCATATCGAATTGGGTTGGCCAGCTATACGCAGGTAATTAGAATTCGATGTTGAAATCTCCCATTCTTGTCAAAAAGCAAAGTCCATTTCATCTATTTTGGCTTTATTGGATCGGACGTCTTTTCTACACTATCAGCGCGTTGTCTTGACTTTTACCCATGCATCGTCTATTCTCCTTCGTTCGATTGTTTCTTCTTTCGGTGATCTTTGATTTTAAATTCTCGATTCAACTTTAATATCTTACACCACCTTGGCGTGATTTTGTTCGAGCATCACATATCGGGTAACCCAATTTTGAATTGTTGTATCCCTTTGTTCCACGACCGTTTGCCGTTCTTCAACTTTGTTCTTCTAGCTCCACGAACACGATTTTGTAATTCTAAGTTTTGATCATAAATTTCTTCTAACCAATTCTCCTCGGGTTCCTCTTCTTCCTCTTCTTCTTCTTCTTCTCTCACTCTCTTTTACCTCTGCTGACTAGCTCGGGTGCAACAATTAGTTCTTCATTCACTACGTGGATATCTCTAATTTGTTCCTCGTCGACCTTTGCATTAACTTTGATTAGTGATTAAAGGTGTCACAGCGGTCACATTCACTCCATTGTGAATATTTTTAATTTGCCATTTCAAACAACGCCCCACAACATAAGGGTTAATTAATATATCAAATATTATCCTATACTACGTGAGCCAATTAAATAACAAATAAACTTAGGTAGGTCATACTAGCGAAGAATTCCCGTCTCTCCCTCTAGTTCTTATCTAGCATCTTAGCGGGATCATATCCTAAGCTTTGATACCAAGTTGTGGCGCCCCCAAAATTAGGTATCGTCACCCATCTTGGGTCGCCACTTACATGGTACATAAATTCAAATACAAACTTAATTATACATACGTAGTGTAACATACGACAATACATAAGCGAGGAGTTCTAATAGGAATATTGTCATTTAGACAATATCCATACTCGAAAGTCCTCATTACATTTATTGTCACACTATTTAACGAATAGTGAGGACTACTAATCTTATCTTGGGGACCATCACTCTTTTCCCAGGCTAAATCCCGGCTATATTCTCATTTCACGAAGAGAACGGTGAAAAAAAAGGTGAGCTCAACTAGCCCGATGAAATATTATAACTAAGATAATGCGAATAAATTATCAATAGTCTTGAACAATGTTAAGCGATAAAATACAATAGACAACCGGTTTAAGCTGCGGTGAATATCTGATCCATTAAAAAGTCAGTAGAAAATAAAATCTACTATCTTTTAGGTTTTAAAAGGTTTTCATCAATTTTATCACTAAGACTCGGTTTAATGAATAAACCACAATATCTAATCATCCACATACCCGGTCGAGGATTTTCATCAAATTATCAATGGTCATGACTATCTTAGAATCACCCACAGTCATAATCATACCAAAAAACTATCCATCAACTTGCATTCTGAGACCCTTTGAGGACTTTTGTCACATCATTTATATCAAGCCGTGATTATCTTAGAATGATCCACGGTCATAATCATACTAAGTTCATCTATGCGTAAGCGAAGATAACATAATATAACATGAGAGGATGATGACAATGACATAATAATTCAATAAAACAAGTTCACGAATTAATTTATTAGGGAACTAATAACGTCCAAATTATCGACATGATCTTTGCTTTGTAGAGTAAAATTCAAGAATGCTCGAGAAAAATATTTTCATTAAAAATCTTTGGATGAAGCGCAAATATCGAGGATATTCCACTAAATTCATGGAGTATAGAAGTCGAAATTTTAACTTATTTGAGTATAATAGCGAATGAAATAACAAAAGAAATCACCGTGCATGCGGTGCCCGCGCATAGAGCGAGGTTATTCAACGAGAATAATAAATCTGAGAATAATAAAAAGCGGAACCGGTCGGGTGTAAAACACCTGAGAACGAGGATATTCCAATAGAATAATAAAAGACGAATAATAAAAAGCGGAACCGAATAAAAACACCTGACGAGGATATTCCAATAGAATAATAAAAACGAATAATAATAAAAGATGGAACCGGTCGGGCGTAAAACCTGAGCAGGATGTTCAATGGAATAATAAAATAATAGAAGAATATCACCAAGTATAGGGATTCGCATATCTGAGTTATTCAACGAGAATAAATAAGAATGGAATAATATAAGGATTTCACCAAGTATAGGGTATTATTATATATATCGAGTCGTGTATAGGGTATGCCACTTTTACGAGTTATTCAACGAATAATAAAGAATGGAATAACGAAGTTCTCTTCATGAATAAAAAAAAAATAACACCCCTTACGAGTACAACAAATAATATTCCCTACCTTAGAAGATTGAATATTGGAAAAGTGAAGTAGCAAAATACTTTTCTTCTTTCTCTATATAGTTTCTCTCTCTAGAGTTTGA
>CM035174.1:84847032-85153363 GCA_020205615.1 Panax quinquefolius | reverse complement strand
ATCCATTAAAATAGTCAAGTAGAGAATAAAATCTACTATTATCGTGTGTTTTACACCAGGATCTGGGTTCTATCTTTATTATTCATTGGAATATCCCGTCTTGTGAATTTCACCCGACTTCGGTTAATTATTATTATTATGTTGGAATAACCTGCTCATCTGCAAGCACCGCATGCATGGTGATTTCTTTTGTTATTCCATTCTTTATTATACCCAGTTGGTTAAAACTTTGACTTCTATACTCCATGAAATTAGTAGAATATCCTTGATATTTGCATTTCATCCAAAGATCTTTTCATGGAAATATTCTTCCCGATCATTCTTGAATTTTACTCTACGAAAGCAAAGATCGTGTTGACAATTTGGACGTTAATAATTCATGGATTAAATAATTCTTGAACTTGTTTTATTGAATTATTATGTCATTGTCATCATCCTCATGTTATATTATGTTATCTTTGGCTTTACGTGCATAGATGAACTTAGTATGATTATGACCAGGATCATTCGGTATAATCGTGACTTGATATAAATGATGTGACTAAAGTCCTCGGTGGCTGTAATGCGTTGATGGATAGTTTTTGGTATGATTATGACCGTGGGTGATTCGGTATAGTCGCTTGACCATTGATAATTTGATGAAAATCCTTGATCGTGGTAATGCAGGGATGATTAGATGTGGTGGTTTATTTATTAAAGGTCGAGTCTCAAATGATAAAAATTGATGAAAACCTTTTAAAACCTAAAAGATAGTAGACTTTATTCTCTACTTGATTTTTTTTAATGGATTGCATATTCCGTCCGCAGATTAAACTTGTTGTCTATTGTATTTTATCGATTAACACTGTTGAAGGCTAATGATAATTTATTACGCATTATCTTAGTCATAATATTTCTTCTTGGGCTAGTTGAGCTCACCCTTTCTTTCACCGTATTCTCTTGAAATGAAAACATTGGGACGACTTAGCCTGGGAACGGAGTAATGGTCCAAGAGGATAGCATTAGTAGTCCTCACTATTCCGTGAAATAGTGTGATAATAGTTGTAATGAGGACTCCTTTTGAGTTTGTATAATATCTAGTAGATAATATTTGTATTCAAACTCACGCTTTATGTCGTATTGCATACAGGCATTACGCTTATATTAGTAAGTTGTATTTGAATTTATGTACCATGTAAGTGGCGACCAAGACGGGGGTGACGATACCTAATTTTGGGGGCGCCAGCAATTGGTATAGCTTAGGATATGATCCTCGGCTAAGATGCTAGATAAGAACTAGGAGGGGAGAGACGGGAATTCTTCGCTAAGATGACCTACCTAAGATTATTTGTTATTTAATTGGTCTTCGAGTATAGGATAATATTTGATATATTAGTTAACCCTTTTTTGCTTCACAATTCCTTTCGTAATAAGAGTGTAGCTAGGTCGAGCGGGGTAATAAAGGGAATGTAATCTGGTCATCATTTAGTAGTTATATTTGGTGAATCAACTAGGGTGAGGCGAACCCAACGTTGAAAGAGTGTTTTGCCACTATCATACAAGATGTCTAATGACATACAACCTCGTGTCATCATAAGACAGGGTTGTGCTCATCCACTTCTCGAGTATATTTACTGAGCACTACCTATATGATCTTGGTGTTTGTTTGAAGTATAATTTCAATTTGAGACGGTGGAGATAGTGATAAATCAAGAGAAGACTCACCATTGGGAAGAATATGATAGTAATCTTCTCATTTTTCTTTGGGGTCTATTAGGTAAACCAAGGATAATTCTGTGGCCATATGATATCTATTATAACCTAGAAGCATGGCCTCCCATGTACGAAGGTTTCCTTGAGCACTTCCCAAAGATTCTAATTTCTAAAACAGTTTTTGACTATACATTTATGTAAGGTGTCATTGTGACGTCTTTATCCAAAGTTGGGATGAAAGTCACAGTTGGTATCAATGTAACGCATTATCCAAGTCTTGGATAAGAGTAGCGATTTTGAATGATATTTCTATCATTAATAAATTTCTTGACGTATTCTTGAAGATTTCTAGCCTACTCTAGAGCGTGAAATCGAATTTTGTATTGACCCAGAAGACAAAAACCCATTTCTTAAACCTCAAATATTTCTTCAACTAAAAGGATGCATTTACGAGGATTATGATGAAAGTCATAATAAAAGCATTGGACTAATGAAAATCATGGGTATATGAAGTATTAGTAAGTGTTATGATGAGTTATGTTGGTTATTATGTGAAAACATGAAAGTTTCTTAGAAATCACAAAGAGTTGAAAATCAGATTTTGGTGTGAAAACGTAATATGAAATTCAATTGACCATATCTCCTATTATATTTTGAATTTTTGAATGTGGTCAAGTCCTAGAGTTAGATCTATGAGTTACCTAACTAATACAAGTGGAATTACTGGAAAAGGTGTTGTAGATTTTGTGTGGACTGATTTTAGCAAAGGAGTGCAAAGCTGCAAAAACCAAAAAAGCTGCTGCCATGATTTTAGAGGGGCTGTTTCGGCCACTTAAATTATGAGAAAAATTCTGGCCTTTTGGGACATGAAAGTATATGGTATAAAGTACCTCCTGTCCAAAAATGAGCTCATTCTGACTTAAAATGAGCAAGTTATGACTATTTCAATATTTAGGTTTTTCCGATTTAAAATGCTATAACCGGAGTTCTATAACTCCGATGACCATGAAATTTAAACCGGAAGCTCACGTTAACATGTGTAAGGTCCTGCCAAGATTTGGGAATTTTGGAGTTAAACTTGAGGTAGCTAATTTCTTAAGGAATTAAGTGGAAATTGATTTTTAAAAATAGTAAATGAATTTTAAAAATTTCGAGAAAAATATATTTTCATTACGGGACTATATTATGCTAAATCCCAGAAAAGAAATATTTTGGGGCTGATTTGGTATTTTCATGAAAATAGTTTAGTTACTTAAATATATGAGTTAAATATGTTATGTGAAGTAACAAAGTTGAAAATAGAATTTTATGGCTAGAGAATCATATATAGAGTATATGCATATTTTTTGATGAGAGGATTTGATAATTGGTGATGATATTTTATGAGCATGACATTTTTGAATGATTAAATGCATTATATGGTAAAAGCGTAAACAATTAAGATAAATTGTTTATAAATTTAAGAAGTGATTAAAATATTGTTATAATATTAATGATAATAGATTATGAGATTATTAAGTGATTGAAAACATGGGAATATTCTTGAATCTCGGATAAATTATATTATAAATGTTTAATATTTATCCTTTATCTCATTTGATTGATTCTTTATATCATTATCCTCATGCTTATATTATGTTGAAAGTCATCTGTGGGTCTCAGATAGATGGACTTGGTATGATTATGACCGTGGATTGTTCGGGTATAATCATAACAGTAAATGAATACACAATTATCTTTGGTCGTAGTGCATGGATAATTTGTGGTCGTGATATTAATGAATACACAATTATCTTTCGTCAGTAAGTATGGATAATTTGTGGTCGTGATACTAATGAATACACAATTATCTTTGGTCAGTAGTGCATGGATAATTTGTGGTCGTGATCTTAATGAAATACAATTATCTTTCGCAGTAGTAGTGCATGGATAATTTGTGGTCGTGATACTAATGAATACACAATGATCTTTCGCCGTAGTGCATGGATAATTTGTGGTCGTGATACTTAATGAATACACAATTATCTTTCGCCGTAGTGTATGGATAATTTGTGGTCGTGATATTAATGAATACACAATTATCTTTCGCCGTAGTGCATGGATAATTTGTGGTCGTGATACTTAATGAATACACAATTATCTTTCGTCAGTAGTGCATGGATAATTTGTGGTCGTGATACTTAATGAATACACAATTATCTTTGGCCGTAGTGCATGGATAATTTGTGGTCGTGATATTAATGAATACACAATTATCTTTCGTCAGTAGTGCATGGATAATTTGTGGTCGTGATCTTAATGAATACACAATTATCTTTGGTCAGTAGTGCATGGATAATTTGTTGGGCGTGATCTTAATGAATACACGATTATCTTTGGGCAGTAGTGCATGGATAATTCGTGGTCAAGTAAAAGTGAGGATGATTCGATGATATGGATTAATTATCGAAATGAGTCTCAAAGAATGAAATATTAATTCATGGATGGGTAAAAGTCATCTTTGGTCAGTAGTGCATTGATAGACTTGGTATGATTATGACCACGGATTATTCGGTATAATCACGATCAGATTGAAAACACGAATATCCTTAGCCAAGAAGGCATGGATAATTCATGGTTGTGATACTATTGTCGAGTCTCAAAGATTATTGGTTTTACAGTTGTATATCTTTGGCTCAGAAGGCAAAGATGAATTCTTAATAAATATCTTTGACTGTAGTGCAAAGATGAATTGTTAATGAATATCTTTGGCCGGATTGCAAAAATGAATTTAATGTTTTCAACGATAAAGGTATTCAAGGTATCCTCACCTCTTTATCATATCAGTATCGCACCTAATTTCGAGGGCTTAAATTCCATAAGGAGGGAGATTGTGAGACCCCAGATTTTATCAATAAAGATTTAAATTTTGTTGAAATAATTTTTAATATTATGGTGTGAATTTAAGATAATATTATAGTTGTGGGTAGTATTTATAAATTTTGCAAAGTATGCAAGTGGTTATATTATATTCGATTGGTCAGGGAATATTCGGTTTAGCAGGAATATTCGTATAACTACTCAATCATTGGTGGACCCTCATAATGTAATTATCATTTGATCGAGAAAACGCACAAAAATATTTTATTAAAATAAAGGCGGAAGTTTTACCGTTGATAATTGTTGAACTACTCGGTAGTAGTAAAAGTACAAGAATCGTGTGGTTGCATAAGAAAGAATACCAGTATTGATTATCGATGCCTATATGAGAAGTCACCGGTTTGATTCCATTATTGTCGATTAATAATATGAATTATTATAGCGATAATGACGTTTTGTTTTATTCAGATTATTAACGTAATAAAACGTAAACATCTTTTTATATAAAATAGAATACTTTATTAAAGTTATTCTATAAATAGAATATATTATATTTTATTATGCATAGTGTTGCATAGTATTTTTTGATATAGTGTTTTGCATAGTATTGCATAGTGTTTGCATAGTAAAAAATGTTTTATATAAATAGAATATATTATATTTTATTTAAAAGATTTTCTTTAAATATGGACCGCCGATTAAAGTAAATCAATCCGGACCGTTCATGGATTAGTTACTATGCATTCCATTTTTTCATAAATGTAAGCTCATTCCTTCATTATTTTCTTACTTAATTCATTGAAACTAGAGAGAGAAATTATAGAGAAGGTATAGAGAAAATTATAGAAAGAAGAAGAGTATTCTCGCTACTTCACTACTTCTATATTAGGTTCTTACTAGTGGGGTATTCTTTCTTCTTCTTCAAGAGAACTTCGTTATTCCATTCACTATTATTCTCGTTGGATGTAAAAGTGGCATACCCTATACATAACCCGTGTATACATGAGATACCCTATACTTGGTGAAATCCTTATGTTATTCCATTGCTTATTATTCATTGGAATAACTCAGATACGTGGTTTACCCTATACTTGGTGACATTCTTCTATTATTCATTTGGAACATCCTCTCTCATGTGTGTTTACACCGGACCGGTTCCGCTTTTTATTATTCTCGTTGGAACATCCACGTTCGTGTTTTACACAGGATTCGGTTCCGCCTCTTTATCATTCTCGTTGAATATCCTATCGTGTGTTTTACACCGGATCCGGTTCCATCTTTATTATTACGGTTGAATATCCCGCTTGCGTGAATTTCACCCGACCGGTTCCGTTATTATTATTATGTTGAATAACTCGTCTGGCTGCAAGCACCGCATGCATGGTGATTTCTTTTGTTATTCCATTCTTTATTATACCCAATTGGTTAAAACTTTGACTTCTATACTCCATGAAATTAGTAGAATATCCTTGATATTTGCGTTTCATCCAAAGATCTTTTCATGGAAATATTCTTCCGATCATTCTTGAATTTTACTTCACTTAAACAAAGATCATGTCGACAATTTGGACGTTAATAATTCATGGATTAAATAATTCTTGAACTTGTTTTATTGAATTATTATGTCATTGTCATCATCCTCATGTTATATTATGTTATCTTTCGCTTACGTGCATAGATGAACTTAGTATGATTATGACCGAGGATCATTCGGTATAATCGTGACTTGATATAAATGATGTGACTAAAGTCCTCGGTATTCGTAATGCAAATGATGGATAGTTTTTGGTATGATTATGACCAGGGTGATTCGGTATAGTCATGACCATTGATAATTTGATGAAAATCCTCGATCGTGGGTACGTGGATGATTAGATGTGGTGGTTTATTTATTGTCGAGTCTCAAATGATAAAAATTGATGAAAACCTTTTTAAAACCTAAAAGATAGTAGACTTTATTCTCTACTTGATTTTTTTTTAATGGATTGCATATTCCGCTGCAGTTAAACTTGTTGTCTATTGTATTTTATCAGTTTAACATCTTTGTTGAAGGCTAATGATAATTTATTCGCATTATCTTAGTCATAATATTTTCTTGGGCTAGTTGAGCTCACCCTTTCTTTCATTCGTTCTCTTCGTGAAATGAAAACATATTTGGGACCGAGCCGGGGAACGGAGTAATGGTCGGAGGATAGCATTAGTAGTCCTCACCATTCTGCGTGAAATAGTGTGATAATAGTTGTAATGAGGACTCCTTTTGAGTTTGTATAATATCTAGTAGATAATATTTGTATTCAAACTCACGCTTTATGTCGATTGCATACCTACGCTTATATTAGTAAGTTGTATTTGAATTTATGTACCATGTAAGTGGCGACCCAAGATGGGTGACGTATACCTAATTTTGGGGGCGTCACAGTTGTATTGATTATTGATGCTTATGTGAGAAGTCACTCAGTTTGATTCCATTATTTTCGATTAATAATATGAATTATTATAGCGATAATGACGTTTTATTTTATTCGTATTATTAACGTAATAAACGAAACATCTTTTTATATAAAATAGAATACTTTATTAAAGTTATTCTATAAATAGAATATATTATATTTTATTATGCATAGTGTTCGCATAGTGTTTTGAATAGTGTTTTGCATAGTATTGCATAGTGTTTGCATAGTAAAATGTTTTTATATAAATAGAATATATTATATTTTATTTAAAAGATTTTTCTTTAAATATGGACCGTCGATTAAAGTAAATCAATCGGACCGTTCATGGATTAATTACTATGCATTCCATTTTCCTATAAATAAGCTCATTCCTTCATTATTTTCTTTTAATTCATTGAAACTCTGAGAGAGAAATTATAGAGAGAAGCTATAGAGAGAAAATAGAAAGAAGAAGAGTATTCCGCTACTTCACTACTTCTATATTAGGTTTTTTTTACGGTAAGGGGTGTTATTCTTTCTTCTTGAAGAGAACTTACGTTATTCCATTCATTATCATTACATTTGAATAACTTTGTAAAGTGGCATACCCTATACATAATCAGACATGGCGTACCCTATACTTGGTGAAATCCTTATGTTATTCCATTGCTTATTATTCATTGGAATAACTCAGATATGTGGTTTACCTATACTTGGTGACATTCTTCTATTATTCATTTGGAACATCACATGCGTGTGTTTTACACAGGACTGGTTCCGATTTTATTATTACGTTGGAACATCCATCATGTGTTTTACACCGGACTGGTTAAAATCTTTATCATTCATTGGAATATCCTATCTCGTGTGTTTTACACCGGATCCGGGTTCCATCTTTATTATTCTGTTGGAACATCCCGCTTGTGAATTTCACCGACACCGTTAAGATTATTATTATTCTGTTGAATAACTCGTCTGCGCGGGCAATCCGCATGCATGGTGATTTCTTTTGTTATTCCATTCTTTATTATACCCGGTTGGTTAAAACTTTGACTATACTCCATGAAATTAGTAGAATATCCTTGATATTTGCGTTTCATCCAAGATCTTTTCATGGAAATATTCTTTCGATCATTCTTGAATTTTACTCTCACTAAACAAAGTATCATGTTAACAATTTGGACGTTAATAATTCATGGATTAAATAATTCTTGAACTTGTTTTATTGAATTATTATGTCATTGTCATCATCCTCATGATATATTATGTTATCTTTCGCTTACGCGTAGATGATGAACTTAGTATGATTATGACCGAGGATCATTCGGTGTATAATCATGGCTTGTTATAAATGATGTGATAAAAGTCCTCGAGTATTTGTGTAATGCGTTGATGGATAGTTTTTGGTATGATTATGACCGGGGGTGATTCGGTATAGTCGTGACCATTGATAATTTGATGAAAATCCTTAACCGTGAGTACGGGGATGATTAGATGTGGTGGTTTATTTATTGTCGAGTCTCAAATATAAAATTGATAAAACCTTTTAAAACCTAAAAGATAGTAGATTTTATTCTCTACTTGACTCTTTTAATGGATTCGTATATTCATTGCAGCTTAAACCGGTTGTCTATTGTATTTTATCGTTTAACATCGTTGAAGGCTAATGATAATTTATTCGCATTATCTTAGTCATAATATTTCTTCTTGGGCTAGTTGAGCTCACCTTTCTTTTTCTTCGTTCTCTTGTGAAATGAGAACATAGCCGGGACGTAGACGAGTCGAACGGAGTAATGGTCCGGAGGATAGCATTAGTAGTCCTCACTATTCTGTGAAATAGTGTGATAATAGTTGTAATGAGGACTCCTTTTGAGTTTGTATAATATCTAGTAGACAATATTTGTATTCAAACTCACAGTTTATGTCGTATTGTACACGACAGTTAGGTTAGTAAGTTATATTTGAATTTATGTACCATGTAAGTGGCGACCCAAGATGGGTGACGTATACCTAATTTTGGGGGCGTCACATTAGTGATAGATCAAAATTGTTAGGTTGATCTAAGCTTTCAACGTGTATCATTCTGTTCTAGAATGTATAGATAGAAAGATCAAAACTGTTAGGTTGATCTTGAGATGTAATTGATTAGTCTTGAAGAAATCGTAGTGCATCAATCGATCAACATTGCGTAAGTCAAGAGTAAAACGAGAGCCCGAAGATCATAGTGTACTTTCGCCTTGAAGGGACTCTTGGAAATCGTAGAGTGGTCCCAACATTCACCAAGCTAACTCCACAATCAGTGTCTTTGAAGGAAACGTGAAGTTTATAAGTCAACGATCGTAGTGTGCTCTCGGGAACGTAGAGTCAACAACACGAGCAAGAGAAGATCGTAGTGCGTGAAAGTTTAAGAGAAATCGTAGTGTTCTCGACTGATAGCATCGTAGTATGCAAGTCAAAGCCACTACGATCTTAACCGTAGAACATCACGATCCAATCGTAGAGCATCATCTGTCTCATGTCAGAAAACGTCAAGCCTCATGAGTTGTTAATTCAACATACGAGGAATGGATCCCAGATGCTGCAGTGTTCATCAGTCCCAGAATATATGAAATATCCTTAGTATGCAACAAAGAAGCGTATTGAAGAAGCTAAGGATAAGTCTTATGGATAAGAGGGACAAAACACATTTTCGGTGTGGTAGGTGAAAGCGACCTGCGGTGTCGGTGAGCCGTAATGCGTAATTCGAAATGTGCAAAAATGTCTCCATATCAGAACAGAAAGTTCAGAAGCATTTAATGCCACAACGGATGGATCCAACGGATAGTTTTCAACATCACATATATACGATCGATGGATGAGAGAAAAAAAACTAAGCAAGCAATCAAACATTCAACGTGAAGAATTCTCTAAGGCTCAACTCTACGATCTGAGATATTGAAAAGCTTGCTCACTACTCGCTTAACGAACCAAAGGCTTACACAAAGAAACCGAGTAGCAACCTTTAGAACGCAACAACAATAACCATCAATCAACTGAAGAAGAGTACCAAGTCTGCTGGACTTGAAGAGTTCGTAGTGAACTGTAAGAAAGCCATGTCTGCTGAACTTGAAGAGTTCAAGAGTGAACTAGAGAAGTTCCTGATCATTTGATGTCTAGAAGGAATCTGTGTGATTCAGAAGATTGTAAAAGACATCCTTAGTGGATATCCTACTCGTTGAGTAGAAGAGTGGACTAGGAGCTTTGAGTGCTCTGAACCACTTAAAAACAACTGTATCATCTATATCTGTTATAACTGTTATATCTGCTATAACTGCCTTACTCGCTCATAACTCCATTGCTTGGTTAAGAAGATTAAAACAAATACTAATTCCGCTAAGTTTTAATCACTATCTAAGAACAAGTTTAAAATAGAAATGATTTTCAAATATCTATTCAACCCCCCTTCTAGATAACTTGTGCCTACTAAGAACTAACAATTTGTATCAGAGCAGGTTCTATTTTACAGCTTACATGCTTTAGTAGATCCAAATAGCACTCGTATTCGCTTAATCCAGACCGGGGGGAAGAAAGAAGCCACCAATGTGCAACAAGGATAAATTTACTAACTAGAAAGTTAGAATGCAAGCTTACATGGACTCAATAGATGAAGATCTATTTGAGACTGTTCTTAATGGGCCCTATATACCAACAAAGCTTGCACCAACCATTGACGAGCCAAACAAAGTACAAATCAAAGTGAAAGAAGAATGGACAGACAAAGAGAAGAAAGCCGTCCAACTTGACAAAAAGGCTAAGAACATCCTGTTCCAATCCTTGGAGGACGATCTCATTTGACAATGTTGTAAAGCGCAAAAATGACCAAGGAAGTCGGGAAGCACCGCCGATCATGCACGAAGGAATCAAGAAGTTAGAGAGTACAAATAGTCTCTTCTAACATAGCAGTACGAGATGTTTGCTCATGCGCAAGGCAAAAATCTAACTGCCACTTATGAAAGATTCAACATTCTGCTTAACTCTCTACGAGCATATGGAAAGATCTATCCTAACAAAGATCTGACCATAAAGTTCATGAGAACCCTACCGAGCAAGTGGGATGCCAAGACCACTACAATAAGAGAGTCAAAGAATCTTAACGAGATAACAGTTCAACAACTATATGGCAATCTCCTGACATACGAGCTGGAGCTGACCCAACGTGTTGAAACCCTTTCAGAAGGAAGAAGGAAGGAAAAGGGTGTTGCTCTCAAAGCAACTGAAAGTGTATCAAAAGTCATCACTAAGATTGAATCTGACGATGATGAAGACGATGATGACGATCTTGCCATGATGGTAAGAAAACTAAGAAGGTTCATGCACAAGGCAAAGCCGGCAAGCAAAAAGAAGGTCAAGAACTACAATAGCGGGAGCAAATAAATGATATATGCTACAACTGCAAGAAGCCTGGGCATTTCATTGCCAACTGCAACAAAGGCCTGGTAGCTGGAGGATCATGGAGTGATTCAGATAATGATTCAAATCGACTCGGAGATGAAGAAGAACCACAAATGGCCAACTGTGGCTTAATGGCCAAACATGCAAAGGACAAGCAAAGCCTCAACATTCACAATGTAAATCTCGATGAGGTATTTGATTTCAACTCACCTGATGTAGATATGAATGACTTAAGAACTGCACTGCGTGGCATAACCAATGATCTACATCAATACATGAAGTGGTTGAGTGTTGTCGAGGTTCATTCACTTCTTCAAGAGGAGAAGAAGAAAGTTCAAGAAGAGCTTGAAAAATTCTTCTAAGTCTCGATCTCTCTCCAAGCTTGAAGCTGAGAATAAAACTTTAAAGTAGACAAACACACATCATGCACAAAGAGAGTCTAAGCTAACCTCTAAAATTGAGGATCTAGAGAAGACTATCTCTGCATGGAATAAATCCTCATCATCCATGGACTGCCTGCTCTCTAGTCAGAGAAGCACATTCGACAGAACAGGCTTAGGCTTTGGGGAATCCATCTCAGAGCTAAGTGTGGAAAAGATAATGGAAACTAGCTCTGGTAATGTCTCAGGCTTTAGTAGAGGCATTGCTTTTGTTAAATCCTCACAGTTGGAAGAACCAGCTCAACCTTGTTCTACTGATTCTAGTTATACTCAGAGAAGTAAAGGATCACACGCTAGTCTGGGTTCATAAAGGAGAAGAGTAACCCAACCTCTACCTACCAACCTCGAAGAATCGTAGAGTCAAGCAAAACTAACTCTACGAATCTACTGGGAAGGTACAGTAGAGGTAAGGCTCACTCATCACTATTTATGAAACCTAAGGACACGTGGAAGAAAGAGAATCAGTTCAACAGAAGGCAAACTAAGGAACCACACAAGTCTAAGTGGAGGATGAATCACACACACACAGGCATGCATCATAATAGATGTGTCATATGTGATAAGTATGGTCATAAAGCTACAAAGTGTTATTATAACTCCATGCATGTGAGACCCAAGACTAGACAAGTTTGGGTTCCCAAAGGCACTAACACGAAGGACCCATGTAAATATAGGTACCAAAATGAAGGTTAAAATGTTTTGACAGAAAAGAGCTCCCACGACCTCAACATGGTATCTAGGCGGTGGATGCTCAAGGCATACGACAGGAACAAAGCTCTGCTATCTAACTATGTAGAAAAGGAGGTCCCTCATTCATCTTTGGAGATAACGGCTCGGCAAGATAAAAGGATATGGCTCTCTCGGCAATGGTGCAATATCTTTCAAAGAAAGCGAAACTATGTGGAAGGACTTCAACACAACCTTCTAAGCATCACCAACTCTGCGACAAAAGGGTCATCAAGTAACATTTCTCAATAATCAATGTCAAGTCGGAGATCCAAGACATCTCGCCATAAAGCTAACTTAGGAACAAGAGAAGGAAATGTTTATACTATAGACCTTGGTCAACTAAGCTCTGATGAAACAATATGTTTTCGGCAAAAGCATCCGAGGAAATGAAAGTGCTATGGCATAAGACCGTCATCCACTTAAACTTCAAAAAGCATGTCCAAAATGGCATCAAAGGATCTCGTATTTGGGTCTACCCAAGTTCAACTTTGTGAAGGAAAGACCATGCAATGCCGCCAGTTTGGAAAGCAAGCCGTAAGCTCATTCAAGACAAAGCGCGCTAACTCCATTGACAAACCCCCGCAGGTTCCCATGGATCTCTTTGGGCCAATTCAAACAACCGCCTTGGAGGAAAAAGATACTCTCTAGTCGTATTATTTACTACACAAGATTCACATGGGTATTCTTCCTAACTTTAAAGGATGATTCTTGCCTTTGCTGCTCACATGAAATTCAAAGTCTTTCAGATGGATGTCAAGAGTGCATTCCTAAATGGAGAGCTTCAAGAAGAAGTCTACGTAGAACAACCTCCAGGTTTCATCAATCCATCTCTTTCCAATTGTCTATAGATTAGATAAAGCTTTATATGGTCTTAAATAAGCACCTAGAGCATGGTATGAAACACTGACTTACTTCTTAATAGAAAATGGGTTCACTAGAGGTAGAGTAGATACCACATTGCTTCTTAGAAAGCATAAGGACAAAGTCTTATTAGTTCAAATATATGTTGATGATATCATTTTTGGTTCTACTGACAAAAGGTTATGTAAGAGATTCTCCAAAAATGAGCTCATTCTTACTTAAAATGAGCAAGTTATGACTATTTCAATATTTAGGTTTTTCCGACGAAAAACGCTATAACCGGAGTTCTATAACTCTCAGATGACCATGAAATTTAAACCGAAAGCTCACGTTAACATGTGTAAGGTCCCGCCAAGATTTGGGAATTTTTGGAGTTAAACTTGAGGTAGCTAATTTCTTAAGGAATTAATTAGAAATTGATTTTTGAAAAATAGTAAATGAATTTTAAAATTCCGAGAAAAATATATTTTCATTATGGGACTATATTATGCTAAATCCCAGAAAAGAAATATTTTGGGACCTGATTTGGTATTTTTCATGAAAATAGTTTAGTTACTGAACATACGAGTTAAATATGTTATGTGAAATAAGAAAGTTGAAAATAGGATTTTATGGCTAGAGAATCCTATATAGAGTATATGCATATTTTTTGAGGGATTTGATGATATCTTATGAGTATGGCATTTTTGAATGATTAAATGCATTATATGGTAAAGCGTAAACAATTGAGATAAATTGTTTATAAATTTAAGAAGTGATTAAAATATTGTTATAATATTAAGGATATTAGATTATGAGATTATTAAGTGATTGATAACATGGGGATATTCTTGAAGCTTGGATAAATTATATTATAAATGTTTAATATTTATCCTTTATCTCATTTGATTGATTCTTTATATCATTATCCTCACGCATATATTACGTTGAAAGTCATCTCATGGGTCAGTATGAAGTATAGATGGACTTGGTATGATTATGATTGTGGATTGTTCAGATAATCATAACCGTAATTGAAAACACGATTATCTTGGTCAGTAGTGTATGGATAATTTGTGGTCGTGATACTAATGAATACACAATTATCTTCGTCAGTAGTGCATGGATAATTTGTGGTCGTGATACTAATGAATACACGATTATCTTCGTCAGTAGTGCATGGATAATTTGTGGTCGTGATACTAATGAATACACGATTATCTTTGGTAGTAGTGCATGGATAATTTGTGGTCGTGATACTAATGAATACACGATTATTTAGTAGGTATGGATAATTTGTAGTCGGATACTAATGGATTATCTTCGCCGTAGTGCATGGATAATTTGGTCGTGATACTAATGAATACACGATTATCTTTGGCCGTAGTGCATGGATAATTTTGTGGTCGTGGATACTAATGAATACACGATTATCTTTGGTAGAAAGTGCATGGATAATTTGTGGTCGTGATACTAATGAATACACAATTATCTTTCGTAGTAGTGCATGGATAATTTGTGGTCGTGATACTAATGAATACACGATTATCTTTGGTAGTAGTGCATGGATAATTTTGTGGTCGTGATACTAATGAAAACACGATTATCTTTTTCGTAGTGCATGGATAATTTGTGGTCGTGATACTAATGAATACACGATTATCTTCGGTAGTAGTGTATGGATAATTTGTGGTGATACTAATGAATAAACGATTATCTTGGATATGGATAATTCGTGGTCGTGGATACTAATGAATATCCTCGATACAGTAATAAGTGGATGATTCATGATATGAATTAATTATTGGAGGGATGTCTCATGATATTAATTAATTGTGGTAAAAAGTCGTCTTGAGTTCGTGATGAAGATATTAATTCATGACTCAAGGATGTGAAATTCTCGTAATATCGTCAATTTTATTTTATCAATAAAGATTTAAATTTTGTTTAAATAATTTTTAATATTATGGTGTGAATTTGAGATAATATTATAGTCATGGGTAGTATTTATAAATTTTGCAAAGTATGCAAGTGGTTATATTATATTCGA
Source organism: Panax quinquefolius (assembly GCA_020205615.1). Classification (NCBI taxonomy): domain Eukaryota; kingdom Viridiplantae; phylum Streptophyta; class Magnoliopsida; order Apiales; family Araliaceae; genus Panax; species Panax quinquefolius. The sequence goes on along the minus strand of CM035174.1, from coordinate 85,137,890 downwards.
TTGGCTCTGGGAATATTCGGTTTAGCAGGAATATTCGCATAACTACCAATCATTGGTGGACCCCATAATGTAATTATCATTTGATCGAGAAAACGACAAAAATATTTTATTGAAATAACTACGGAAGTTTTACCGCTGACATCGTTGAACTACTCCTAAGAGTAAAAGTACAAAGAAATGCGTGTGGTGCAAGATAAGAAGACACCAGATCGATTATCGATGCTTATGTGAGAAGTCACTCGCTTTGATTCCATTATGTCGATTAATAATATGAATTATTATAATGATAACGACGCTTTTGTTTTATTCAGATTATTAACGTAATAAAATGTAAACATCTTTTTTATATAAAATGTAATACTTTATTAAAGTTATTCTATAAATGTAATATATTATATTTTATTACGATATATGTTGCAGATAAAGTGTTTCAGATAAGTGTTTCAGATAAAGTGTTGCATAAAGTTGTTTCAGCATAGTAAAATGTTTTTATATAAATAGAATATATTATATTTTATTTAAAAGATTTTGCTTTTAAATATGGACCGTCGCCGATTAAAGTAAATCAACTGGACCGCTCATGGATTAATTACTACGCATTCTATTTTCCTATAAATAAGCTCATTCCTTCATTATTTTCTTACTTAATTCAATCAAACTCTAGAGAGAGAAATTATAGAGAGAAGTTATAGAGAGAAAATCTATAGAGAGAAAAAGAAGAAAGATTATTCGCTACTTCACTTTTTTGATATTCAGCTTTTTACTAAGTAAGGGATATTATTTATTGCAATTCGTAAGTGGGTGTTATTCTTTCTTATTCATGAAGAGAACTTCGTTATTCCATTCATTATTATTCGTTGAATAACTCGTAAAAGTGGTATACCCTATACATAACCTCAGATACGCCAGATACCCTATACTGGTGAAATCCTTATGTTATTCCATTCTTATTTATTCTCGTTGAATAAACTCATATACGCTTAATCCCCTATACTTGGTGATCTTCTTTCGTTATTCCATTCTTTATTATTCGCTGGAATATCTCGTCTCGTCTGGTGTTTTACATTATTATTCGGGTTCCATTGTTTATTATTCCGCATTTATTATTCTCGTTGAATATCCTCGTCTCGTGTTTTACACCGACCGGTTCCATTGTTTATTATTCAAAGATTTATTATTTCGTTGATCATCCCCTTGCTGCGGTGAATTTCACCCGATTCGGTTCCGTTATTATTATTCGCTGAATAACTCGCCTATGCCAAGCACCGCATGCACGGTGATTTCTTTTGTTATTCCATTCTTTATTATACCCAAATAAGTTAAAACTTTGACTTCTATACTCCATGAAATTAGTAGAATATCCTCGATATTCATGTTTCATCCAAAGATCTTTTCATGGAAATATTCTTCCGATCATTCTTGAATTTTACTCTACAAAAACAAGATTTGTCGACAATTTGACGTTATTAATTCCTCGGATAAAATAATTTTGAACTTGTTTTATTGAATTATTATGTCATTGTCATCATCCTCACATGTTATATTATGTTATCTTCGCTTACGCAAGCATAGATGAACTTAGTATGATTATGACTGTGGATCATTCTAAGATAATCACGGCTTGTTATAAATGATGTGATAAAAGTCCTCAAAGGGCCTCAGAATGCAAATGATGGATAGTTTTTGGTATGATTATGACTGTGGGTGATTCTAAGATAGTCACCACCATTGATAATTTGATGAAAATCCTCGACCGCGTGGTATGTGGATGATTAGATATTGTGGTTTATTCATTAAACCGAGTCTTAGTGATAAAAATTGATGAAAACCTTTTAAAACCTAAAAGATAGTAGATTTTATTTTCTACTGACTTTTTAATGGATCAGATATTTCACCGCAGCTTAAACCGGGTTGTCTATTGTATTTTATCGCTTAACATTGTCAAGGCTAATGATAATTTATTCTCGCATTATCTTAGTCATAATATTTTTCATCGGGCTAGTTGAGCTCACCTTTTCTTTCACCGTTTCTTCGTGAAATGAGAACATACCGGGATTTAGCTCTGGGAAAAGAGAGTAATGGTCCAGAGGATAAGATTAGTAGTCCTCACTATTCTCGTGAAATAAAGGTGATAATAGTTGTAATGAGAGGACCTTTCGAGTTCAGATAATATCTAGTAGACAATATTTGTATTCAAACTCACGCTTTATGTCGATTGCATATACTACGCTTATATTAGTAAGTTCAGATTTGAATTTATGTACCATGTAAGTGGCGCACCCAAGACGGGACGACGATACCTAATTTTGGGGGCGCCACAACTTGGTATCGTAGCTAGGATATGATCCCCGGCCGAGATGTGAGATAAGAACTAGAGGGGAGAGACGGGAATTCTTCGCTTCGCTAAGATGACCTACCTAAATTTATTTGGTATTTAATTGGTCTCACGTAGTATGTGGATAATATGTGATATGTTAATTAACCCTTGTTTTGTGTGAAGTTGTTTGAGAATGACATCAAAAAAATGCCGAGATAAGCAATGAAGCACATGAGAGTGTTGATTCATTTCAAACAAAAGGTAACCCACCAACAACACGATAATAATCATATCGGTGGCAACGGCCATCGTAACAATGATAACCATCGGGGAAATTATCATGCTAAGAATGGTAACCACTTTTATGGTAATCACGGCAAAGATAATAGAAGTGGAAATTGCAAGAAGAGAAGGTCATTTAGCTCAATTTTGTTGTGCACCAAAGTCAAGTCTAGTCGGGACTATGGCACCAAAGTGGATATGGACAAAACAAAGTCGTTGGTTTTAGGAAGTGCATTTTTCACGACTTCTCAAAAAGCTAAAGTAAACCGAACGGGTTAGTTAGCACGTTAGTTAATTATAAATTATGTAAGTCTATACCTTATAAGATACCCTGCTCTACCCATTATTTTATCTCTCTTGCTTATGCTCAACGCTTAAATTTGACCGAGAAGTTAGACTTTGACTTATCGGGTCAAACTTCGTTAAGAGAGCCTTCGCTATCGCTTACTATTTTTAAATCTTGTTTGATTCAAATAAACACTTTCACGCTACCGTCGATCTTATCTTTTGAAAATACTTGCCTTTGATGTGATTTTAGGAATCAATTGGTTAACTACTCATCATGCTTTTCGTAAGGTTGTTAGCTTTTATATTCATAACCAACCGTCATAGCGTAATTCAAGTAACCAAACTACTAAAGTCAATTATTGTTATATCAAGCCATAAGTAAAGAGCCCCGAACCTTTCGTTGTGTTGACTTCCTTGTGTGGAATGCAATCAAGCCGCTTTTTCGTAGGCTTACATCGTGAATGAAGATGGCAAGTTTATAGGTATCATTGTGAGGTGCTATCTCAGTTAAGGGATGTAAGTCACATTGGTATCAATGTGACGACTATCCAAGTCTTGGATGAGAGTCACAGCTTTGAATGATATTTCTATTATTAATAAATTTTCGGCGTATTCTTGAAGATTTTTAGCCTACTTAGAGCGTGAAATCGAATTTTGTATCGAATTTCAAAGATAAAAACCCATTTCTTAAACCTCAAATATTTCTTCAACTAAAAGGATCTGCTTATTTGGATTATGATGAAAGTCATAATAAAAGCATTGGACTAATGAAAATCATGGGTATATGAAGTATTAGTAAGTGTTATGATGAGTTATGTTGGTTAGTATGTGAAAACATGAAAGTTTTTAGAAATCACAAAGAGTTGAAAATCGATTTTGGTGAAAAAACGAATATGAAATTCAATCGACCATATCTCCTATTATATTTTGAATTTTTGAGTGTGGTCAAGTCCTAGAGTTAGATCTATGAGTTACCTAACTAATCCAAGTGGAATTACTGGAAAAGGTGTTGTAGATTTTTGTGTGGACTGATTTTAGCAAAGGAGTGCAAAGCTGCAAAAACCAAAAAAAGTCGCTGCCATGATTTTAGAGGGCTGTTTTGGCCACTTAAATTATGAGAAAATTTGGCCTTTTTGGGACATGAAGGTATATGGTATAAAGTACCTCCTGTCCAAAAATGAGCTCATTCTCGACTTAAAATGAGCAAGTTATGACTATTTCAATATTTAGGTTTTTCCGATTTAAAAAACGCTATAAACCGAGTTCTATAACTCATGACCATGAAATTTAAACTAGAAGCTCACGTTAACATGTGTAAGGTCCTGCCAAGATTTGGGGAATTTTGGAGTTAAACTTGAGGTAGCTAATTTTTAAGGAATTAATTAGAAATTGATTTTTGAAAAATAGTAAATGAATTTTAAAATTCGAGAAAAATATATTTTCATTATGGGACTATATTATGCTAAATCCCTTAAAAGAAATATTTTTGGGACTGATTTGGTATTTTCATGAAAATAGTTTAGTTACTTAACATATGAGTTAAATATGTTATGTGAAGTAACAAAGTTGAAAATAGGATTTTATGGCTAGAGAATCCTATATGTAGTATATATGCATATTTTTTTTTTGAGGATTTGATAATTGGTGATGATATCTTATGAGTATGGCATTTTGAATGATTAAATGCATTATATGGTAAAGCGTAAACAATCGAGATAAATTGTTTATAAATTTAAGAAGTGATTAAAATATTGTTATAATATTAATGATATTAGATTAGATTAGATTATTAAGTGATTGATAACATGGGGATATTCTTGAATCCTCGGATAAATTATATTATAAATGTTTAATATTTATCCTTTATCTCATTTGATCGATTCTTTATATCATTATCCTTGCTTATATTACGTTGAAAGTCATCTCGTGGCTCAGAATAAGATAGATGATGGATATGATTATGACTGTGATTGTTCTAAGATAATCATAACCGTAAATGAAAAACACGATTATCTTTCGGCCGAGTAATGGATAATTTGTGGTCGCGGATACTAATGAATACACGATTATCTTTCGTCAGAAGTACGGTATGGATAATTTGTGGTCGTATGATACTAATGAATACACGATTATCTTTCGCCGAAGTGTATGGATAATTTGTGGTCGTGATACTAATGAATACACGATTATCTTCGCCGTAGTGTATGGATAATTTGTGGTCGTGATACTAATGAATACACGATTATCTTCGCCGTAGTGTATGGATAATTTGTGGTCGTGATACTAATGAATACACGATTATCTTCGCCGTAGTGCATGGATAATTTGTGGTCGCGGATACTAATGAATACACGATTATCTTTCGTCAGAAGTATGGATAATTTGTGGTCGGATACTAATGAATACACGATTATCTTCGCCGTAGGTATGGATAATTTGTGGTCGGATACTAATGAATACACGATTATCTTCGTCAGAAAGTGTATGGATAATTTGTGGTCGGATACTAATGAATACACGATTATCTTCGCCGTAGTGTATGGATAATTTGTGGTCGTGATACTAATGAATACACGATTATCTTTTCGTCAGAAAGTATGGATAATTCGTGGTCGTGATACTAATGAATATCCTCGCCCAGAAAGTGTGGATGATTCGATGATATGGATTAATTATCGAGTCGAGTCTCAAAGAATGAAATATTAATTCATGGATGTGGTAAAAGTCATCTTCGTCAGAAGTGTATCGATAGACTTGGTATGATTATACCAAGGATTATTCTAAGATAATCACGATCAGATTGAAAAACACGAATATCCTCGCCCAGAAAGGTATGGATAATTCGTGGTCGTGATACTATTAAGTCAAAGCCTCAAAGATTATTGGTTTTATAGCTTGTATATCTTTGGCTCAGAAAGTGAATTGTTAATAAAAAGATGAATTGTTAATGAATATCTTCGCCGGATGCAAAGATGAATTTAATATTTTTAACGATAAAGGTATTCAAGGTATCCTCACCTCTTTATCATACCTGTGTAACGCACTCTAATTTCGAGGGCTTAAATTCCATAAGGAGGGAGATCAGGAGACCCCGTGATTTTATCAATAAAGATTTAAATTTTGTTTAAATAATTTTTTTAATATTATGGTGTGAATTTGAGATAATATTATAGTTGTGGGTAGTATTTATAAATTTTGCAAAGTATGCAAGTGGTTATATTATATTCGATTGGTCTGGGAATATTCTATTTAGCAGGAATATTCGCATAACTACCAATCATGGTGGACCCTTACATAATGTAATTATCATGCTTGATCGAGAAAACGACAAAAATATTTTATCGAAATAACTACGGAAGTTTTACCGCTGATATCGCTGAACTACTCAGAGTAAAAGTACAAGAATACGTGTGGTTGCATAAGAAGACACACCAGATTGATTATCGATGCTTATGTGAGAAGTCACCGCTTTGATTCCATTATCACGATTAATAATATGAATTATTATAATGATAATGACGCTTTTGTTTTATTCAGATTATTAACGTAATAAAATGTAAACATCTTTTTATATAAAATGTAATACTTTATTAAAGTTATTCTATAAATATAATATATTATATTTTATTACGCATAATGTTGTATAAAGTTGTTTTCAGATATAGTTGCAGATAGTGTATGTTGTTTGCATAGTAAAATGTTTTTATATAAATAGAATATATTATATTTTATTTAAAAGATTTTGCTTTTAAATATGGACCGCCGATTAAAGTAAATCAACTGGACCGCTCATGGATTAATTACTATGCATTCTATTTTCCTATAAATAAGCTCATTCCTTCATTATTTTCTTACTTAATTCATCAAAAACTCTAGAGAGAGAAATTATAGAGAGAAGTTTATAGAGAGAAAATCTATAGAGAAAGAAGAAAAGTATTATTCGCTACTTCACTACTTTTGATATCCAAAGGTTTTACTAAGTAAGGGGTATTATTTGTTGTAAATTCGTAAGTGGGTGTTATTCTTTTCTTATTCATGAAGAGAACTTCGTTATTCCATTCATTATTATTTCGTTGAATAACTCGTAAAAGTGTATATACCCTATACATAACTCAGATATACGCAGATACCCTATACTGGTGAAATCCTTATGTTATTCCATTCTTATTTATTCTCATTGAATAACTCAGATACGCGAATCCCCTATACTTGGTGATCTTCTTCGTTATTCCATTCTTTATTATTCTCGCTGAATATCCTCGTCTCAGGTGTTTTACACCGACCGGTTCCATTGTTTATTATTCCGCATTTATTATTCTCGTTTGAATATCCTCGTCAGGTGTTTTACACCGAATATCGGTTCCATTGTTTTTATTATTCAAAGATTTATTATTTCTGTTGATCATCCTCGCTTTGTGAATTTCACCGACCGTTCCGTTATTATTATTCTCGTTGAATAACTCGCCTATGCGCAAGTACCGCACGCACGGTGATTTCTTTTGTTATTCCATTCTTTATTATACCCAAATTGGTTAAAACTTTGACTTCTATACTCCATGAAATTAGTAGAATATCCTCGATATTTCATGTTTCATCCAAAGATCTTTTCATGGAAATATTCTTCCGATCATTCTTGAATTTTACTCTACAAAACAAAGATCTTGTCGACAATTGGACGTTATTAATTCCTCGGATAAAATAATTTTGAACTTGTTTTATTGAATTATTATGTCATTGTCATCATCCTCATGATATATTATGTTATCTTCGCTTACGCATAGATGAACTTAGTATGATTATTACCACTGTGGATCATTCTAAGATAATCACGGCTTGTTATAAATGATGTGATAAAAAGTCCTCAAAGGGGCTCAGAATGCAAGTTGATGGATAGTTTTTGGTATGATTATGACTGTGGGTGATTCTAAGATAGTCACTTAACCATTGATAATTTGATGAAAATCCTCGACCGTGGTATGTGGATGATTAGATATTGTGGTTTATTCATTAAACCGAGTCTTAGTGATAAAAATTGATGAAAACCTTTTAAAACCTAAAAGATAGTAGATTTTATTTTCTACTGACTCTTTTTAATGGATCGATATTCCACCGCAGCTTAAACCGGGTTGTCTATTGTATTTTATCGCTTAACATCGTTCAAGGCTAATGATAATTTATTCGCATTATCTTAGTCATAATATTTTTATCGGGCTAGTTGAGCTCACCCTTTCTTTCACCGTTTCTTCGTGAAATGAGAACATAGCCGGGATTTAGCTCTGGGAACTGAGTAATGGTCCGTGAGGATAAGATTAGTAGTCCTCACTATTCTCGTGAAATAAAGGTGATAATAGTTGTAATGAGGACTCCTTTCGAGTTTGATAATATCTAGTAGACAATATTTGTATTCAAACTCACGCTTTATGTCGATTGCATACACTTACGCTTATATTAGTAAGTTGTATTTGAATTTATGTACCATGTAAGTGGCGAAAAGCCATACCCAAGATGGGTGACGATACCTAATTTTGATGATGATGACCTACAAATCATTTATGAGGGCAAGGATGGATATAGAAGCTATCTTTACAATCGATATTCTCTTACCTACCCATGATGGTATACCATCGAGCTCAAATTCTGAAATCATGGGACCACATGTTCTGGAGCTTCAAGGAATATCCAGAAATCACAGTTCTGGCTCACGAATTTCCAGGGGAAGTCATCTTCGCCAAAAAGCTGATTACAGACCATTCCTCATCAAATGCCAAACCTGAGGTATTGACTATCCCTACAAGCTTTAGAGTTAATCACCTGCCATCATCTTCGTTTAGCCAATTCTATAAATTTCCTAAATGGTCGGAAGTGATTCTTAACCCATTAAATCGATTTTCGATTGCAGAATCCCAAAATTTCATGGAATCAAGAACCGTAAGAAATCAACCTTACCCCGCTCCCTCGAATAACCAACTCTACGATTCCAAACTCAAGCCAAATCAGAAAGTCAAACATTGAAATCGTAGAGTCACCAATCCCAAATGTCCAAACCCAAGCTCCTCCAACTGATATACCATCCTCCTCATCGCACGACTATTTCAGTCTTGATCTTGCTTTGTACAACTTGCAAGCTCAATCTCCACCAAGAACCCCTCAAATGGACAATCCTCAATCAACTGATACTTTCCCCAGCCTTCCCACCAAGGATGGTCTGAAAGAAACTTCTGAGCAAATGATCAAGTCCATCGAAGCAAGCCTGGAATCTCACTCTGACCTTCTGAACATCCGACTGAATCAAATGATACAAGCTGCAAACAAATTCCCTAGTACAATGAATACTGAGCTCACTACGAAGCTTAGGGAAATTATCAAAGAAATTCTGAAGAGTATATCAGACAGAGATGAGATCCATTTCCAGGTTTCTGCCAAACAAAGAGAGGCTATGCTTGAGATACAGAAAAACCAAGATCATCAACATCAAATTATGCTGGACAATATTCTCAACCTGAAAGCTTCTGTTTATGACTTCCAGAAATCTTATGCCAATCAGGAGAAGCATAATGATACGATTCTTACAGTCCTCCAAAACAAAGAAGCTAGAGCTGAAAAACAGATCAAGGAGAATAGGGAGGACATTGCTCAAACTCAAAGCCAACTCAACGAGCTTGTCCAAGGAGTAAATAGGTTGTCTGCCGATATTCGAACCCTTGATGCTGACATAAAGGGGGAGAATAAGAAAGGGAAAGGAGTTCAAGGTAGCCAAGGCAGAGGCAGAGGAGGTCATGCAATTCAAGAAAAGGGAAGCCCTCCTGCAAGACCATCACATCATCAGACTCAATGATCCGTCGTGAGTAATCAGATCATTTATTCCTCCGAGTCATCGTGAGCCAACTCCTAGCTCGCAAGATGTGACTCATGCAGACGATCCGAATGCCAACTGGAGATCCTGCATTCATGCATGAAACATGAAGAGAATCCGATTCTAAGTCCAAGTGAAATTTGGAAGAGTTAGCAAGAAATGAGGAAGCTCAAAGGAAGAGAAGGGCTGAGGAGTATGCAAATCCACCTCCACACAAGAGACCAAGAAAACAGAGATAAGTTAAGAGTTTAATGTTTTATTGATGTAATTCTATATTGTAATATCTTCTGATCATCAATAAATTCATACTTATTCTCTAGAAATTTCAGCTGCTCACTGAAATACTAAGTCATGTTTAAATTCCTGCAAATGCATCTAGTCCCTAATAATTATGACAACAAATCTCCTTGGTTATGTCAACATCAAATAGGGGGAGATTGTTGGGAGAATGCATATTATGATTTGATGTTTTAATGCATGTGTTCATGATTAATTGTAAGGTCCTTTAAATAATATATGTACAAGGACTTAGTGATAGATCAAAATTATTAGATTGGTCTAAGGTTTCAACGTGTATCATTCTATTCTAGAATGTATAGATAGAAAGATCAAAACTGTTAGGTTGATCTTGAGATGTAATAGATTAGTCTTGAAGAAATCGTAGTGCATCAATCTGATCAACATTGCAGGTCAAGGCGAAAAACGAGAGCCCGAAGATCGCGTGTGTGTCCGCGCTTGAAAGAGGACTCTTCGAAAATCGTAGAGTGGTCCCAACGTTCACCAAGCTAACTACACGATCATAGTGTGCTGAAGGAAACGTGAAGTTTATAAGTCAACGATCGTAGTGTGCTCTCGGGAACGTAGAGTCAACAACACGAGCAAGAGAAGATCGTAGTGCATGAAAGTTTAAGAGAAATCGTAGTGTTCTCGACTAATAGCATCGTAGTATGCAAATCAAAGCCACTACGATCTTAGTAGTAGAACATCACGATCCAATCGTAGAGCATCATCATGCCCTACGCCGAAAACGTCAAGCCTCATGAGAGTTGTTAATTCAACATACGAGGAATGGATCCCAAATGCTGCAGTGCTCATCAGTCCCAGAATATATGAAATATCCTTAGTATGCAACAAAGAAGCGTATTGAAGAAGCTAAGGATAAGATTTATGGATAAGAGGGAAAAAACACCTTTTCAGGTGGTAGGTGAGAAAGCAGCCTGCAGTGTCAGTGAGCCAGAATGTAGAATTCAGAAATGTGCAAAAATGTCTCCATCGCAGCACAGAAAGTTCAGAAGAATTTAATGCCACAACGAATGGATCCAACGGATAGTTTTCAACATCACATATATACAGATTAGACAGATGAGAGAGAAAAAAAACTAAGCAAGCAATCAAACATTTAACGTGAAGAATTCTCTAAGGCTCAACTCTACGATCTGAGATATTGAAAAGCTTGTTCAGCTACTCAGTTCTTAACGAACTAGTGCTTACACAGCAAACTGAGTAGCAACCTTCAGAACGCAACAACAACAACCATCAATCAACTAAAGAAGAGTACCAAGTCTGCTGGACTTGAAGAGTTCGTAGTGAACTGTAAGAAAGCCAAGTCTGCTTTGGACTTGAAGAGTTCAAGAGTGAACTAGAGAAGTTCCTGAGGCCGGGTCTAGAAGGAATCTGTGTGATTCGTAAGATTGTAAAAGACATCCTTAGTGGATATCTACTACTGTTGAGTAGAAGAGTGGACTAGGAGCTTTGAGTGCTACGAACCACTTAAAACAATCGTGTCATCTATATCTCGCTATAACTCGCTATATCTCGCTATAATCGCTTTACTCGCTCATAACTCCATTGCTTGGTTAAGAAGATTAAAACAAATACTAATTCCGCTAAGTTTTAATCACTATCTAAGAACAAGTTTAAAATAGAAAAGATTTTCAAATATCTATTCAACCCCCCTTCTAGATAACTTGTGCCTACTAAGAACTAACAATTGGTATCAGAGCAGGTTCTATTTTACAGCTTACACGCTTTAGTAGATCCAAATGGCACTCGTACCAAGCGAATCCAGCCGGGGAGGCCAAGAAGCCACCAATGTGCAACAAGGATAAATTTGCTAACTGGAAAGTTAGAGTGCAAGCTTACATGGACTCAATAGATGAAGATCTATTTGAGACTATTCTTAATGGGCCCTATATACCAACAAAGCTTGCACCAACCATTGACGAGCCAAACAAAGTACAAATCAAAGTGAAAGAAGAATGGATGTATACAGAGAAGAAAGCCAGTCAACTTGACAAAAGGCTAAGAACATCTTGTTCCAATCCTTGGAGGATGATCTGTTTTGACAATGTTGTAAATCGCAAAAATGACCCAAGGAAGTCAGGAAGCACTGCTGATTATGGACGAAGGAACTGAAGAAGTTAGAGAGAACAAACAGTCTCTTCTAACACAGCAGTACAAGATGTTTGCTCATGTGCAAGGCGAAAATGTAACTGCCACTTATGAAAGATTCAACATTCTGCTCAACTCTCTACGAGCATATGGAAAGATCTATCCTAACAAAGATCTGACCATAAAGTTCATGAGAGCCCTACCGAGTAAGTGGGATGCCAAGACCACTATAATAAGAGAGTCAAATAATCTTAACGAGATGACAGTTCAACAACTATATGGCAATCTCTCACATATACGATTTGGAGTGACCCAACGTCTTTGAAACCCTTTCAGAAGAAAGAAGGAAGGAAAAGGGTGTTGCTCTCAAAGCAACTAAAAGTGTATCAAAAGTCATCACTAAGATTGAATCTGACGATGATGAAGACAATGATGACGATCTTGCCATGATGGTAAGAAAACTAAGAAGGTTCATGCGTCAAGTCAAAGCCGGCAAGCAAAAGAAGGTCAGCAACTACAATAGCCAGGAGCAAATAAATGTTCTATGCTACAACTGCAAGAAGCCTGGGCATTTCATTGCCAACTGCAACAAACCCCTAAGAGAAGAACTAAAGAAGAAACAAGATGGAAAGAAGGAATAATAAAGGAAAGAAAGAGGCCTCATAAAAGAGATAAAGGCCCGGTAGTACGGAGGATCATGGAGTGATTCGGATAATGATTCAAATGCTGACTCTGGAGATGAAGAAGAACCACAAATGGCCAATCTGTGTTTAATGGCCAAATATGCAAAGGACAAACAAAGCCTCAACATTGACAATGTAAATCTCGACGAGGTATTTGATTTCAACTCACCTGATGTAGATATGAATGACTTAAGAACTGTACAGCGTGGAATAACCAATGATCTACATCAATACATGAAGTGGTTCAGAGTGTTGTCCAAGGATCATTCACTTCTTCAAGTGGAGAAGAAGAAAGTTCAAGAAGAGCTTGAAAAATTTCTTCTAAGTCATCGATCTTCTCCAAGCTTGAAGTCGAGAACGAAAACTTTAAAGCAGCATAAACACACATCGTACAAAAGAGAGTCTAAACTAACCTCTAAAATTGAGGATCTAGAGAAAACTATCTCTCGCATGGAATAAATCCTCATCATCCATGGATCGCTTGCTCTCAATGGAGAAGCACATTGATGTAATGTGCTTAGGCTTTGGGGAATCCATCTCGAGCTAAGTGTGGAAAAGATAATGAAACTAGCTGGTAATGTCTCGAGCTTTAGTAGAGGCATTGCTTTTGTTAAATCCTCACGATTGGAAGAACCATTTCAACCTTGTTTCTCATCGATTCTAGTTATACTCAGAGAAGTAAAGGATCACTGCGCTAGTTCAGGTTCATAAAGGAGAAGAGTAACCCAACCTCTACCTACCAACCTCGAAGAATCGTAGAGTCAAGCAAAACTAACTCTACGAATCTACTGGGAAGGTACAATAGAGGTAAGGCTCACTCATCACTATTTATGAAACCTAAGGACACGTGGAAGAAAGAGAATCATTCAATGTATAGGCTAACTAAGGAACCACACAAGTCCAAGTGGAGGATGAATCACACACACTTGGCACGCATCATAATAGATGTGTCATATGTGATAAGTATGGTCATAAAGCTACAAAGTGTTATTATAACTCCATGCATGTGAGACCCAAGACTAGATAAGTTTGGGTTCCCAAAGGCACTAATACGTAGGACCCATGCAAATATGGGTACCAAAATGAAGGTTAAAATGTTTTGACAGAAAAGAGCTCCACGACCTCAACATGGTATCTAGGCGGTGGATGCTCAAGGCATATGACAGGAACAAAGCTCGTTATATAACTATGTAGAAAAGGAGGGTCCCTCGGTCATCTTTGGAGATACGGCTACGGCAAGACAAAAGGATATGGCTCTGCTGGCAATGGTGCAATATCTTTCAGCAAAGTAGCCTATGTGGAAGGACTTCAACACAACCTTCTAAGCATCTGCCAACTCTGCGACAAGGGTCATCAAGTAATATTTCTCAATAATCAATGTCAAGTCAGAGATCTCAAGACATCTGCCATAAAGCTAACCGGAACAAGAGAAGGAAATGTTTATACTATAGACCTTCGTCAACTAAGCTCGATGAAACAATATGTTTTCGCAAAAGCATCCAGGAAATGAAGTGGCTATGGCATAGAAGACCATCCACTTAAACTTCAAAAGCATGTCCAAAATGGCATCAAAGGATCTCAGAATGGTCTACCCAAGTTCAACTTTGTGAAGGAAAGACCATGCAATTCCTGCCAGCTTGGAAAGCAAACCAGAAGCTCATTCAAGAGCAAGACTGCCAACTCCATTGACAAACCCCCGTAGTTGCTCCACATGGATCTCTTTAGCCAATTCCAACAACCGGTCTTGGAGGAAAAAAGATACTCTGTCAGAGTGATTTACACACACCGCATTCATATGGGTATTCTTCCAACTTCAAAGGATGAGACAAGCTCCGAATTAATCAAGATGTTCAGACTGGTGATGAACGAAAAAGGAGAGAAAATCAAGGCCATAAGGAGTGATCATGGCAGAGAATTCGATTTCTCAGAAATGGATCAGTTCTGCACAGACAATGGCATCAGTCATAACTTCTCAGCTCCACGAACTCCTCAACAAAATGGAGTTGTTAAAAGAAAAACAGAACCACGATAGAATTTGGAAGGACTCTACTGAAGCAATGACCCATCACTTTGAATACTTCAGGCGTAAGTCGCCAACACCGCATCTGCCACATACGTAAGATCATTAATTCACTCGAAGATCGAAGACACCCTACTAATCGTGGAAAGGAAGAAAGCCAAGTGTCGCCTATTTCCGTGTCTTTGGCTATGCATGCTATATTCTTAACAACGAAAAGCGGTGATTTGACAAAATCCATTAAAGTCGGATGAAGGGATCTTTCTTGGATATGCCATGACAAAGAAAGCTTACTACAGAGTGTTCAACAAGAAGACACTGAGTGTCGAAGTCTCAATACATATCATCTTTGATGAAACCGACTTAGACAAAATAGTGCCTCAAGACACTACGACCGATAGTGCAGACACTACAAATGAAGTCGTCGAGCTAAACACTACGATCATAGTGCCAGATAGTGAAATCGTAGAGCGTGATAATGAGATCGTAGAGAGGTCCATTCAAGACAACGAGCCTCCACTCCAAGAAGAAGAGATAGACCTTGAAGAGTTAAGACAGGAAGGCATCAAAACAGATGTCCCAACCGGGAACAGATGGGCAAGAGATCACACTCAGGATCTAATCATTGGAGATCCAAGTGCAAGAGTCAAAACAAGAGCTGCTACTCAGAATGAATGCTTCTACCTAAGCTTCCTGTCACAGATAGAGCCAAAGAAGATAGAAGATGCTACGGAAGACTCCAGTTGGATAGAAGCCATGCAGGAAGAACTCAACCAATTTGAACGAAGCAAAGTGTGGAGATTGGTACCAAGACCAAAGAGTCATCCTGTCATAGGAACCAAGTGGGTCTTCAGGAACAAAATGGATGAAGATGGGGTCAAAGTGTGGAGATTTGTATTGATTATCGGGAGTTGAATCATGTCACCATAAAAAATAGGTACCCATTGCCACGTATTGATGACCTGTTTGACCGATTCTGCAAGGAGCCAAATTCTTTTCAAAGATTGATCTTCGTTAGGATATCACCAATTGAAGATTAGAACCGATGACATTCCAAAGACGGCCGTAATCCCGAAGACGGGCATTATGAATTCCTAGTCATGTCCTTTGGATTGACTAATGCTCCCGCCGCCTTCATGGATATGATGAACCGAGTATTCAAGGAATATTTGGATCACTTTGTGGTCGTCTTTATTAATGACATCCTCATTTATTCCAAAAAGCCGTGAAGATCATGAAAGCAACACTTGAGGTGACACTCCAAAAGCTTCGTGAATATAAGCTTTATGCCAAGTTAAAGAAATGTGAGTTTCGGCGAGGAAGTAGCATTCCTTGGGCACGTGGTATCAAGTCATGGAATATCATTGACCAAAGAAAGATTGAAGCTATTCAAAGTCGGGAGCAACCTAAATCGATGATCAAGTACATAGCTTTTCGACTTATTTGGTTATTATCGGAGATTCGTAGAAGGGTTTTCTCGAATCGCTACTCCACTAACTCAGCTGAATCAGAAAGATACAAAGTTCGGTTGTAGCGAGGAATGTGAGAAGAGTTTTCAAGAACTCAAGAGGAGACTCATTTCAGCACCTGTTCTGACAATACCATCTGGTTCGGAGGGATTTGTCATCTACAGTGATGCTTCGGGCAAAGGGTTAGGATGTGTTCTCATGCAACATTGGAAAGTCATAGCCTATGCCTCACAACAACTCAAATAATATGAGAGGAATTATCCTACTCATGATCTAGAGTTGGCTGTTGTTGTCTTCGCACTAAAGATTTGGAGGCATTACTTGTATGGGGAGAAAGTGGAGATCTTTACGGATCATAAAAGCCTCAAATATTTCTTCACTCAAAACAAACTCAACATGTGACAACGACGTTGGCTTGAACTGTTAAAAGATTATGATCATACTATACAATACCATCCTGGAAAAGCGAACGTGGTAGCTGACGCATTGAGTAGAAGATCATATGCGGGTACGAGTGCAATATTGTCAACGCAAAGGCCCATTTTGTATGACTTGCAAAGGATGGAGATAGAGATAAAGACTCCAGGGACCCACGTGATGATGTCGAATATACGAATAGAACCGACTTAAATTGATAAAATTAAAGCTGCTCAAGTTACAGATCCGGAGCTGATGCGTATGAGAAAGAAAGTGCAAGAAGGTGCGATGCCGGAAGCAAGAATCGATGAAGAAGGAATACTTTGAGTCAACTCCAGACTTTGTGTTCCTAACGACCCTGATTTAAAGAATAAAATCATGATGGAGGCGCACAACACACCGTTTATAATCCATCATGGGAGTACCAAAATGTATCATGATCTTTGACATACATTTAGGTGGGGTAATATGAAGAGAGAGATAGCGCTGTTTCAAGGTGTCTAACGTGTCAACGAGTCAAGGCGGAGCATCAAGTACCAAAAGGTCCATTGCAACCACTTGAAATTCCAGAATGGAAGTGGGAGCAAATTACCATGGATTTCGTTACTGGTCTTCCCAAAGTTTCTCAAGGCATAGATGCGATTTGGGTCATTGATGATAGATTGACCAAGTCTGCTCATTTCTTACCGATACGAGAAACTTATACACTTGAACGTCTTGTTCGTATGTATATAAACGAGGTTGTAAGATTGCATGGTATGCCAGTATCCATAGTTTCTGATCGAGACCCAAGATTCACTTCGCGATTTTGGGTTAGTTTGCAAAAAGCTATGGGCATAGATTTACGATTTAGCTCGGCATATCATCCTCGACGAGCAGACAATGGAGAGGACTATTCAAACTCTTGAAGATCTATTAAGACTCTGTGTCCTTGATTTCAAGGGAAGTTGGGACAAGTTCTTACCATTGGTGGAGTTTTCCTACAACAACAGTTATCAAACAAGTATTGGCATGGCTCCATTCGAAGCATTGTATGGAAGAAAATGTCGTTCTCCAGTATCCTGGGATGAGGTAGGTGAAGCAACGTTATTGGGACCGGAGTTGGTACGTATGACTACGGAAAAGATTCAAACGATCCGGCAACGTATAAAAACCTCACAAAATTGACAAAAGAGTTATGCTGATCTTCATCGAAAAGACATGGAATTCGATATAGGAGATCATGTGTTGTTACATGTTGCTCCATGGAAAGGAGTTACGAGATTTGGAAAGAGAGGAAAGCTCAATCCTCGTTTCATCGGTCCATTTTTAATCCTCGATCGAGTAGGGACTGTGGCTTATAGACTCGCTTTACCGCCAAGTATGTCTCGTGTTCATAACATTTTTCACATATCCATGCTACTTAAATATGTGGAAGACCCGAACCACATTATTGAGTTAGAAACGGACGAAATAGCGGAAGATTTGACGTATGAAGAGGTTCCTATTCAAATCTTGGATAAGAAGGAACATATTCTACGCTCCAAGGTTATACCTCAAGTCAAAGTTTTGTGGAGAAACCACGATGTTGAGAAAATAACTTGGGAGTTAGAATCTGAAATGAAATCAAGGTATCCTTACCTCTTCGACATACCAGTATCGCACTAATTTCGAGGGCGAAATTTCATAAGAAGGGGAGATTGTAAAACCCCAACTTTTTGAATAAAGATGAATTTTCTATAAATATTAATTTTGAATATTATGGAGTGAAATTGATATAAAGTTATAGTTGTGGGTAATATTTATAAATTTTACAAAGTATGCAAGTTGTTATATAATATTCGAATGGTCGGGGAATATTCGTTTTAACAGGGAATATTCGAATGCAAGACAATCATTGGTGGACCCCCTGGCGGAATTATTGCCGGATTGAGAAAACGACAAAAATACTTTTATGAAAATAACGACGGAAGTTTTACTGCTAAGCTGTTGAAACAATAGGTGTTAAAAATAAAGAATGTCTGGCGATGGTTGCATAAGTAGCATATTGCGGTATTGATTATTGATGTTTACGTGAGAAGTCACTCGGTTTTGTTTAATTATTGCCAAGATTTGTTGTAACATTTAAGCGTATTTATGGACCCCATTTACCCATTTTTCGAGAATAGCTGGTAGAAAATATATATATATATATATATATATATATATATATATATAAAGGCTTATATATATAGTATATATATATATATATATATATATACTGGTGGCATGATTGAAGTTGGTGGGGGGTATTATTATTATTATTATTATTATTATTATTATTATTATTATTATTATTATTATTATTATATGATTTGAGTCAGTGGGTGTGGGTGTGGGTGTGGGTGCGGGTGGGGGTGGGGGTGGGGGTGGGAAAAAAGGGATTAGTCAGGGAGGTTTTGGGAGTATTATGTGAGATTGTATTATATATTTATAATAAGTTGAAAAGTTAGCAGGAGGTGTATTATTATGTTGAATAATTCACAGATTTTTTTTGACCGGTTGAATCACGGGAGTGATGTCCCGTGAGATTATATATATTTTATTTTATTTAAAAGATTTTGCTTTAAATATGGACCGTCAGATTAAAGTAAATCGATCTGGACCATTCATAAGTTAGTTACTATGCATTCCATTTTTCTATAAATAGAAGCTCATTCCTTCATTATTTTATTACTTAATTCACTTTGAAACTCCGAGAGAAATTATAAAAAGCTATAGAAAATTATTACGCTACTTCCCTACTCTTACATCCAGTTCTTTTTTACGGTAAGGGATATTATTCTTACGTAATTGAGAAGAGAACTTACATTATTCTATTTCTTTATTATTACATTGGAATAACTTTTGTGATCTGTGAGAATACCTATACGTGGTGACATTCTTCTATTATTCGTCTTTATTATTCCGTTAGAACATCCCACATGCGTGCTATATCTGTGGGACTGGTTCCGCTTTCTATTATTCTATCTTTATTATTCCGTTGGAACATCACATACGTGTTATCGCCGGACACGGTTCCGATTTTATTATTCTGTTGGAACATCGCTTCGATTGTGATTTTCACGACTGGTTCCATTATTATTATTCGTTAGAATAATCACTTTATGCAAAGTACCGCATGCATGGTGATTACATTGTTATTCCATTCCTTATTATTCTCGGTTGGTTAAAATTTTGACTTATACTCCATGAAATTAGTGGAATATCATTGATATTTGCGCTTCATCCAAGTATTTTTCATGGAAATATTCTTACGAGAAATCTTGAATTTTACTCTAAAGCGAGATCATGTTGACAATTTGGACGTTATTAGTTCCTTAATAACTTAATTCTTGAACTTGTTTTATTGAATTTTTATATCATTGTCATCATCCTCATGTTTATATTTTTTTGAAAGTCATCGTGGCTTCTGTAAAGAATGGATGGACTTGGTATGATTATGACGAGGATTATTCTTGTAATAATCATAATAGTAATGTTACAAATGATGTGGTAAAAGTCCTCATTGGCCCGTAGTGCATTGATGGACGATTGTTGGCATGATCATGACCATTGATGAATACAAAATATCCTTGATTCGTAGTGCATGGAATTTATGGTCGTGACCCTAGCGAATATCCTTCGTCAGTAGTAGTGCGGGGATGATGTGGATTATTTATTTGTGAATCTCGGCGATAAAAGTGATGAAAAACTTTTAAATCATAAAAGATAGTAGATTCTATTCTCTACTTGACTCTTTTAATGGATTGCTTGATCCGCTGCAGTTAAACTTGATGTTGTTATATTTTATCAGTTTAACACTGTTGAAGGCTAACGATAATTTATTCTGCATTATCTTAGTTATAATATTTCTTACTAGGCTAGTTGAGCTCACCCTTTCTTTCACTGTTCTCTTCAGGAAATGAGAATATAGATGGGACGAGTCGGGGAACGGAGTGATGGACCAGATGATAGTATTAGTAGTCCTCACTATTCTGTGAAATAGTGTGTTAACAATTGTAATGAGGACTCCTTTTGAGTTTGTATAATCTCTAGTAAATAATATTTATATTCAAACTCACAGTTTATGTTTTGTCGTATTGTACACGACAGTTGTATTAGTAAGTTGTACTTGAATTCTGTACCATGTATCTGGCGACTCAAGATGGGTGATGTATACCTAATTTTGGGGACGTCACATTAGTGGTTGTCCTCATCAAATTATAAAATAGTGTGACAATAATTGTATTAAAAATTTAAAATTTGTGGTGTCATATTTTATACGACATTGTAATAATTTGGGTATGAATAATATTGTACAATATACGATATTGTAATAAATCTGAATATGAGAATGTGTGTTTGTATTGTGTATTTTGACGACTCAAATTGGGTGGTATAAACCCGAATTTAAGAACATCACATCACATAAAAAAAGAATTAAATTCATTTAAGTGAGAATCAAACTTGAGATTTAAATATAACAATACCTCAATCATAATCACTAGGCTCAGTCGCTCAGACGTCGTTGACAAAAAAAAATCACCCTAATTGGTATAGACCCGAATTTGGGGACATCACATCACATAAAAGAAGAATTAAATTCATCTAAGTGAGAATCAAATCTGAAATTTAATATCACAATACCTCAATCATAATCACTAGGCTCAGACGTCATTGGCCAAACAAAATCACCCTAATTTACTTTTTTATTTTCCTCAACCCTAAGCAAAAGGGTGAGCACAAATAGCCCAGTAAAAAATATCATGACTAAGATAAATAAATTATCAATAGTCTTCAATAATAATAAATCAGATATTTAGAACATACGATGCATGATATAAGTTTTCAACAAATAACTGCAGCGGAATTGAATGAGCAATCCATTAAAATAGTTAAATAGATCATAATTTCTATTATCTTATCCAATTAAAAAATTTAACATCTAATTTTTTTTCCCTGTAACACCAATCAACGATTCCTCTTTGCACTCGGACCAAAAATAACTTTCATCGCCTATCTTTGCTTGTAATATCAAAGATCATGATTATACCAATTCAAATTCATAATCATGTCAATCAATTCATCTTTGCATCCAAACCAAAGATATTCAATTATAACACTAATGATCATGATCATGTCAATCGACAAATTCATCTTTGCATCCAGATCAAAGATATTTAATTATAACACCAATGGTCATGATCATGTCAATCCACAATTCATCTTTGCACCCAGAAAAAAGATATTCAACTGTAACATTAATGATCATGTCAATCAACAATTACTCTTTGCACCAGGCCAAAGAGAATTTTCACCACGTGCCTTTGCCACACATATGATTAAATTATAAATATAGCATAAACATTAATTATTTTCAATTTAATTTATCCAAAGTCCAAATTGTATATTCAGAAAATCAATTAGAGTTTTTGATAGAATATAAAATTAAATAAAATATAATGTTCACATTTCAAATATCATAATTAAAATCTAATAGGAAGATTCAGGTGAAAATATTAGATAAAACACAAACTATTAAAGATATTCTAATTATTTTCAAGAATTTTCACTATTTATGTGACGCCCCCAAAATTAGGTATACGTCACCCATCTTGGGTTGCCACTTACATGGTACATAAATTCAAATACAACTTACTAACATAAGCATGTAGGTACAATACGACATAAAAGCGTGAGTTTGAATACAAATATTGTCTACTAGATATTATACAAACTCAAAAGGAGTCCTCATTACAACTATTATCACACTATTTCACGAATAGTGAGGACTACTAATGCTATCCTCGGACCATTACTCCGTTCCCCGACTAAGTCCAAAGCTATGTTCATTTCATTTCAAGAGAACAGTGAAAGAAAGAAAAGGTGAGCTCAACTAGCCCAAGAAGAAATATTATGACTAAGATAATGCAGAATAAATTATCATTAGCCTTCAACATGATGTTAAACCGATAAAATACAATAGACAACCGGTTTAAGCTGCGGCGGAATATCTGATCCATTAAAAGAGTCAAGTAGAAAATAAAGTCTACTATCTTTTAGGTTTTAAAAGGTTTTCATAAATTTTATCACTAAGACTCAGGTTTAATGAATAAACCACAATATCTAATCATCCTTGTACCACGGTCAAGGATTTTCATCAAATTATCAATGGTCATGACTATACCGAATCACCCCTAGTCATAATCATACCAAAAACTATCCATCACTGCATTACAGACCACTGAGGACTTTTATCACATCATTTATAACAAGCCATGATTATCTTAGAATGATCCCCGGTCATAATCATACTAAGTTCATCTATACACGTAAGCCATAATATAACATGAGGATGATGATAATGACATAATAATTCAATAAAACAAGTTCAAGAATTATTTTATCCAGAATTAAGTAACGCCTAAATTGTCAACAAGATCTTTGTTTTGTAGAGTAAAATTCAAGAATGATCGGAAGAATATTTCCATGAAAAGATTTGGATGAAACGCAAATATCAAAAAATATTCTACTAATTTCATGGAGTATAGAAGTCAAAGTTTTAACCAATTTGGGTATAATAAAGAATGGAATAACAAAGGAAATCACCGTGCATGCGGTACTTAGATGACAAAGTTATTCAACAGAATAATAATAACGGAACGGTGTCGGTGAAATTCACAAGCGGGATGATCTAATGAGAATAATAAATCTTTGAATAATAAACAATGGAACCCGGTAAATTGTAAAACACACGATGAGGATATTCCAATGTAATAATAAATGCGGAATAATAAACAATGGAACCAAGTGGGTGTAAAACACATGCAGGAGGATATTCCAACGAATAATAAAGAATGGAATAATGAGAAGAAGATCACCAAGTATAGGGGATTAAGCAGTACAAAAGTTATTCCAACAGAATAAATAAGAATGGAATAATATAAGGATTTCACCAAGTATAGGGTGTCTGCCGTGATCAAAGTTATGTATAGGGTATGCCACTTTTTACAAAGTTATTCCAACAGAATAATAATGAATGGAATAATGAAGTTCTCTTCATGAATAAGAAAGAATAACACTTCTTACTTGGTACAACAAATAATACCCCTTACCGTAGTAAAAGACACCATTGGATATCAAAGTAGTGAAGTACCGTAATACTCTTCTTCTTTCTCTCTATAGATTTTTTTCTCTATAGCTTCTCTATATAATTTTCTCTCTAAAGTTCAAATTGAATTGTAAGAAAATAATGAAGGAATGAGCTTCTATTTATAGGAAAATAGAATGCATAGTAATTAATCCATGAACGGTCATTAATTTACTTTAATCGACTGATCCATATTTAAAGCAAAATCTTTTAAATAAAATATAATATATTCTATTTATATAAAAACATTTTACTATGCAAACACTATGCAACACTATGCAAAACACTACGCAACACTACGCATAATAAAATATAATATATTCTATTTATAGAATAACTTTAATAAAGTATTCATTTTTATATAAAAGATGTTTCGCTTTTATTACGTTAATAATACGAATAAAACAAAACGTCATTATCGCTATAATAATTCATATTATTAATCGATAATAATGGAATCAAACCGAGTGACTTCTCACATAAGCATCGATAATCAATTGGTGTGCTACTTACGCAACCACACGACACGTGCACTTTTACTATGAGTAGTTCAACAAGATCAACCAGTAAAACTTCCTACCGTTATTTCAATAAAATATTTTACATCGTTTTCAATCCGACAATAATTACATTGTAGGGTCCACCAATGATTGAGTAGTTGTCACGAATATTCCCCGCTAAACCGAATATTCCTGCACTAATCGAATATAATATAACCACTTGCATACTTTACAAAATTTATAAATACTACCCACAACTATAATATTATCTCAAATTCACACCATAATATTAAAAATTATTTCGACAAAATTTAAATCTTTATTGATAAAATACGGGGTCTCACAATCTCCCTCCTTATAGAATTTTCGCCCTCGAAATTGAGGTGCGTGACTGGTATGATAAAGAGGTGAGGATACCTTGAATACCTTTATCGTTGAAAACATTAAATTCATCTTTGCAATCCGGCCAAAGATATTCATTAACAATTTGTCTTTGCACTACAGGCCAAAGATATACAACTGTAAAACCAATAATGCTGAGACGCGGATTAATAGTATCACGACCACGAATTATCTATGCACTACTGGCCAAGGATATTCGTGTTTTCAATTACGGTCATGATTATACCGAATAATCCGTGGTCATAATCATACCAAGTCTATCAATGCACTACGACCAAAGATAACTTTTACCACATCCATGAATTAATATTTCATTCTTTGAGACTCAAATTTCAATAATTAATCCATATCATCAAATCATCCCCGCACTCTGTGCCAAGGATATTCATTAGTATCACGACCACGAATTATCCATGCACTACTACCAAAGATAATCGTGTATTCATTAAGTATCACGACCACAAATTATCCATGCACTACTACCAAAGATAATCGTGTATTCATTAGTATCACGACCACAAATTATCCATACACTACGTGCAAAGATAATCGTGTATTCATTAGTATCACGACCACAAATTATCCATGCACTACACGTACAAAGATAATCGTGTATTCATTAGTATCACGACCACAAATTATCCATGCACTACGTACAAAGATAATCGTATTTTCAATTACGGTCATGATTATACCGAACAATCCCTGGTCATAATCATACCAAGTCCATCTTTTCAAATGAGATAAAGGATAAATATTAAACATTTATAATATAATTTATCCAGGATTCAAGAATATCCCCATGTTTTCAATCACTTAATAATCTCATAATCTAATATCATTAATATTATAACAATATTTTAATCACTTCTTAAATTTATAAATAATTTATCTTAATTGTTTACGCTTTACCATATAATGCATTTAATCATTCAAAATGTCATACTCATAAAATATCATCACCAATTATCAAATCCTCATCAAAAAATATGCATATACTCTATATAGGATTCTCTAGCCATAAAATTTATTTTCAACTTTGTTACTTCACATAACATATTTAACTCATATGTTAAGTAATTAAACTATTTTCATGAAAAATACCAAATCAGCCCCAAAAATATTTCTTTTCTGGGATTTAGCATAATATAGTCCCGTAATGAAAATATATTTTTCTCGGAATTTTAAAATTCATTTACTATTTTTAAAATCAATTTCCACTTAATTCCTTAAGAAATTAGCTACCTCAAGTTTAACTCCAAAATTCCCAAATCTTGGCAGGACCTTACACATGTTAACGTGAGCTTCCAGTTTAAATTTCATGGTCATCTGAGTTATAGAACTCGGTTATAGCGTTTTAAATCGGAAAAACATAAATATTGAAATAGTCATAACTTGCTCATTTTAAGTCGAATGAGCTCATTTTTGGACAGGAGGTACTTTATACCATATACTTTCATGTCCCAAAAGGCCAGAATTTTTATCATAATTTAAGTGGCCGAAACAGCCCGTCTAAAATCATGGCAGCAGCTTTTTTCGATTTTTGCAGCTTTGCACTCCTTTGCTAAAATCAGTCCACACAAAAATCTACAACACCTTTTCCAGTAATTCCACTTGGATTAGTTAGGTAACTCATAGATCTAACTCTAGGACTTGACCACACTCAAAAATTCAAAATATATTAGGAGATATGGTCAATTGAATTTCATGTTACGTTTTTCACAAAATCTGATTTTCAACTCTTTGTGATTTCTAAGAAACTTTCATGTTTTCTCATAATAACCAACATAACTCATTATAACACTTACTAATACCACGTATACCCATGATTTTCATTAGTCCAATGCTTTTATTATGACTTTCATCATAATCCACGTAAACAGATCCTTTTAGTTGAAGAAATATTTGAGGGTTTAAGAAATGGGTTTTTTACTGGAGTCAATACAAAATTCGATCTCACGCTCTAGGGTAGGCTAGAAAGTCTTCAAGAATACGTCAAAAATTTATTAATGATAGAAATATCATTCAAAAGCTGTGATTCTCATCCAAAACTTGGATAATACGTCACATTGATACCAACTGTGACTTCTATCCTTTAACCTAGATAGCACCTCATAATGATGCCTATCAACTCGCCATCTTCTTTCATGATGTCGCCTAGAGAAAGTCTGGCCTCGATGCATTCCACACAAGGAAATCAACAACGAAAGGATCGGGGCTCTTTACTTATGGCTTGATATAACGTTGATTAACTTTAGGGTTTGGTTACTTTGAATTAAGTATAATGAGGTTGGTTAGGAATATGAAAGCTAACAACCTTACAAAAAGAATAATGAGTAGTTAATCAATCGTTTTCAAAATTACCCGAAAGACAAGTATTTTCAAAGAGATATATCGGTGTAACGTGAAAGTGTTTATTTGAATCAAACAAGATTTAAAAAAAAATTGGAGGTAACGAAGGCTCCTACTAACGAGGTTTCAACCAACAAGTCAAAGTCTAACTTCTCCGAGTCAAATTTAAACGTTGAACATAAGCAAGTGAGATAAAAGAATGGGTAGAACCGATATCTAATAAGGTATAGACTTCACAAGAATTTATAATTAACTAACCCGTGCTAACTTTGTTCGAGTCACTTGCTTTTTAAGAAGTCATGAAAAACGCTCTTCATGAAACCACCGACTTTGTTTTGTCCGTATCCGCCTTTGGTGCCACCGTCCCATTTGGACTTGACTTTGTGTACGACAAAATCGAGCTAAATGACCTTCTCTTCTTGAAATTTCCACTTCTATTATCTTGGCCATGATTACCACCGAAGTGGTTACCATTCTTGGCATGATAATTTCTCCCACGATGGTCATCATTGTGAGACCCCGAATTTTATGAAATAAAAGTATTCAATTTTTTTTTTAATTACTATTCATGAGTTACTATTCACGAGTTACTATTCACGAGTTACTATTCACAAGTACTATTCATGAAGCATGATAATTTTTTCGTAAGAAGGCATTACTCAATAATTGTTACAGTAATTACTGTTCAATATTTTATTTTATTGATTCAATAATTGCTACGTTGATATTTTATATTATTGTTGTTTCAATAATTGTCACGGCACAGTATTTTCCATTATCGAAGCAATAATTCATATTATCGAATAATATTATTGGATAACATTATTGGCAATGCCTAGAAAGTTCTGTCTAAGGAGAGGTTTGGTCACCTAATCATGGCGCCAAGAAGAGGAGAAATTCTTATTGGAAAGCCCCTCTTTCCAGGAACCGCTCGGTTGTTAATATTGTAATTATGTAATATTATTTGTGAATAATTAATTATTGATTTTTATGATAAGGAAAATATTGATTTTATGTAGATATAGATGGAGAAAAATTTTAAAATGACAATTGTTGAAAATTAATATTTTATCTTTTTCTGATAAAATAATTTATTTAAATATATTATTTTAATAATATATTAATGGTGATATTTTTACAATGAATGTGGAATATATAAGTATATGAGGAGGAAGAGTATTTTTGTGGCATTAAATGTTTAACACATATTTTGTGTGTTGGTGGACACAATTATTGACCGAAATTTGATTATAGCCTATAAAATTGCCCGTTTGTGGATTTCGGTTAATTTCTGTTTGGAATTTGGAAAAACTTTCTTCTGCAAAGTTGTAGAGAATTGAATTTTCTATAAAAAGACGTGAGATTCGAATTTTCTGATAAAAGAGCTATTTATTGTGAATTATTGAAGTTTCGGTATATCGGGTGTGAATTGATTTTTGGAGTTTAAATTATTTTTGTTAGAAAAACATTTTTTGTATTTTTTTGGACATCATTAACATGTGTGGCTGGTGTTTTTGACCAAAAGGTGGGCTAAGGAAAATTTGTATAATTATATTAATATTATATTCAATTTTACGCTTTGGTGTTCTAAGCAATTTCTATAAATAGGTGCTTAGGTTAGAATTGAAAATCACACCGTAAACTCAAGTTTTTCTCTATTTCTCTCTCGATATTTTGAGCGTATTCTTGTGAGTATTTTGAGTATACTTTGAGTATTGCTATACGGTGCAAGTTAGTTCAATACGTTATTCGGTAAGAAATCTTTTTCTTTTGAGGTAAGGGATAGTAAGGATTTTAAGGGTTATTATGTTTTTAGTTTCGAAATTTTTGGACCTTCAAAATTCTGGAAAAATTTAAAATGATATTTTGATGAGTTTTGTAGAGTGTGTCCAAAATGGCGATTTTTGGATGTATAGATTAGGAGTTATGGATTTTATGAGAAAAGACTATTTTAAAAGTAACTATTTATAACTCCTTGTGATTAACTCCAAAATTGATAAAATTTTTATTGGGAGTACATCTATATAATATCAGTATACCGTGTAAATTTCAGAATTGTTGGATAAAAGTATAATTTATGATAAATGTTTAAATATTCGGTTGGTTTTGGCCATATAAAAAATAGTAAATGAATTTTAAAATTTGAGAAAAATATATGTTCAATATGGGACTATGTTATGCTAAATTCCAGAAAAGAAATATTTTAGAACTGATTTGATATTTTTCATAAAAATATTCTAGTTATGAGTAAATGAATTAAATATGTTATGTGAAGTAAGAAAATTGGAAAATATGATTTTATGGCTTGAGAATCATATATGAGGTATATGCAGATTTTTTTATGAGGGTTTTGGTTATTGGTGATGAAATCTTATGAGTTTGGCATTTTATGATGATTAAATGCATTAATTATTAAAGTGTAAATAATTGGATTAAATTATTTATAAGTTTAAAAATGATTAAAATATTATTATAATATTAATAATATTAAATTATGAGATTTCTAAGTGATTTATAACATTTGGATTAAGGTGTTATAAATATGGATATGAATTTTATTATGAAACTTTATCTTTTCGTGTCGAGTTATTCTTATACGCACGATATACGGTACTATGTATTGAATACTGAGTACTTATTCACGACAAATTGGTTTCTTTCTCGACCAAATTATCGTTGATTTATGAATCTTACTCTTGAAATTAAAACCATATTTTGATTATATTATTTTTATATAACATTCTTATAACCCTAATGATGATATTTCTCTTTGACTTGAGTGTAAAGATGGGTAGATTATTGGTATGATCATGACCATAGGTTCTCTTTGGCCGAGAGTGCAAAAAGTTGAATTGTTGACTGGTATGATCATGACCATTGAATTTACAATTGAATATTTTTAGCTTAAGTGCAAAGGTGAATTGATCAACATGGTTATAATTATTGTTATATAACTTCTGAAATGATTATGTATTTCTTTGATATATGAATATCTTTGGCTCGTGAGTGCAAAGATGACTTGTTGATGAATATCTTAGCACGTGAGTGCAAAGATGAATTATTAATGAATATCTTTTGCTTTCGTAATGCTGAAGATGACTTTGTTGTTGAATATCTTTTGCTCAGTAGTGCAAAGATGAATTATTGATGAATATCTTTGGCTCGAATGCAAAGATGACTGTTGTTGAATATCTTTGCTTTGTAGTGCAAAGATGAATTATTGATGAATATCTTTGGCTCGTAATGCAAAGATGACTGTTGTTGAATATCTTTGCTTTGTAGTGCAAAAGATGAATTATTGATGAATATCTTTGGCTCGTAATGCAAAGATGACTTTGTTATTGAATATCTTTAGCTTTGTAGTGTAAAGATGAAGCTGTTGATGAATATCTTTGGTAGTGGTGCAAAAAGATGAATTTATTAGTATGATTATGAGCAGGGCGTGATTTGGTATAACCATGATCTTTGATGTTTCGGGTAAAGGCAGTGATGAAATTATCTTAAATCCGGATGAGAAGAGGAATTTAGAATCACAATTATGATTATGAGTTATTCATATGATTGTGGAAAGGGCTGTTGATTGATGTTACGGGGGATAAAACATTGTTGGTGGACTTTTAACGTGGAGAAGACAATAGACTTTATAGTCTATTTGACTCTTTTAATGGATTGCTTCGTTCATTTGCAACTATGGTTGAAAAGTTTTATCATCTACCATATGTTCTAAATCTACGATTTATTACTGATGAAGACTATTGATAATTTATTTATCTTTAGTCATAATATTCTTTACTGAGCTAGTTGTGCTCACCCTTTTGTTTCACAATTCCTTTTAGGTAATAAAAGTGTAGTTGGGTCGAGCGGGAGATAGCGAGGGAATAGAATGGTGGTTTATAGATGTTGAGGGTGAGGTGAATTTAACTTGGAAGGGTGTTTTGCCACTATCATACAAGATGTCTAATGACATACAACCTCGTGTCATCATAAGACATGGTTGTGCTCATCCACTTGCTGAGTATATTTACAAGCACTATCTATATAATCTTGGTGTTTGTTTGGAGTATAATACCCAATTAGAGACAGTAGAGATAATGATATGTCAAGAGAAGACTCACCATTGGGAAGAATATGATAGTAATCTTCTCGTTTTTCTTTGGGGTCTATTGGGTCAACCAAGGATAATTTTGTGGCCATATGATATCTACCATAACCTAAAAGCATGGCCTCCCATGTATGAAGGTTTCTTGAGCACTTCCCAAAGATTCTAATTTCTAAAAGCAGATTTTTGACTATACCTTTATGTAAGGTGTCATTGTGACGTCTTCTGGTTGGTATATATTTGTATCCAAACTCATAGCATATGTGTTGTTGTATTTTGCACGACAATTGTTGTAATAAAGTTGTAGTTGTTTTCTATACCATATATTTGGCGACTCAGAATGGGTTGGATGGAATGGACCTATTTTGGGGGCGTTACAATCATTGTTCAGATGGTCGTTACATCACGCAGATAATTATTATCGTGTTGTTGGTCGTTACCTTTTTGGTTGGTGACTCATTATCGCGCTCCAATAACCGAGCCCTATTCACAACATCTAAATACAAACACTGTCACAAAACAAGGGTTAATTAACATATCACATTTTATCCCTATATTCTGACCGACCAATTAAATACCAAATAAACTTAGGTAGGTCATACTAGCGAAAGAATTCCCCGTCTCTCCCCTCCAAGTTCTTATCTCACATTTCAAATGAGGATCATATCCCTAAGCTCGATACCAGTTGTGGACGCCCCAAAAATTAGGTATCGTCACCCATCTTGGGGTCGCCACTTACATGGTACATAAATTCAAATACAACTTACTAACATAATCATGGTATAATAATACGACATAAACTGTGAGTTTGAATACAAATATTGTCTACTAGATATTATACAAACTCAAAAGGAGTCCTCATTACAACTATTATCACACTATTTCACAGAATAGTGAAGACTACTAATGCTATCCTCTGGACCATTACTCCGTTCCCCGACTCGTCCCAGCTATGTTCTCATTTCCTGAAGAGAACAGTGAAAGAAAGGGTGAGCTCAACTAGCCCAGTAAGAAATATTATGACTAAGATAATGCAGAATAAATTATCATTAGCCTTCAACAATGTTAAACTGATAAAATACAATAGACAACCAGTTTAACTGCGTGATGAATATGCAATCCATTAAAAGAGTCAAGTAGAAAATAAAGTCTACTATCTTTTAGGTTTTAAAAGGTTTTTATAAATTTTTATCACTAAGACTCAATTTAATGAATAAACCACAATATCTAATCATCTACGTACTACTGGTCGAGGATTTTCATCAAATTATCAATGGTCATGACTATACCGAATCACCCCCGGTCATAATCATACCAAAAACTATCCATCACTGCATTACTACAGCCATCGAGGACTTTTATCACATCATTTATAACAAGTCATGATTATAAGAATGATCCCTCGGTCATAATCATACTAAGTTCATCTATACACGTAAGCCGTAATATAACACGAGGATGATGATAATGACATAATAATTCAATAAAACAAGTTCAAGAATTATTTTATCCAGAATTAAGTAACGTCCAAATTGTCAACAAGATCTTGTTTTGTTGAGTAAAATTCAAGAATGATCGGAAGAATATTTCCATGAAAGATCTTTGGATGAAACGCAAATATCAAGAATATTCTACTAATTTCATGGAGTATAGAGTCAAAGTTTTAACTAATTTGGGTATAATAAAGAATGGAATAACAAAGGAAATCACCATGCATGCAGATGCAGATGATGCGAGTTATTCCAAGAATAATAATAATCGGAACCGGTCGGGTGAAATTCACAATCGCAGGATGATCCAACAGAATAATAAATCTTTGAATAATAAATAATGGAACCGAAGTCCGGTGTAAAACACATGCATGGATATTCAGCCGAGAATAATAAATGCGGAATAATAAACAATGGAACCGAAGTCGGTGTAAAACACACGCAGCAGGATATTCCAAATGAATAATAAAGAATGGAATAACGGAAGAAGATCACCAAGTATATAGGGATTCCAGCGTATCTGAGTTATTCCAATGTAATAAATAAGAATGGAATAATATAAGGATTTCACCAAAGTATAGGGTATGTCGGCGTATCAAAGGTTATGTATAGGGTATGCCACTTTTACGGAGTTATTCAATGAGAATAATAATGAATGGAATATGTAAGTTCTCTTCATGAATAAGAAAGAATAACGCTTCTTACTTACGAGTACACAACAAATAATACCCTTACCGTAGTAAAGACACTTTGGATATCAAAGTAGTGAAATGCACTGAATCTTCTTCTTCTTTCTCTCTATAGATTTTTTCTCTATAAACTTTCTATATAATTTCTCTCTAAAGTTTCAAATTGAATTAAGTAAGAAAATAATGAAGGAATGAGCTTTATTTATAGGAAAATAGAATGCATAGTAATTAATCCATGAGCGGCCTAAATTGATTTACTTTAATCTGATATCCATATTTAAAAGCAAAATCTTTTAAATAAAATATAATATATTCTATTTATATAAAAATATTTTACTATACAAACACTACGCAACACTACGCAAAACACTACGCAACACTATGCATAATAAAATATGATATATTCTATTTATAGAATAACTTTAATAAAGTATTACATTTTATATAAAAGATGTTTCGCTTTTATTACGTTAATAATACGAATAAAATAAAACGTCATTATCGCTATAATAATTCATATTATTAATCGATAATAATGGAATCAAACCTGAGTGACTTCTCACATAAAGATTAATAATCAATACCCGCGCTACTTACGCAACTACCACACGACATCTTTATCTTTTACTACCGAAAGTAGTTCAACAAGATCAACCAGTAAAACTTCCGCCGTTATTTCAATAAAATATTTTTTGTCGTTTTCTCAATCCGACAATAATTACATTCATAGGGTCCACCAATGATTGATTGGTAGTTATATTTAATATTCCCCGCTAAACCGAATATTCCCCACCAATCGAATATAATATATAACCTGTGCATATTTTTGCAAAATTTATAAATACTACCCACAACTATAATATTATCTCAAATTCACATCATAATATTAAAAATTATTTCGACAAAATTTAAATCTTTATTGATAAAATCTGGGGTCTCACAATTTAGTGATAAAATTGGGGAACGGATAATACTTTCTTACCATAATATAGGAGTATGAAAGAAAATAATATTCATTACCTTAGTAGTAGACTAGATCTAACGGTTATATAAGAGAGATTAACTTGAAAAATTCTTATACTATTAATAACACTTAAAGTATTTTTATATTCAAAAAAAATACTCACAATATTGTAGTAGAATAATTTTGTGTTTTTGATATCGTTTCCATTGTTCAACTATTTGTATGAGAATGACAGCATACCACGTTTGAAAAATTTTATGTCGGTCGAAAACTTGAAATGCCAAGTTTAAAAATCGTTTGTCAGATTTTATTATAATAATATAATATTATAAAAAAATATATAACTTTATATATATTATAATAAAACAAATAACTTTATATTTATTAAAATAAGTCGACCCCGCAAAAGGAAAAAGAAAATAAGGAACCACGTTTGAAAAAAAAAATTACGGGCGAAGCTTGGCAAGCCAAGTTGAAAATCGTTCGTCTGATTTTTATTTTCATACTATAATATTATAATAAAAAATAACTTTATATATTGTAATATATTATAATAAAATAAATAAATTTATTATAATATATCATAATAAAATAAATAACTTTATATTCATTATAATAATAAAACAAATAAAGAGGGTCCCATCGGAAGAAATTTTTTTCAGACAAATTAAAAAATTAACAAGTGGTGGTTTCATGAAATAATAAGTCAAACTTATAACAAACGTCTTATGCTAAACTTCCCAATTTATAACAAAAATTGAACAAATATTTTCCACACATCATTTATTATACTTATTCTTAATCAACACTTTTTATTCATCAATTATTCACATATTTTAAATCTTTCAATAATTATTCACATTGAAATATATTTTTTCTTTTAATCT
Source organism: Panax quinquefolius (assembly GCA_020205615.1). NCBI lineage: Eukaryota > Viridiplantae > Streptophyta > Magnoliopsida > Apiales > Araliaceae > Panax > Panax quinquefolius. Next base: position 85,102,640 of record CM035174.1, on the reverse strand, counting down.
GTTTTAAAAATAGAGATACATTTTTATTTTAAAACTATAAAATAACACAATGTTCCTAATTTATCACTATATTTTTACTATCATTTTAATATCACACTATCACAATCAATTCATAAGTGATACTAAGATTATATTTAAGAATTTAAAATTATTTTTAAAAGTCGTGGTTTAATTTTAAAATAAATAAAATATATTATTCTTGTCAAAAAATAGAGCTTTAAAAAAATATATAAAAAAAGGTATTTTCCACACGAAAAGACATGGTTTCATTGTTAAACGATTTAGTGGGAGTAGTTGAATATTTGAGTTTCCACCATATGTTATTACTCCAATCGTATTAGATAAGTACCAAGACTTGAGCCAAATTATTGGGTCTCTGGCTTTGTCGGGTGTCACCATTTCATTTTCCGTACACTCGAGTCATCGAGCAATGCCAATCAAGTTGATTTGATCTTCTATTTTGGGCAAAAACAGAGGGAATACAAATGTTCTAATTTCTAAATAGTGACAAAAATAGTATGATGATGTTACTACACCATATACACACTTTCATGATTTCCTTGTTCTAGATTAATATTTTCAAAAAATAGACAGAAAAGAGAAAAAAAATAAACATATTTGTTCTTATCTTGTTAGTAGTGGTGAAGCAAGAAGTTTTAGTAGTGAGATCAAAATTATTAGTAAGTTATAAAAATTTGGCGATTGTTAGATAGAATAAATACTGCCCAATTTTTTTAATACTTTATACTTTCGGATTAGATAAACGATCCAAATATCCAATTTAATAATACTAACAAAAGGGAGAAATCACAATTGATTTTTGAAAAAAAAACCGAGGTTAGAAATTGAAGAGAGTAATTTCACATTCGCAAGAGACATAAGGCCGCAAGAGAAGTCACGATAGAATAGAGTCAAGACTCAGTCTCTCACACTCGCATGGCCACCACCAAGATCTCCATTCAGACCACTCATGAAAGGATTTGATGGTTCACGGTTTGGCTTTTTGTCTTTTTGCGATTTGACTTTGCCCTTCTCTCTCTATTTTCATTTGAAGTCTTTGAACAGAGATATTGATATATGAGATTTGGGATTTCCAGACTTCACTGTTTAGGATCTCTAATTAAAAAAGAAAATTTGTGTGGGGTCAAAAATTGAGTGGAGATCAAAAATTGAGTGGGATAAATTTTTTTTTTAAATGATTTCAAAAATTGAATACGGTCAATTGACCCCGCAATTTTACCATAAATTCGCCACTGTTTGTTAGGAGTACTAAAACATGAAGTACATGGGAAGTCTTTGTGATCTCCTAGTTCTTTCCTCTACAAATATAATATGCATCTGATTTGTCATCTCCTAGTTTTTTATATTTTATTTATTCATTAATTAGTCCTTCAAGTTACCAGAAAACATAAAAGCAAGCCTGCATATTCAATATTATTCAGAATTTATCGATTAAGATTGAAAGGATAAACAAACTAATATCAATGATAAGCAACTTACACTGTATATACAAGCTAGCATATCATTCTAATCAACCAGAAGGGAAATGGCCACAAACATACAACACCCAAAACACTAATATATTCAGAAGGCTTAGGAAAAAAATTTGAGAAGTGATAAATTTACAAATCATTTTTTAAAGGGCAGAGCATAAAAAATAAAAAAACTAAATCTTTATTATTTGCAAATAGAACTCTTTATAAAACAAGAATTTGTACAAAATTTACACCCAAAACATGAATTTGCACAAAATTTATAAGCGGAAAGAATCTAACAACACCCATATTTTCCTTTTCCAATAACTTTTTAGGGTTTTAAAAATTTAGACATATGAGAGAGTAATGGTAGAAGAGGAGGATACGAAATGAGAAGGGGAATGGGAGGAGACATAAAGAAGAAAGGGGGGAAAGCAGAAGAAGGTGAGAGTTTATACAATAAGTCTTGGCAGACATGTTTATTGGACATTTTTATTTTTATTTTTTTTTTTACTTGTGACTCTCAAAAAATGTATAGTATTTATTCCAATAGGAATTTTTATAAAATATAATATTTTAGGTGTAATTTGGATACATATACACAGGGGCGAAGCTATGGTCCAAATGTGGGGTCAATTGACCCCACTCAATTTTTGAGATCACTTCAATTTTTTTTTACCACACTCAAATTTTGACCCCACTCAATTTTTGAGATCACTTCAATTTTTTTTTTACCACACTCAAATTTTGACCCCACTCAATTTTTGACCCCACTCAAAAGGCAAACCGTGAACCATCAAAGTCTTTCGCGAGTGGTCGGAGTTAGTACTTCGATCATGTGGCCATGAATGTGTGAGACCTGAGTCTTGACTCCATTCTCATGTGACTCGATCTTACATGTACCTTGTCTTGCTCAAGCAAAAAAAATAAATTACTCTTTCTTCAATTTCTCCAACCTCAGTTTTATTTTCATAAATCAATTGTGGTTTTCCCTTTTTGTTAATATTATTAATTGGATATTTGGATGCATTTGTCTAACCCGAAAATATAAATTATTAAAAAAAATTGGCTCGGGGCCGCTGCCCCCGAACCTCCGCCAATTTTTTTATAACTTATTACTAATTTTGACCCCACTGCTAAATTTTCTTGGCTTCGCCACTGCATATACAAAAATAGGGTATATGTATCCCTGTTTTTACAAAATATAGTATGTATAATCTTATTTTTGTATATGTATTCAAATTACACTTAAAATACTATATTTTGTAAAAATTTATGTTAAAATAAATTCTATATATTTTTTGAGAATCACAAATAAAAAAAATAAAAAAAATTGAACATGTCCAATAAACCGGTCTTTGTAGTATTACTCGAGTTTATAAGCATATCTTGAAGTTTGTAGAGGGGAGAGCAGCGGCAGCGAAGCAGAGTTTGGTGTATGAGAGAGAGTTTGGTAAAGTAATTTGAAAATATTGATAAAGTGACGTTGTTTGCTACACGGTTTTTTTGTTTGTTTCTGTTCTCTGCTAATGATGATGTGGTATTTGCTGAAGTTCATTGGTTTCACTTGATAAAATGTTAATAAAAATCAATAAAAAAATCTATATTCTTAGTAATTAATAAAATGTTAATAAAATTTAGTTTTTATGAATTAACACTTAATAAAACTGAGTTACAATATTAATATTTAAAATTTTTTGGTACAAAAAAATATTAAAATAATAATAAAAATCGATTTATTGAGTTAACTTAATCGATTTTAAAGGTTGAACCATCGGTACGATCGGTGGTCAACTGATTTTACGAGGTTTTGACAAAAACGATTTATTAATCCAAACCGAATTGAAAGGCCTACCGATTTTTATCTATTGAACCCGCAGTCCAATCCGAATTTAATAGCTTGTTAGAGGTTAGAGGTCAGACGACCAGTCAAACAGGACAAAAATTTACCATTCATTCTTTTACTACATTCATTCCTAAAAGATTGTCGTTTAAAGTTTTTGTACATGGATTAAGAAAGTTATTTAATACTACTCCTATCATATAGTAACAATTAAAATTTGTTTAAAATTTCATCACCTTTATGGGAAGTTAAAAAAAATTAATACAAGAGGGATAATTTTTTAGAAAAATAAAAAAAGGTAGGGATGATATAAAAAAATAAATAATTTATTCTCTTTAAAAATTATAAACTACAAATAATTTTTTTTTTAAAACATAATCTTATAGTAACTGAGGGAGTATTATTTTATATTGATTTTTCTCTCCTAAATTTCAACGGTATTTCCATTTCTGTCGCCTAAATTTCAAATACTATTTCTCTCCAATGAGTCCTCCCTCACAATTTGTGCGGCAGTTGGACAAAACCAAACGACACATATTCACTTCCTGCTAACGTGCGCCTCTCTGCGTATCGTGCGCCATCGTGTGTGCGATGAGCAAGAGGATATTTTCTTCCTCAGAGCTCCGTTTACCTCTAGTAGCTTTCTGTGCTATCTATTTTCTCTCTCTAGCCTATGTTCCTACTCTCTCACTCTCCCTCCTAGCTGCCGCCGGCGACTCAGATTCCGATCAGCTTGATGATACCAATGCTGACGCGAAGATTGTGTCCCGGTCTAGGGCGCGGGATGACAGTTTTGCCGGCATGATCGATCGAGCTCTCGAGAAAGAGTTCACTGAGGGTGATCGAGTTGAAGGTTTTTTCTAAATCTGAACTCTTAATTTTACAAATGAAGTTTGTATACTGAATTATGGAGCTGAAAGTATTTGAATTCTTCACTTTACTGATTGATTTTTGTGCTGAGAATTTGTCAGCATTGAAAGGAAATTTTGATTATAAGCATATATATATATATATCAGAGCCGGTCATGTGTTTTCTAAGGTCCCGGGCAAATTTTTTCAAGTGTGACCCTTTATATAAATTAAATTAAAAAATAAATAAATTATCAACTAATTTTTTTTATTAAAATTATAAGAATTTGCAAAAGATAAGGAAGAACAGAGGTTTAAAATGTCATCGAAGTTGTTAATCATCACATGTACCTACAAAATAAAAATATCAATGAAATCGGTAAAACTAATGAAATACCCACGGTAGTTGGCAAATTTTACTGATTATACAATTGAATTTTTATTTTTTTAAATTACTCCACTAAACTAATTATAATTTTAAAATTAGGTTATTCCGTTAAAAAAAATAACCAGGACGTTAATTTTTTATCTACAAAACTAATGAATTACATAACGTAGTTGTACGTTATATCGATTACACCATTGAACTTTTAATTTTTCAAATTACCCCATTAAACTAATTAAAATGATTATTTTAAATATTTTTTAAAATTATTATTATTTTAGTAAAAATATTAGAAACTTTTACTTTTTTTCCCATAAAATGAGTAAAGTTTCATAAAATATAGATTTAAAAAATTAAAGTTTTATGAAACGTTATTGATTTTAAAAAAAAAATTCTCTTTTTCCTTTTGGAAAATAAAGTTTATTTTTTGAATCTATATTTTATAAAATTTTACTCATTTTTAAAAATATGAAGAAATTTCCAATTTTTTTCTTGAAAATAATATTTATTTATAAAAATTATTAATTTCTTTTTTGAAAAAATTGAATCAATTTTTTTATTTATCATTTCTTTTTTTTTTTTATTTTAATTTCTATTTTAGTTTTTTTAAAAAAATTCTAATATTAAGAATGGGTCATTCTGTTTAAAAATTAAGTAGACATTAATTTAATTTAAAATCACTTTAATTTGTTTGAATCTATATTTTATGAAACTCTACTCATTTTATAAAGAAAAAAAGTTTCTAATATTTTTATTTAAAATAATAATTATTTTAAAATATATTTAAAATAATTATTTTAATTAGTTGATGGGATAATTTGAAAATTAAAAGTTCAATGGTGTAATCGGTGAAAAATGCCGACTACAATGTAGTAATTCATTAGTTTTTATAGATAAAAAATTAACGTCCGTTTATTTTTTTTAACGAAATGACCCAATTTCAAAATAATAATTAGTTTAGTGGTGTAATTTGAAAAATTAAAAGTTCAATGGTATAATCAGTAAAACCTACCAACTACGGTGGGTATTTCTTTAGTTTTGACCAATGAAATCTAAACCACAAAACATCATTTAAAATGTCTTCTTGTTGCACTTTTAGATGCAAAATCATCAATTATACTATCATATTTAATGTTTTCTAAGATATCATTTTTAATGCATAATATCGTTAATCTTTTTATTATTTTATTTTTTATACACATAAATACATAAGTTTATAAAAAAATTTGGGCCCCCTCAACTATGGGCCCCGGGCGGTTGCCCTGGTGGCCCTTGCCCAGGGCCGGCTCTGATATATATATACGGTCCGGATCTTAATTTCACCCCTTATCCAACTCACCCGAGCTCACCCCCTTTAGCGACGGACCCGATGACAGCTTGGTCATACAACCGTCGTCTATACTTTTAACGACGCTATATGTTGTCCGTCGCTAAAAGTATAGACGACGGTTGTATGAGTTGAATAAGGGGTGAGCTTAAGATCCGGACTCTCTCTCTCTATATATATAAGGAATAAAGTAGGATTAATGCTTATTCATGTGAAAATTTACTTGTAGCTAATTTAGAATTGATAAATCCATGACATTGATTTACATTTTCCTTTTTGGACAATACTTCTTCCATGTAATTTATCTATACTAGCTAGTCTTGGGAATAACATGAAGAATATATACAACATAGACTACTAGAGGGAAATTGCATAGTTGTTGTGCCAATGCATGATGAAAGGACCGTTCTGCATAACTCAATTTGGTAAGGACGTGTTTGCAAATTGTAAATTGTAACCTGCAACTTGAAATGATTGCTAAGCAGTCGTCCTGAAAGTTTTTCTGAAAGTGAACGTTCAAGATTTGTATAAATCTTCTTAGTTGAATAAACATAACCACAAGATCAAACTCAAGATACACCAAAATAAGTGGCTAATCATGAGTTAAACTTTATGGGTAGTAGAAGTGATTGTCATGAAGAGCTAGTCTTGAATAAAAGATTGACTACCTATGACATTGGACAACTATGTACACGAAGTTGAACGGTTGGGGTGGAGATAAAATTAAACAGTAGTTGGCAACGATGAGAAGGTGAGTTAAATTGTGACATAAATTAAACAGTCATTAGCACTTTATTGGTCAAAAGAGGCAGTCATGCAAGGAACATTTGTATTGCATAAGTGGCAAATTATTTTGTTAATACATAGGTGGGTAGTAGGACGGACTAGGGAGGAGGTTTCTGATACCTTTTTAGAGGCAAGTATGAGCCTTGATTTTTTTTTTACATGTAATGTATATGATCAGACCAAGTTAGAGCTTTATTTGTTACCTTGCGTAGTTGTCTTTATTTTCTTTATACATACACAACTAAATCTGAAGAATTTATGATAGATCTCACGTCTGTGTAGTGAACTAGTGATCAACCTTTATTTGTTACTTCTGTTTTTGTATAAACATAAAAGAAAAATACAATTGGTGCATGTCCATAACTTTTTGGAATTGCCTTAAATTATGCAGCAAATGATGCCAGCAGCTTCAACAACAGTGTAAATGAACAACAGGTTGGTGGTATCTTCCTGTTTTTAATTCATTGATTTGAGTTTTCCAGGAAAACTAAGTTATTGCTAAAGAGGGATGAATTCACTATCGTAGTGGAATACAGTTGTATTACAACAATGGAAGTATTTGATTCGGATAATCTTTGATTGATAAAAAGATGTAGATTTTTCTTAGATGCTTTTCGAAGCTAGGCATATAAATACTGTATACTACACTTAATCCAACTCTACCCAATCTATTTTAATCCTAACAAACTTTACTGAATGCCATTATACTAGTTTCTCTTGTAGTGTTTCAACGTGACTCATTATTTTACTATCAAAGCGTCCTTACCCCTCCAAAAATAGTTGAGATTGTATAGTTGGTAGTTTTCTATAGTAAATGAAGCTTGTTTATGCTAGATGCTGTATTTTCTTCTCTTACTTTGTTCATTTTACCTTGAAGCTTTGCTCAATGTATCTGATTTACATGTTTCTGTTCATCAGGCAGTTTTGGAAACTGTAGCTAGAGTTAAGTCCAAGAAAAATGACACGAAAGAGGAAAAGTACATTCTTCTATCATACGTATAATTATAATTTCTATAGATTTTTTATGTTTATTGATATAGTGGGCATTTCGCTAATTTCATAGATTTTTCTTCCTCCCTGCAAATTTTATTTCTCTGACATCATTGGATAATTTTTAGGCCCTTTCAACTTCATAATGTTTTTAATCTGGATAATGAAAATGGAGCAGAAGACACTCCTACATTGATAGATAAAAAGGTAAAAATAGATCAGGGGAATAATTTATGGTTAAAATAAATGACATTTCTGTTGTCAATGGTTATTGTTTGTGCTACTTTTTTCAGGATAATGTCTTTATCATATCAAATTTCAAATCAAAATACGCTGTGCTACAGTTGGACTTGAGGTAAACAAACTAATTTGTTAAGGTTTTACTTTCAAAGTACTTATTTGCTTATCTGGTGTAATTTGTTTCATTTATGTAGGCTGATTTCAGATTTAGTAGTTGTCATTGTTTCTGCAACTTGTGGTGGCATCGCTTTCGCATGTGCTGGGCAACCGGTCTGCTCAAGTTTCATGATTTATGCTGTATCCCTTGTTATTCCATTTAATTTTCTCTAAACCTAATTATTATCCATTTAAAATGTGAAGGTTATGACTGGATACTTGCTAGCAGGTTCTCTTGTTGGACCAGGAGGGTTGAGTTTTGTCAGTGAAATGGTGCAAGTATGTCTTATGTTGTCATGAGGCTCGGAAATTCTCTATCTAATTTGTCATTTGTCTTTCACTGGCTCTCCCTACCTACCTGCCCTCTCTCTCTCTCTCTCTCTCTCTCTCGTTTTGGTGGGAGGGGAATAGTTCTGGATGATGACTCGTTCTTCTATACAGTTGGAATGCTCATTTTGACCAAGTGCCTTTTATATGCGTCAATCGTCATGATAGGTTCACAAGTAGCCAAATTTTCTAAACATTTTATTGGTAAATTTAAGAACAATTTAGGAAGGGGGATTTGTTTCCCACCCAATTGTGTAGGGAGCATATCTGCTTTGGTCAATAGAGCCTATAGTTTTGGTCAACATCTTTGAAAGTTCAATGAACATAGTGTTTTCACTTTCTTTGCTATGCAACCAATTTTGTTTGGGCTACAAATGTCTGATATGCCTTTATCTCAAAACATAGATAGGAAAAATGATGTTACTGAATAATGTTTGAAGACATTCAGATAGAACTTCCATTTCCATATTACATTGCTCTAACAATAACCAAAACAAAATGGATCAATAGTACTAGCAGAAATCCTATCTAATAAACATCCACAAGTCTTAGAGACCATGTGTGGAAAACAAAAAAAAGAATGACCTTAAACACAACTAAACAAAAAGAAACTGTTAGGTTTATTCAACCATGAAAATATAGCAAAAGATGAAGAGAAAAATGAAGACATTAACTCTGTACCATTATAGACCAAAGTTCTGTATTACAGTATATCAATTACAATATTACTTCACTTGTATATATACATACTAGTACAACTATATCAACCGTGTCACTCCTTATTTCTAGAAAAGTAGGTACACTAAAATACACCAAGGTAATATGGTCAAGTCCATACATCTTTGTTATACTGATAAGGCATCAATTACTTTGTTCCTGAGCACCAGTGAAGCTGTGGTAGTTGCTGCTGCTGTAGTTGCTGTATTTGCTTGAACTGTAGTATGTGTATTAGAAACTAAGCATTAATTTAATCTCCTTTGCATAATATGATCTCCACATGGGGAGAAGAGCTTCAAGCACTTAGAGAGAGATCAATGGAGATAAGGGTGGCCGACGAGTGAGAGAGAGAGATCACCGGGACAGTGAGTGAGGTTTGCGGACTGAGGGAGATAGCTCCTGCTATCGATTTGTGCCCAAGCCTCCAGGCAATTAAACCCCATAAGTTCACGAAAATGTTTCAGAAATTAAAATTTCAACCAGCGCACTCGAAAGTATCCTGATGTATTCATACACATCCATTTTATTTTTTATATCTTTAATCACTGGATATCGCAGTCCGTGCGCATGTGATGCCAATTTTGACATATGCGTGCTTCATAGGTCAAAAATAACAAAATTTATGATCTTTGTTTCCTAGAAATGGCATTTACGAAATTTGAGATCTGGATACATTTAAAGTTTAATATATTTGCTTCCAAGAAAATCATAAAATTCAACATGTAATTAAACTATTTCTGTCCATATAGGTTGAGACAGTGGCTCAATTTGGTGTTATTTTTTTTCTTTTTGCTTTGGGTCTGGAGTTTTCCACGACAAAGGTTAGTTGATGTTTGTATGCTACTTTTTACCACCCATCAGTGACTATATTATATTAATGCCAAAAGTTGAGTCATAATTTATCGTTTTTTAATCTTAGCTACGAGTTGTTCGAGCAGTTGCTGTTCTGGGAGGCCTGCTCCAGATTTTCCTATTCATGTGCCTATGCGGCATTACAGCTTCGGTATGTTTGCGAATTTTATAGAACATATCAGTATTCTAAAAATCGGTCTAGGCGCCCCCTAGCGTTAGGCGCCTAGGCGCCTTAGGCCAAAAATCCCTCCGAGAAATTAGGCGGGGGGTAGGCGGAGAAGTTTTTTTTTTTAATAACTACCTAAATCAGATCTTGATATATTTATTTTTCTAATGAAGGTTGTAGTATATCAAATCACAACATGAAGTGAACAAGATCAAGTTAAAATGAATAATTTTATTATAGTTGTAATCTTTTAAACTTGTACCAACTTCAAATTATATAAATAATGATACATTTTTAATATTTAGTTTAATTCAATATAATTCTTAAATTTATGTTTAGTTTCTTAAGTTTTAATATTGAATTGAATTCTTGAATTCTTGAAATTTTAAATTTTATTATTTAATAGCAATCTTATTTATGAATAAAACTAATACGTTAAATATATGTGTTTGAACTTTAAGCAAAGACCTTTATTATCTTTATTATAGATTGTTTTGTTTTATATTATTGTTTTGTTTGGATAAATGCAAGATAAAATATTAAAATTGGTTTAAAATAAAAAATTTCGCCTAGGCGCTAGGCCCCCCCGGCCTCCCGCCTAGCGCCTTTTAGAACATTGGAACATCTATGGAAAGTTGTGCAAGTGTTCTGTATACTTCTCTTTACTTGTGAAAAGTCTAAAAGGTAAACATAAACTGAACTAACAAATTCTTTACATATCTGAAAAAGTAAAGGAGATGAACGACTAGAAATTGGGATTGTTGAATGATGGGAGATATATGAAGTGGAATTAATTTTGATCCATATGCAAGGATTTTTTGGCTCTTGATTCCCGCCATATTTTTCATTGAATCAGTTTGTATGGACCATGATAACTTTGCAGTGCTGATGTTATGTCACCATAGCCTCTAATGTCACTCAATGGGTGTGCCATTACCATGTATACTTTAGAATGAAAATTTTAGGTTCAGGTTCCTTATCCAACCTTTGATAGCATGCTATTTGAAGAAAAATGACAATGATTGTTCTTCTCTAGTACTTTTTACTTTTCAATCTGTCCTATTGATGATGACATTTCTGGGCTCAGTTTGTCTTGTTTGACTATATACTAGAATATTTCTGTTTGAAAAACTTAAAATCTTATGCAAACTGGATGATTTTTGCAGATGTGTGGTGGTAAGCCTTCGGAGGGTATATTTGTTGGTGCATTTCTTTCAATGTCTTCAACAGCAGTGGTAATGCTTTGCCTATAACTGCACGTGTACTTATTTTCTGTATGCTAATTAAATGCTCATGCCTGCGATTTCACTTATTTTGTGCCATAGGTACTGAAATTTTTGATGGAGAAAAGCAGTATTAATGCCCTTCATGGGCAAGTTACTATTGGCACCCTCATTTTGCAGGTATACAGTATCTTCCATTCATTATCTTCAGAGATGTGCATTCTATATTTTCCCGTGTATAATTAAAACTTCATTTTAAGGGTTTGTACCCTGGAGAATTCAAGGGTTTCCTATCTCTCACTCCAAGTAACAAATTTTAATTTTTTTTTGCTGTATCATCATTCTTTTGTTCCGGTGGCATCGATTAAAGAAAGTTTTTAGGGTTTCCACTAGTCCTTTCAGCTAGAGTCTTGATTGAAGTAACTGTCAGCTAAGTGCAAACTTATTCAGGTCCTCCGTTTGTAAATTATTTCTCTTACAGGACTGTGCAATTGGTTTGCTGTTTGCTCTTCTTCCAATACTGGGTGGAACTTCAGGTGTTCTACAAGGAGTAATATCCATGACTAAATCGTAAGTTGATAAGTAGCTCAACCCTTATTAAACTTTATGGGGCTCTGATTCTGCAAATCATCATTGTTTAGAACTCCGGTTTAGTTAGTGGAATGTGAAAGTGATAATGTTTATGAAGAATGGTTTTATGGCCCATCCTCTTATTTTAATGGGCCCCATATCTTAAAAATATGGAAGAAGATATAATAAAGATTGATACATAACTACAGTATTTTTTTTGATTATTTTTTTGATGTATTATGAAGAAGATATAAGAAGAGGGACGTTTATCATGGATATGCTATTAGCTTTGTATCCATGATAAACTTCTATGCTATTAGCTTTGTATCCAAGGTTCCAAATATGCTATTAGCTTTGTATCCATGATAAACTTCTCTCGTTCTTATGTTCTTTCTTTTTCAAATATGTTTATCATGGATATATACCTTTTTAAATATATTATGATTTATATGTTGGCCAGGTTGGTGACGTTGATTGCCTTTCTTGTTGCTTTGTCACTATTGTCACGTACTTGTGTTCCTTGGTTTCTCAAGCTGATGATAAGCCTATCATCACAGGTATGGATTTTGCTATTAAAAGAGAAATCATTGCTGTTGGCACTCATGATTTATATGTTCTTAATTCTTATAGCTGTGAACTTGCTTGAAAAATCTTCTGCTTTTGTGGATGATATGATGTGTACTTTGTCATGTATTTCTAATCCAAAACTTTCTTGTGCAGACTAATGAACTGTATCAATTGGCAGCGGTTGCTTTCTGCCTGCTCGTAGCATGGGTTTGTTTTTCTTGCCCATTCTCTCTGTCCCTCTCTTAGTTTCTGTTGACCAGTATTAACACCCCCAAGGCACTCTCATAAAAGGAAACAAGAAAAGAAAAATAGAGAGAAAGAACAACAGAATACAAAGTCCACACACCCTTCCTTAAACTGAATGATAAAATGTTATGGTAGCAATGGAAGAAATGGATAAATCAGATGTTCTCGTTGTATCAAATTTTAAGATGTACATCATCTTTGCATCCAACTGTTAATAGTCCCTTCTGCACCTTGCTTCGTAGAGGCTTACTTTTGCGCATCATTATGGATTTATCAAATAAAACTGCATCTTTGTATGTGCGAGTTTTTTCTGATTTCATCTCAGGCATTACTATTATGATTTATTATTGTATATGTCATTTCAGTGTAGCGATAAGCTGGGTTTAAGTTTTGAACTGGGCTCTTTCGCTGCCGGTGTAATGATTTCAACAACCGATCTTGCTAAACATACACTTGAACAAGTTAGATTACTTCTTTCCTCTGTTGATTCATCTGACTATGTTGAAAAATATCTTTATTTTTGGTCTGTAGGTTGCAGTAAGCATCTTAGTTATTCTTTCTATAAAAGAAAATGTCTAATTTGCATTGTATGTATCTAGATATATGTTTGTTACGTCTGTTTTTTAAAATGTACATTTTTAGTGAATATATGTACAAATGCACATGCCCACATTGAAACTTTAGGAAATAGATTTCATCTAAACTCTCCCTTTATGACCTCTTAGTCTAATGTGATGTTGAATTCTTTTAAATGTGCATGTTTATAATTTGTGCACTTATCTGTATGGCATTAGGTTCTCTTTTAGTTAACCAATGGCTTAAACATTTTTACTTGAGCAGGTTGAACCCATTCGGAACTTCTTTGCCGCCCTGTTTCTTGCCAGCATCGGGATGCTGATTCATGTTCATTTTCTCTGGAACCATGTTGATATCTTGTTAGCTTCAGTTTTATTAGTAGTCGTTGTTAAAACAGTTATTATTTCGGTAGTTGTCAAGGGATTTGGCTATAACAACAAGAATTCACTTCTGCTAAGATATTGCATCACAGCTTTGTCTTGCGAAACTATTTGCTCACCTCTTAATATATGTTTATTCACTGACAAGGGCATTTGGGTCTTCAACTATGCAGGTTGGGATGTCTTTAGCTCAAATTGGGGAATTTGCTTTTGTCCTTCTCAGCCGTGCTTCTAATCTTCATCTTGTTGAGGTTTGTTCTGACAAGGAGTTCTGCCCTGTTTTCACTTGAAACCTTGCGTAAAAAGATTTGTTAAATCATGCATTCTCTATTTCTCAAAATCTTGGGTATATGTTAAGAGTTTATAAACCCTAAGATCTGTGAAAGTGTGGCATATTATATATATGCGTGTGTGTGTGACAAAGGTATATACCCTAATGTTGATATTTTTATATCGCAAATCAAAGATCGAATGCTTTTGTACTTTTTGTGCAGAACATGTTGTATTTTGAATTCCAATTTACAATATGTATTGCACAAGGCAAAACATATAATTCTGACTGTTTTTTTATAAAAATATCAGCACTAGGTTACCTCCCGTTGGGCCATTTATATATACATATATTTATTTATTTTAAAAAAAATCAGGGGAAGCTGTACTTGCTGCTTCTTGGGACGACAGCTCTTAGTCTGGTATGCATTCATTTCCAATCACATATGTATGGGTTACATCAAATATTTCTGAATTTCATGTGTGCTATGTAATGTTCCTTGGGGTTTCTTGTCCCAATGTATTATAATCCTTATTTATACAATGAGAATGGAGCATTTCAATTATTCTTTACAATGAGAAATAAACATATGCATCCATCTGTATTATACTCCTGTTTCAAAATATAAAAACATTATTGACCTTTTGAAATAAGTTTAAGACATTTTCAAAAAATTGACATAGATTCATTTAATTTTTAGTCAATAAAATGATGTTGTAAACTATACTAGTTATAAAGATTGTTTCGAAGTATTTAATGAATAATATCAATTTTGAGTTGAAAAAATATCTCAACTTGACCTTCAAAAGTCGATAGCTTGTTATCATTACGTCTAGCAGGGGCAAATGATTTTCTAGTAAAGTGCAAGTAATAAGCATGCACATTACTTAAAATTTCTACTTTAGGATGTACCTTGAATATTTATGAATTGCAAGGGATAAGCCTCTTAAGAGGTCTAATGTCGAAATAGTAAGGAAGTATTGATCTTTTGTCAAGCTTTGTGATTAGATTGCCAGATACTTTAAACACAAATAAATTAATGATTTTCATTGTTGCAGGTGACTACTCCATTGCTATTTAAGCTAATTCCTGCTGTAGTACATCTCGGGATTCTGTTACGGTGGTTTTCTCCTGATACTCAGACTGAGGTGACCAGATCAAAATCTATGTACTGAGATGCATTCCTTTGGTATATTTTATAAATCTTGTTGGATTGTTTTTGACGTGCAGGTGCAGATGGTATTCAAAGGAGAGAACCTCCATTCTGACAGTGCTAAACACCGCATTATTACATTACTAGCGAAGGATCTCATGATTCATGAAGTTTAAAAATTTTGTTTGCAGTATAGGTATCCAGTTTTGACCCTGATAAGGATCTTATGCCGCAATCCCTTCCTCCCAAGTTCTCTACACGAGAGGAGGGTAGTTTGGTGTTGGATCTGTTCTTCATATTTGACCTACCTAAGTACCTAACTAAAGAACAATGAAGAAACTTGAGCCTTCAAAAAGGCAGGGAAGCTGCACATTTAATTGAGGTAGTTGTTTCATTCTGCTTTTGTTACATGTTTTTTGATTTGTTCTTCCCCTAAAATGTAAATTAGTTTCTGCTCCCAATGTAATTTTGAGTTGGTGATATTTTATAATCCTTTGATGATTCATTGATTTGTTTGATTATGATAGATGAAAATATTGTAAAGAAAACAGAATATATCAATCTAAGCCTTTCCCATTTGAGGATTCGTCTATATGAACTGCTAATGTATCACTCTGCAATTGCAAATCATTTCATTGGTGCATCTTATCTCTCTTTTTGTAATTATTGTACTCTCTCATTTAAGCAGTGAAAAATAAAATTATCTTTTGGTGTATATACTTTATATATTATATTGGGCCATATAATATATAATATGGGAATAACGGCCATACATAGCTGTCTATGTTTTATTTGTGCACAATCTTATCAAAATTACGTTGTTTTGCCTGATTTATTTAATTTTTTTAAAAAGTAGCTTTGGTGGATTGTGCACAAATAAAACATACGCTGATGTGTATTGTCATTATTCTCATATTATATATAGGCTTAAATATAAACTACTAAGTTAAACTATGAGCTTTGTTCCACTTCGATGATCCACCTTTTAATTTTGTCAATAAGATGATTGGACGTGTTACGTCAAAAATTGATGACATGGCACAAAGAGTAGACATAGTTCAGCTGATGTGTAACTAAAAAAGA
Organism: Panax quinquefolius; assembly: GCA_020205615.1. NCBI lineage: Eukaryota > Viridiplantae > Streptophyta > Magnoliopsida > Apiales > Araliaceae > Panax > Panax quinquefolius. The sequence goes on along the minus strand of CM035174.1, from coordinate 85,086,458 downwards.
ATATTTTAATATCTATTTACACATTTATTATATATTAAAGGACAAATTCGTCAAACCACTTTATATTAAACATTAAAACTTAATATCATTCAATTTATCAAAGAAACTGGTACCATCCATTCAGAATGACAATTAGAACCAGAAATTAAATAAAAAATGTATTTTTGACAATTAAGTCTATATTTTTGTCAAAAAATGAAAACACATTTTTTAATATAACAAGTCTCTCTCTTCAGGAGAGTAATGAAGGGACAAAAATGTATATAATCAGTAATTAATTACTAATTAGTAATTATATGTTAACTATGATACTATTATTATTATTATTATTATTATTATTATTATTATTATTATTATTATTATAGTATTATTATAATTCAGACCAGACCACACTAATCGATCCGATTAGAATTTGATCAGAGGATGGTTTAGTTGGATCAAACGGCCCAGGTGCCGCCAGCTTGAGCTCTAGAACTTGGAATAGTTGAAGTGAATGGAGTTTGTTGAGTTAAAGAATTATGGTTTTTGTGATCAGCTATTTCAAGTACAGATTTACTCCTCTGGGCCTGCCAAAGTAAAGATAACAACACCACCAATTAAGAAACAAATCATCAGTTTGCAAATTTTTTTACTCTCTTTTATCTACTTTTACCGTTTTACTGGTTGGAAATTGTACTTTACTTTAATGACTAAACTACAGTTTGAACTCAAAAGTTTGTAGAGTTGATGAGATTGCACTCCAATAATTAAAATGTATCTGAGTCCACTCTAAAGTTCTTTTCAATGTTTTAACGTGCATTTTGTTTAACTCAGCATACTTTAGGGTGCATTTTGATGAGCTAAAAAAAACTTTGGGTGCATTTCGACCAGTTTAAACACCGGAGGAGGGTGCATGTTGTTTAACATAAAAAATTCTTGAGGTGCACTTAGATACATTTTAAACTTTGGCGTCAAAACTGTATCTTAGATGGTGTTTGATTGCATCTTAATGCATCTTAACAATCAACCTTTTAATGCCTCTAAAGAGCCCACATATTTGTATTAAGAGATCCTCTGATAGAGGTGGCAAACGGGCAGGCGTGCCAACGGCGGGTCGAAAATGTTAGGTCTGCGGGTTCTAAGTCATTTACCCTACCATGCTTCTTCCCTTTTTTTTTTTTTGCAAACTTTTTGCTACACAAAAAATAATAATAATAATAAATATTAAAAGTAATAAAATAATTTATAATAAACAATAATTCTAATTACCTACATTAACTACATATCTCAATCAATTAAAATTTTAATAGTATTATAAATTACTTTCAAAGTATATAATCAAATTTGATTTTTTAAAATTAATATAATTTATTTAACTTTAAAAAATGCATTCATGACTCCACAAATATTGTTCCAAGAGATATCTAATTAATTTCCAAGATTTACACGGTTGGAATTTGGAGATGCCAAGATTTTAGCAATTTGAATATTTAAATTGATTTTCAGAAGATTTGCATGACATGGTTTTAGACATTACCCAATATCTCATTATTAGCAGCCACATCAAGTAAGAAATTTCAAACTACAATTATTATTTATTACAACTATAATAATTAAAAATATATTTTTATATTGAAGATTGCATTAAAAATAAATAGTTGTTGTAGCTCAGTTGGTTTGAACTCTTATTTATTTACTTACAAGTCTTGTATTCAAGCCTCAGAACTCCACAAGTAAGAACATTTTGTTTTAAAAAAAATGAATCACAAAGTCATGTATGCCAAAAAACTTGACCAGATTTTATAAAGCTAAAAAATAACTACCAAAGCCCAAATTTCAGAATGGGGTACTTACCATGATGGCTGGACCATCTTTTGTTGTGTCCTCTGAATAGTTAAGATATAAATATGAGTCTAAACTATTCAAAGAATCTCTCAATACAAAAGATGTGAGCTTTTAAAATACATTAAGAGATGGGCTGTTAAGATGCATTAAGATACAATCAAATACATTAAGAGGTGGTGTTTGTTTAGCTCTTAATGTCTCTGAATGGACCGCCTCTGATTCGGTCAGAGGCGGTGTGTTGTTTATTTTTTTTATTTTTACCTCTTAATGCCTTTGGATGGTTAAGCTACAAAATCAAGTCTGTAGGATGAAGAGGCATGTCTGAATGAGAGTTGCTATTTTTTGGACAAAATACCCCTCATTAATATTATCATTTTCCTTTCTATCCACCACCACCACTACCAGATCTTACCACCACCGGCGCCTGCCATCACTGGCGCCGCCACTGGCTGTCGCCACTGTCGTCACACGACCACCACCACCACCACCACCACTACCAGATCTACCACCAGAGGCAAGGGAGGAGGGCCGAGCAGGGAGGAGGGGCGGGGTCAAGTAGTGGAGGGAGGAGGGTCAGCGTGGGATGGGGGGTAGATGAAGAGGGGAGGGAGGGAGGGAGGGAGGGGTCAAATGAGGAGGGGAGGGAGGGGGGGGGAGTGAGTAAAGGAGGGGAGGAGGGCCCGTGAGGGGGCGGCGGGGATGGGGGTAGATGAAGAAGAAAATGTTTTGTTTTGTTTTTTATTTTATTTTATAGTTTTGTTTAGAAGGTTAAAATGGTAAAATACTTTTATTCAGATATTTTGAAAAAAGTAATCATCAAACAACATTTTTTCATTCAGATACAATTCTATTCAGATACTCTATATTATTCAGACGTCTAAACTATTCAGGTCTTAACACTAAATTTTATCAAACACCGTCTACTTTAATTAAGTTGAAACAAACACTACTTTTTTAAACTTATTTTTTAACATAAGCTATAAGATGTTTCAAATAAAGTGTATTTTATTTTTGAAGAAAATGGAAATGAGGTGCATACCGTGTGGTCGAATATGCTAGGGCGACGCTTTTTATTGTTGAGAGTTTGTCGGAGAAAATATTTTTGGGCATGACTAGCCACTTGGGTTGGAGTTCTTGTAGTCACAAAATGCCTTGAGATTCCTCTCCAATCTCCCTTACCAAGCTTTTCAAGTCCCACTACAAATATGCGGTGTTCCTCCTCTGTCCACAACGACCCTAACCCTAATTCACCCCAAAAATTTATAAAAATTAATATAAGCAAGTATAATACTAATATTCATATAAAGTGACATTAAGATATATATATATATATATATATATATATATATATATATTGTGAGACCTCAGATTTTATCAATAAAGATTTAAATTTTGTCGAAATAATTTTTAATATTATGGTGTGAATTAGAGATAATATTATAGTTGTGGGTAGTATTTATAAATTTTGCAAAGTATGCAAGTGGTTATATTATATTCGATTGGTGGAGAATATTCGGTTTAGCGAGGAATATTCAGATAACTACTCAATCATTGGTGGACCTTATAATGTAATTATCATTTGATCGAGAAAACGACAAAAATATTTTATTGAAATAACGGCGGAAGTTTTACCGTTGATATCGTTGAACTACACTCGGTAGTAAAAGTATAAAGAATACGTGTGGTTGCATAAGAGACACCGGTATTGATTATCGATGTTTATGTGAGAAGTCACCGGTTTGATTCCATTATTGTCGATTAATAATATGAATTATTATAGCGATAATGACGCTTTTGTTTTATTCAGTATTATTAACGTAATAAAAAATGTAAACATCTTTTATATAAAATGTAATCTTTTATTAAAGTTTATTCTATAAATAGAATATATTATATTTTATTATGATAGTGTTGCATAAAGTGTTTTACATAGTGTTTTGCATAGTGTTGATAGTAAAATGTTTTTATATAAATAGAATATATTATATTTTATTTAAAAGATTTTGCTTTAAATATGGACCATCCGATTAAAGTAAATCAATCTGGACCGATTCATGGATTAATTACTATGCATTCTATTTTCCTATAAATAATAAGCTCATTCCTTCATTATTTTCTTATTTAATTCAATGAAACTCTAGAGAGAGAAATTATAGAGAGAAGCTATAGAGAGAAAATCTATAGAGAGAAAGAAGAAGAGTATTTCAGTACTTCACTACTTTAATATCCAAAGGTCTTTTACTAAGAAGGGATATTATTTTGTTGTAATCTGTAGTAAGGGGTGTTATTCTTTCTTATTCACGAAGAGAACTTCGTTATTCCATTCATTATTATTCATTGGAATAACTCGTAAAAAGTGGCATACCCTATACATACCTTTGTATATATGGCATACCCTATACTTGGTGAAATCCTTATATTATTCCATTCTTATTTATTTCATTGAATAACTCAGATACGCTGAATCCCCTATACTTGGTGATCTTCTTCGTTATTCCATTCTTTATTATTATTCGTTGGAATATCCTCGTCATGTGTTTTTTACAGGACTTCGGTTCCATTGTTTATTATTCCGCATTTATTATTCTGTTGAAATATCATGTCCGTGTGTTTTACACCGACCGGTTCCATTGTTTATTATTATTCAAAGATTTATTATTCTCGTTGGATCATCCCGCTTCGATTGTGAATTTCACCGACCGGTTCCGTTATTATTATTCTATTGGAATAACCGTCATGCCAAGCACCGCATGCATGGTGATTTCTTTGTTATTCCATTCTTTATTATACTCGGTTGGTTAAAACTTTGACTTCTATACTCCATAAAATTAGTAGAATATTCTTGATATTTGCGTTTCATCCAAAGATCTTTTCATGGAAACATTCTTCCGATCATTCTTGAATTTTACTCTACAAAACAAAGATCTTGTTGACAATTTGGACGTTATTAATTCTCGGATAAAATAATTCTTGAACTTGTTTTATTGAATTATTATGTCATCATCATCATCTTCATGTTATATTATGTTATCTTTGGCTTACGTGCATAGATGAACTTAGTATGATTATGACCAGGATCATTTTTGGTATAATCATGACTTGTTATAAATGATGTGATAAAAGTCCTCGGTGGCACGTGAATGCGTTGATGGATAGTTTTTGGTATGATTATGACTGTGGGTGATGATTCGGTATAGTCATGACCATTGATAATTTGATGAAAATCCTTGACCGTAGTATGTGGATGATTAGATATTGTGGTTTATTCATTAAACCGAGTCTTAGTGATAAAAATTTATGAAAACCTTTTAAAACCTAAAAGACAAGTGAGACTTTATTTTCTACTTGACTCTTTTAATGGATCAGATATTCCATTGCAGATTAAACCGGTTGTCTATTGTATTTTATCGCTTTAACAATCGTGAAGGCTAATGATAATTTATTCGCATTATCTTAGTCATAATATTTTTCATCGGGCTAGTTGAGCTCACCTTTTTTTCACCGTTTCTTCGTGAAATGAGAACATAGCCGGGATTTAGCCTGGAAGCGGAGTAATGGTCCAGAGGATAGCATTAGTAGTCCTCACTATTCGTGAAATAGTGTGATAATAGTTGTAATGAGGACTCCTTTTGAGTTTGTATAATATCTAGTAGACAATATTTGTATTCAAACTCACGCTTTATGTCGATTGTACACGACGCTTATATTAGTAAGTTGTATTTGAATTTATGTACCATGTAAGTGGCGACCCAAGATGGGTGACGATACCTAATTTTGGGGGCGCCACGGTTGGTATTAGAGCTTAGGATATGATCCCCGGCTAAGATGCTGAGATAAGAACTAGAGGGAGAGAGGGAATTCCTTCGCTAAGCTAGTATGACCTACCTAAATTTATTTGGTATTTAATTGGTTCTGCCGGAGTATAGGGATAATATGTGATATGTTAATTAACCCTTGTTTTGTGATAGTGTTTGAGAATGGCATCCGAAAATGCTTTGAGATAAGCAATGAAGCACATGAGAGTGTTGATTCAAATTTCAAACAAAAGGTAACGAACCAACAACACGATAATAATCATACTGGTGGCAACGGCTATCAGAATAATGATAACCATCGTGGGGGAAATTATCATGCCAAGAATGGTAACCACTTCGGTGGTAATCATGGCAAAGATAATAGAAGTGGAAATTGCAAGAAGAGAAGGTCATTTAGCCCAATTTTTTTGTGCACCAAAGTCAAGTCTAGCTGGGACGGTGGCACCAAAGGTGGATATGGACAAAACAAAGTCGTTGGTTTTAGGAAGTGCATTTTTTATGACTTCTCAAAAAAGCGAGTAAACCGAACGAAGTTAGCAAGGGTTAGTTAATTATAAATTGCGAAGTCTATACCTTATAAGATACCGGTTCTACCCATTATTTTATCTCTCTTGCTTGCGTTCAACATTTAAATTTGACTCCGAAGAAGTTAAACTTTGACTTATTGGTTGAAACTTCGTTAGTAGGAGCCTTCGTTACCGCTACTATTTTTAAATCTTGTTTGATTCAAATAAACACTTTCACGTTACCTGTCGATCTTATCTTTTTGAAAATACTTGCCTTTGAGGTAATTTTTGAAAACGATTGATTAACTACTTATTATTCTTTTTGTAAGGTTGTTAGCTTTCATATTCCTAACCAACCTGTTATACGAATTTAAAGTAACCAAACCCTAAAGTTAATCACTGTTATATCAAGCCATAAGTAAAGAGCCCCGATCCTTTCGTTGTTGACTTCCTTGTGTGGAATGCACCGAAGCCAGAATTTCTGTAGGAGACATCTTGAATGAAGATGGCAAGTTTATAGGTATCATTGTGAGGTGCTATCTAGGTTAAAGGATAGAAGTCACAGTTGGTATCAATGTGACGTACTATCCAAGTCTTGGATGAGAGTCACAGTTTTGAATAATATTTCTATCATTAATAAATTTCTTGGCGTATTCTTGAAGACTTTCTAGCCTACCCTAGAGCGTGAAATCGAATTTTGTATTGAACCCAAAGACAAAAACCCATTTCTTAAACCCTCAAATATTTCTTCAACTAAAATGAACAGTTTACATGGTTTATGATGAAAGTCATAATAAAAGCATTGGACTAATGAAAATCATAGGTATACGTGGTATTAGTAAGTGTTATGATGAGTTATGTTGGTGAGTATGTGAAAACATGAAAGTTTCTTAAAAATCACAAGGAGTTAAAAACCAGATTTTGGTGAAAAACGTAACATGAAATTCAATTGACCAAATCTCCTATTATATTTTGAATTTTTGAGTGTGGTCAAGTCCTAGAGTTAGATATATGAGTTACCTAACTAATCCAAGTGGAATTACTGGAAAAGGTGTTGTAGATTTTTGTGTGGACTGATTTTAGCAAAAGAGTGCAAAGCTGCAAAAACCGAAAAAAGCTGCTGCCATGATTTTAGACGGGCTGTTTCGGCCACTTAAATTATGAGAAAAATTCTGGCCTTTTGGGACATGAAGGTATATGGTATAAAGTACCTCCTGTCCAAAAATGAGCTCATTCTGACTTAAAATGAGCAAGTTATGACTATTTCAATATTTAGGTTTTCCAACTAAAACGCTTATAACCGGAGTTCTATAACTCCGATGACCATGAAATTTAAACTAGAAGCTCACGTTAACATGTGTAAGGTCCTGCCAAGATTTGGGAATTTTTGGAGTTAAACTTGAGGTAGCTAATTTCTTAAGGAATTAATTAGAAATTGATTTTTGAAAAATAGTAAATGAATTTTAAAAATTCCGAGAAAAATATATTTTCATTATAGAACTATATTATGCTAAATCCCAGAAAAGAAATATTTTTGGGACTGATTTAGTATTTTCTATGAAAATAGTTTAGTTACGAACATATGAGTTAAATATGTTATGTGAAGTAACAAAGTTAAAAATAGGATTTTATGGCTAGAGAATCTTATATAGAGTATATGCATATTTTTTTTGATGAGGGATTTGATCATTAGTGATGATATCTTATGAGTATGACATTTTTGAATGATTAAATGCATTATATGGTAAAGCGTAAACAATTGAAATAAATTGTTTATAAATTTAAGAAGTGATTAAAATATTGTTATAATATTAATGATATTAGATTGTGAGATTATTAAGTGATTGATAACATGGGGATATTCTTGAATCTGGATAAATTATATTATAAATGTTTAATATTTATCCTTTATCTCATTTGATTGATTCTTTATATCATTATCCTCACGCTTATATTGTGTTGAAAGTCATCTCGTGGCTCACGCAAGCATAGATGGACTTGGTATGATTATGACCGTGGATTGTTCAAAGATAATCATGACCGTAATTGAAAACACGATTATCTTTGCACGTAGTGCATGGATAATTGTGGTCGGATACTAATGAATACACGATTATCTTTCGCACGTAGTGCATGGATAATTTATGGTCGTGATATTAATGAATACACAATTATCTTTGGGCAGTAGTGCATGGATAATTTGTGGTCGTGATACTAATGAATACACGATTATCTTTGGTCGTAGTGCATGGATAATTTGTGGTCGTGATACTAATGAATACACGATTATCTTTGCCGTAGTGCATGGATAATTTATGGTCGGATACTAATGAATACACGATTATCTTTGGTAGTAGTGCATGGATAATTTGTGGTCGTGATACTAATGAATACACGATTATCTTTGGCCAGTAGTGCATGGATAATTCGTGGTCGTGATACTAATGAATATCCTCGGCCCAGTAGTGTGGGAATGATTCAATGATATGAATTAATTATCGAAATGAGTCTCAAAGAATGAAATATTAATTCATGGATGTGGTAAAAGTCATCTTTCAGTAGTAGTGCATTGATAGACTTGGTATGATTATGACCAAGGATTATTCCGGTATAATCATGATCAGATCAGAAACACGAATATCCTTGGCCATTGGTGCATGGATAATTCGTGGTCGTGATACTATTAAGTGCGTCTCAAAGATTATTGGTTTTATAGCTTGTATATCTTTAGCTTTGTAGTGCAAAGATGAATTGTTAATGAATATCTTTGGCGGATGCGAAGATGAATTTAATATTTTAACGATAAAGGTATTCAAGGTATCCTCATCTCTTTATCATACCAGGTACGTACCCTAATTTCGAGGGCGAAATTCCATAAGGAAGGGAGATTGTGAGACCCCAGATTTTATCAATAAAGATTTAAATTTTGTCGAAATAATTTTTAATATTATGGTGTGAATTTGAGATAATATTATAGTTGTGGGTAGTATTTATAAATTTTGCAAAGTATGCAAGTGGTTATATTATATTCGATTGGTCTGGGAATATCTCGGTTTAGCGCAGGAATATTCGTATAATGGCTCAATCATTGGTGGACCCCATAAATGTAATTATTGTCGGATCGAGAAAACGACAAAAATATTTTATTGAAATAATTCGGAAGTTTTACCGTTGATCTTTGTTGAACTACTCGATAGTAAAAAATACGAAGAATACGTGTGGTTGCATAAGAATAATACCAGATTGATTATTGATGTTTATGAGAAGTCACGGTTTGATTCCATTATCATCGATTAATAATATGAATTATTATAGCGATAATGACGTTTTGTTTTATTCGTATTATTAACGTAATAAAATGTAAACATCTTTTTATATAAAATGTAATACTTTATTAAAGTTATTCTATAAATAGAATATATTATATTTTATTACGCATAGTGTTGTATAGTGTTTTGCATAGTGTTTCAGATAGTGTTGCAGATAGTGTTTGCATAGTAAAATGTTTTTATATAAATAGAATATATTATATTTTATTTAAAAGATTTTGCTTTAAATATGGTCCGTCAGATTAAAAAGTAAATCAATACGGACCGATTCATGGATTAATTACTATGCATTCTATTTTCCTATATATAAGCTCATTCCTTCATTATTTTCTTACTTAATTCTTTGAAACTCTAGAGAAAGAAATTATAGAGAAGCTATAGAGAGAAAATCTATAGAGAGAAAGAAGAAGAGTATTCGGTACTTCACTACTTTAATATCCAAGTGTCTTTTACGGAAGGGATATTATTTGTTGTAACCGTAAGGGGTGTTATTCTTTCTTATTCATGAAGAGAACTTCGTTATTCTATTCATTATTATTCTCATTGGAATAACTTTGTAAAAGTGGCATACCCTATACATAACCTCGATACATGGCAGATACCCTATACTTGGTGAAATCCTTATATTATTCCATTCTTATTTATTCTCGTTGGAATAACTCAGATACGTGGAATCCCCTATACTTGGTGATCTTCTTTCGTTATTCCATTCTTTATTATTTCATTGGAATATCCTGTCGGCTTTGTTTTACACGGACCTGGTTCCATTGTTTATTATTCGCATTTATTATTACGTTGAAATATCCTCATCTCGTGTGTTTTACACCGGACCGGGTTCCATTGTTTATTATTATTCAAGCATTTATTATTCTGTTGGATCATCCCGCTCGGTGAATTTCACTGGTTCCGTTATTATTATTCTATTCGAATAACCTGCATACATAAATACCGCATTTATGGTGATTTCCTTTGTTATTCCATTCTTTATTATACCCGGTTGGTTAAAACTTTGACTTTATACTCCATAAAATTAGTAGAATATTCTTGATATTTGCGTTTCATCCAAAGATCTTTTCATGGAAACATTCTTCCGATCATTCTTGAATTTTACTCTACAAAACAAAAGATCTTGTTGACAATTTGGACATTACTAATTCTCGGATAAAATAATTCTTGAACTTGTTTTATTGAATTATTATGTCATCATCATCATCTTCATGTTATATTATGTTATCTTTCGCTTACGTGCATAGATGAACTTAGTATGATTATGACTGAGGATCATTCTAAGATAATCGTGGCTTGTTATAAATGATGTGATAAAAGTCCTCAAAGTGTCACAGAATGTAGTGATGGATAGTTTTTGGTATGATTATGACTGGGGTGATTCTAAGATAGTCATGACCATTGATAATTTGATGAAAATCCTTGACCGTGGGTACGAGTGGATGATTAGATATTGTGGTTTATTCATTAAAACCGAGTCTTAGTGATAAAAATTTATGAAAACCTTTTAAAACCTAAAAGACAAAGAGACTTTATTTTCTACTTGACTCTTTTAATGGATCAGATATTCCGAATTGCTGCGATTAAACCGGTTGTCTATTGTATTTTATCGTTTTAACATTGTTGAAGGCTAATGATAATTTATTACGCATTATCTTAGTCATATATATTTCATTGGGCTAGTTGAGCTCACCCCTTTTCTTTCACCGTTCTCTTCGTGAAATGAGAACATAGCCGGGATTTAGTCAGGAACAGAGTAATGGTCCGAGAGGATAGCATTAGTAGTCCTCACTATTCTACGTGAAATAGTGTGATAATAGTTGTAATGAGGACTCCTTTTGAGTTTGTATAATATCTAGTAGACAATATTTGTATTCAAACTCACAGTTTATGTCGTATTGTACACGACAGTTATATTAGTAAGTTGTATTTGAATTTATGTACCATGTAAGTGGCAACCCAAGATGGGTTACGTATACCTAATTTTGGGAGCGTCACACACACATATATATATATATATATATAAATTGTCTAATCATATCGAAGATTATGATATTGGGGGTTGAGATATAAATTCTTATATCGAAACACAAAGAGAAAGATTAAGGATATATATATATATATATATATATATATATATATATATATATATATGCTCTAATGGATCATAAAGCTAATATGCTAATTTTTTGGGTCAAGATGTAATTTCAGATACCCATATATATATGCCAAATATTCCCAACAGTGGAGATGTAACTAAAGGAAGATAATCAACACAAACCAATATCGAATATCGAATATCAAATATCTTCGATTGGGAGAAATTAATTATCATAATATCCAAAATCTATTTGAGTACTCTTTTTCTATTGAAAGATTTACTTTGAAAATCAAGATTTGGTTGGGAGAGATTTATATATTAAGCAAATCTGAGATTGGGATTTTATAAAGTTGTTATTAATAGTCACGTGCTTCAGAGAAGACTTGGTCTCTCTAGTGTTATCCAGTTGTTGTAACAAATTTGATCTATTGGTTGTAATTCTGTTTTTTCAACTTTCTGTTTTCACTTGGTTAGGCTTGAGACTAGGTAGTCAGTTTGTATCTTTTGCTACATATATATTTGGTTGATTCACATAAGAAATATATAGTGTGAATTACATTCAACTCTCTCTATTATGGTATCAAAGCATTCAGCTTGATTATCCCCACCCGTATATTTTTTTTTCTTCTTTCTAATGACTACCAATACAAACACCACCATCCATAACACTAATGATCCTCATAGCACATTGATTAGTATCAATGTTGCAGCTCAAACTCCCTTAAATCTTACCTCAACCAACTATTCCTCCTGGAAACTGCAATTTCAGACTCTATTCATCGGATATGATCTTCTTGGATACATAGATGGCTCCAAACCGTGTCCAGCACCAACCACTCCAAACACCACTACTCCAAACCCAGAACATACACTCTGGATCAGGCAAGATCAACTCATTCTTAATGCAATTCTTGGTTCTATGTCCCCCACAATAATTTCCTTCATTGCTCGAGCCAAAACATCACGAGAAGCCTAGACAATATTGGCTAATACATATGCCAAACCATCTAGGGGCAGAATTAAGCAGGTGAAAAACCAATTAAGACATATCACAAAGGGATCCATAGGAATTTCAGAGTACCTCCAGAACATCAAAGCTCGTGCTGATGAGCTTGCAATCCTTGGAGCTGGTGTTGACAATGAAGACCTCTCAGAAAAAATTCTTGAAGGACTTGGTGAAGACTACAAAGAATTGGTTCGTGTAGTACAAGCCCGTGACACTCCCATCTCATTTGATGAACTACATGAAAAACTTCTAAACTTTGAAGCCTCTCTCCAAGGTCTCAACAAAACTGAACCATCCTACTTCCTAGCTTCTGCTAATCCATCCAATCGCAGCTACAACAGACCACGCAACTTCGCACCTTCTGTTCATCCCTCTGGCAATAATTCTGGGTGCCGTCCACCCTTATACTTTGGCAGCAGCAACACGGGCTGGCTCCCGTCGCCTATCTCTGGTAATCGCTTCAATCCATCCACAAATCTTGGACCTAACCATTTCCAATATGATCGCAGCTCACCAAAGCCTTATCTAGGCTATTGTCAAATTTGTAGACTGCAAGGCCATACAGCTAAGCGATGTCCCTCTTTTCGTTTAGTACCAGTTGAGACATTCACCAACACTCCTACACCACCGCACCAGTCATCCGGGCAACCAAAAGCCAACTTTGCTACCAATACTTCCAACACCCCAACATGGCTCTTGGATAGCGGTGCTTCTCATCACGTCACCTCTGACTTGAGCAATCTCTCACTCCATACACCATATAATGGCTCCGATTGTGACGCCCCCAAAATAGGTCCATTCCATCCAACCCATTCTGAGTCGCCAAATACATGGTACAGAAATAACTACAACTTTACTATTACAACATATAAACTGTGAGTTTAAATACAGATATTGCCATCTAGACAATATCCACACGCAAATAAATCCCCATCATAATTATTGATACATTATTTTACAAAAATGGTGAGGACTACTAAACGACTCTCTCTAGAACCTTCATTCCATACCCCGACTAGTTCTCGCCTCCTGAGAAGAAAAATGGAACAACAAGGAAAAGGGTGAGCTCAACTAGCCCAGTAAAGAATATTATGACTAAGATAATATACAACAAATTATCGTTAGTCTTCAACAGGGAAAAATCTAATAGAATACAATAGACAACAAATTTTAAATCAATATTCACAATGAAATAATAATTCATTAGAAGAGTTAAGTAGAGAATGCAAACTACTATCTTCTATATATTAATTTAAAAGTTCATCGTCGATATTTTATCCCCGTAACATCAATCAATATATATCTCGGAATCAAATATTCATCTTTGCACTCTGAGCCAAAGATATTCATCAGTTGGTCATGTTCATCTAAACACTGCTCATCTTTGCACCACGGCCAAAGATATTAATCGATCATCATGTTCATCTCAACACTGCTCATCTTCAGACTACTACGGCCAAAGATATTCATCAAGAAATCATTCATCTTTGCACTACAAGCCAAAGATATTCCATAATATCATCATTTAAGATCAAGATGATGAAAATATTTTTAAAGAAACGAATCCAAAGTGAAACAAAATGACAAGGATTAAGGATTAAGGATTCGTACTTTGTTTTATCCACGCCCAAAAATACCTCAAAAATAATCATAGGGTGTAAAATTCAAGAATGATCAAAACATGGATACAATCAAAGCTAGTATCCATAATAGATATTTTGGACAAAAAGAAGAAATTTCATTTTTCTATGAATAAAGGCCATATTCAGTGAATAAGGTCAGATATCGTGAATAAGACCAGTACGTGAATAAGAACTCAAACACCAAAAGATAGAAATTTCACAAAAAAAAAAACATCTTCACGCTTCATGAATAGTACTCGTGAATAGTAACTCGTGAATAAGTAACTCATGAATAGTAACTCGTGAATAGTAACTCATGAATAAGAACTCGTGAATAGTAACTCATGAATAGTAACTCGTGAATAAGAACTCATGAATAGTAACCCGACATGAAAAAGTTCCAAATTTGATAAAAGTTCCAACCAATATTTCAAAGATAATGATATTGAAGAAATAATATCATTTGAGAAGAAAATAACATCCCTTACCTCGAAAAGACACTACTTCTAAATAAAACAGGATATAAAGCATGACTTGAACTTGCATCAGATAGCAATACTCAAAGTATACTCAAAATACTCACAAGAATACGCTCGATAATATAGAGAGAAAACTTCGCTTTTTGGTGTGATTTTCAATTCTAACCCAAGACCTTATTTATAGGAAAATGCTTAGAACACCAAAGCAGTAAAATTGAATATAATAATATTATTTATAAACAAAATTCCTTAGCCCACCTTTGAAATCTGATTTCAGCCATAGCACATGTTAAATGAGGTTCACAAACTCACCAAAAACGTTTTTCTCAAAATAATTAATTAAAACTCCAAAAAAAATCAATTATTTTAACTCAAACTTCAATAATTCATAATAAATAGCCTTTTATCAGAAAATTCGAATCTCATGAGTTTTTATAGGAAATTCAATTTCTACAACTTTGCAGAAGAAAGTTTTTCCAAATTCCAAACAGAAATTGACCGAAATCCACAAACGGATGATTTTACAAGCTATAATCAAATTTCAGTCAAGAAATGGGGTCCACCGACACACAAAACATGTGTTAATCATTTAATGCCACAAAAATACTCTTCCTCCTCATATACTCATATATCCCACATTCATTATAAAATATCACCGTTAATATATTATTAAAATAATATATTTAAATGAATTATTTTATCAGAAAATGATAAAATATTAATTTTCAACAATTGTCATTTTAAAAATTTTCTCCATCTATATCCACATAAAATCAATATTTTCCTCATCATATAAATCAATAATTAATTATTCACAAATAATATTACAGAATCACAGTACTGGCAACCAAGATGTTCCTAGGAAAGAGGGGGCTTTCCAATAAGGATCTCTCTCATCGGGCGCCGCAATTAGGTGACCAAACCTCTCCTTAGATGTAACTTTCTAGACATTGCCAATAATGTTTTCTAATAATATTATTCAGATAATATGAATTATTGTCTGATAATGGAAAATAATGTGTAATGACAATTTATTCAAACAACAAGAATATAAAATATTAACGCAAAGAATTATTGAATCAATAAAATAAAATATCGAATAGTAATTATCGTAATAATTATTGAGTAGTGCCTTTCACGTAAGAATCAATAATTGGTGCAATATCGAAGTGCCATCGCTCAACAACGCCAGATATTAGTGTGTTTTAACCACCGGGTATTCCAATGTAATTAATCTGTGAATAACTACGCCAAGTTATTTATAAACAACTTATATTTGTCGTTTTCTTCATCCAATCGCTTTCCGTTATGGGGCCCATTAAAGATCGCGGCCGTCGCATTTAATATTCCCGACAAGCATTTAATATTCCACGACCAAAACTAATATTTCCTAATAATAATGAATATTTTATCACCACTGCTTATTCAAATATTTCATGATTTTACCCATAACTAACCACATTAATCAAATCCACCCTTTACTATTTCAAAATAATAAATAAAGGAAATTCTTTTTATTTAAAAAATTTCGGGTCTTACAACCTCCCTCCTTATGAAATTTCGTCTCCCGAAATTGACGACGACTGGTGTTTCAAACGATGAGAATACCTCACTTTCATTTTCGTTTCCAACTCCCGTGTCATTTCCTCAATAGCATGGTTTCTCCACAAAACTTTAACTTGTGGTATGACCTTCGACGTAGGACATGTTCTTTCCTATCCAAGATCTTTGTGTGTACCTCCTCGTACGTTATGTCTTCTATTATCTCATCTCGGTTCTAACTCAACGACGTGGTTGGTCGTCCACATATTTACGTAACATCGATACGTGAAAAACGTTATGAACACGCCATACTTGCGGTAAAAACGAGTCTATAGGCCACGTTCCTATTCGATCGAGAATTTCAAATGGATTAATAAATCAAGGTTTGAGCTTTCCTCACCTCACCGATTCTCGCTTTTGAAATAACAACTTCTCAGACCTCCTTCTTCAAATTTATCATTTCCGATTGTAGTAGCTTGAATAGCTTTAACTTTATCGATTAAAGTTGATTATACTCAGTATATCATCAATGGGTACCTAGAGTTTTCATCTCCATCTCTATTATTTGTAAATTATACGAAATTAGTCTTTGACAATATCGTACTTCGATTGTATACGATCTTCTACTCAACACGCCACTACCACGCTCGCTTTTCCAGGATGGCATGGTCGTAACATGTCTTTGAAATGAGTCTCCTCTTGAGTTCTTCAAGCTCTTCCCACATTCCTTGCTCCATTCGAATTTTGTATCTCTACGAGTCACCGCGTTAATGGAATAGCGATTCGAGAATATCCTTCAACGAATCTCCGATAATAACCAACTAAGCCTAGAAAGCTACGATTTCGATTATCGATTTAGGTTGTTCTCAATCGTGACTCATATCCCAACCTTCGATAAGACGTTATAATGACACCTATCGCCTTTACTATCGCACGAATATGGTGTCCCCTACGAGAGTCCGGCTTCGGTGCATTCCACAAAAGAAGTCACCAGATAAAGGCTCAGTACCAAATTTATAGTTGAATTTTTAACTCCTCAAGTTCAATAGAGCCATTCGATATGAGATTTTAGAAATGAGTTTTCAGACGGGTTCAAAGTCGATACAAAATTTAATATCATCTTTGGGAGTAAACCAAGAAATTCTTCAGAAATACGTCAGAAAAATCAATAACAACAGGAATATTATTCAAATCGACGCGTGTCTTTATTCAAATCCATAACATGGACTAAGAAAACTTGACATCCCTAATAAACGAATGACTTCATAGCTTGATATGAAAATGTTTGACTACAATGGTTTGATTGCTTGAATTCAATAACAAAGTTGCTTAGGAATATGAAAACTAACAACCTTACAAAAGCAATCAATTTGGCATGATGAGTAGTTAACCTTAAAATCACATCAAAAGCAAATATCTCTATAGAAATAAGGTTAATGTGTAATGTGATAGTGCCAACCTGAATCAAGCAAGATTTCTAAACAACGGATGTAATGAAAGTTTTCCTAACTGAGTCTCCATAAATAGGTCAAAGTCTAATTTCTCCGTAATCAAGTTCAAACGTTGAGCGCAAGAAGAGAGATAAAAGAATGGGTAGAACCCAGATTCTAGTAAGGTATAAACTTCGCAAGAATTTATAATTAACTAACCCGTGCTAACTTCGTCGTTCCTCGATTTTGACCGGCCACAACAAACGCTCTTCCAGAATCATTGTCTTTGACTTTTCCGGGACATCCTTTTGAGTCACCATTCATTGGATCTGGGTTTCGATATCGCATAATCTCGAAGCGATATGTCCTTCTTTTCCACAATTATAGCATACCTTAAACTGTTGCTAGGCGCAGGGCCAATGATATGTCCCTCTTTCCCGATTTGTAACATACGATCGGTGGTCTTTTCCTCCCCTGGAACCGATTACTCTTGGCGTTGAACTCTTCACATGGTCGTTGTTGAATCTCCTCTTTTAAAATCTCCTCCCGACTCGCTTCTTCTATTTTCATGGCCACGATTACCACCAGAGTGGTAACCGCTTTGTCCGTATTCTTCTTTCTCCGTGGTTATCGTTATTCGATGATCGCTATCTTGAGTATGATCCTCGGTTATGGTCCCTCGGTTGAACGTATTTCGTTATCTCGCTCTAACAATCGAGCCACGCTGACAACATCCGAATAGAGAGAAATTTATGAGAATGAGATATCGACGTACGCCGGGTTTCAAACCTCTCGTAAACATCCGCGACATACGTTCCTCATTCTCCACCAAATGAGGTGTAAACCTAGATAACTCCGCGAATCTCTCGATCGAGACACCGCCATGTTATTCGCTTCCATTCTAATAAACTCCACTTCCTTCATACGATTTAATACTTTCGTGGAAGTACTTGTCATTATTGAATTGCTTCAAATGTCTCCCATGATATGTTGAAGCAAATTTGGATGGGTACGCTTCATGATTCCCACCAAAGAATCCGCCTCGTTACGGAACATAAAAGTAGCGAATGGAACTTTTCGTTTCTCCGCGCATCCCAAGACATCGAATATCTTGGTAATTTGTTTGACCCACGTCTCCGCCTTTAATCGGATCCGCTTTCCCTGCACTCAAGCGGTCCCAACTTTGAATCGCTGCATTTGTGACCACCCGTGAATTGCTATCATTTCTCCTCGTATTTTGAACACGAGTCTCCTCGTCGATTTTGCATGAATCGCAAAAAGCTTCTAAACATCCCCTCGTTCATCATCTCGCTTTCGGGGTGTTGTTCACGGGGAGGTACATTGCCACTGTTGACGTTCTCCTCGTTGTAAAGACAGCATCTCCACGGTCTCATTTACTCATTGTTAATATTCTCACGACATTCTCAAATATCATCATAAAACAAGGGTTAATTAAGGAAATCAATATATTACATAATATCCCTATATACTTGACCAACTAACAAATAAGCTTAGTAGGACACACTAGCGAAGGATTTACTCTGCTCTCCCTCCTAGTTCTATTCCCCGATCTCCGCAAGAGATCATATCTCTAAGCTCGATATCAACCGTGACGCCCCCAAAATAGGTCCATTCCATCCAACCCATTCTCGAGTCGCCAAATACATGGTACGTAAATAACTACAACTTTATTATTACAACATATAAACTGTGAGTTTAAATACGAGATATTGCCATCTAGACAATTTCCACACGCAAATAAATCCCCATCATAATTATTGATACATTATTTTACAAAATGGTGAGGACTACTAAACGACTCTCTCTAGAACCTTCATTCCATACCCGACTAGTACTCGCTACATTCTCGCATCCCGAGAAGAAAAATGGAACAACAAGGAAAAGGGTGAGCTCAACTAGCCCAAGAAAAGAATATTATGACTAAGATAATATACAACAAATTATCGTTAGTCTTCAACAGGAAAAATCTAATAGAATACAATAGACAACAAATTTTAAATCAATATTCGCAATGAAATAATAATTCATTAGAAGAGTTAAGTAGAGAATGCAAACTACTATCTTCTATATATGAATTTAAAAGTTCATCGTCGATATTTTATCCCCGTAACATCAATCAATATATATCCGAATCAAATATTCATCTTTGCACTATGTGCCAAAGATATTCATCATTGGTCATGTTCATCTAAACACTGCTCATCTTTGCACTACGGCCAAAGATATTAATCGATCGGTATGTTCATCTCAACACTGCTCATCTTTGCAGACTACAGCCAAAGATATTCATCAAGAAATCATTCATCTTTGCACTACAAGCCAAAGATATTCCATAATATCATCATTTAAGATCGAAGATGATGAAAAATATTTTTAAAGAAACGAATCCAATTGAAACAAAATGACAAGGATTAAGGATTAAGGATTCAGACTTTTGTTTTTATCCACGCCCAAAAATACCTCAAAAATAATCATAGGGTGTAAAATTCAAGAATGATCAAAACATGGATACAATCAAAGCTAGTATCCATAATAGATATTTTGGACAAAAAGAAGAAATTTCATTTTTTGATTGAATAGTGCCATATTCGTGAATAAGTCCAGATACGTGAATAAGACCGTAGATACGTGAATAGTAGAATCGACACCAAAAGATAGAAATTTCACAAAAAAAACATCTTCACGCTTCATGAATAGTACTCGTGAATAGTAACTCGTGAATAGTAAACTCATGAATAAGAACTCGTGAATAAGAACTCATGAATAAGAATCGTGAATAAGTAACTCATGAATAAGTAATCGTGAATAAGAACTCATGAATAAGTAACCCGACATGAAAAAGTTCCAAATTTGATAAAAGTTCCAACCAATATTTCAAAGATAATGATATTGAAGAAATAATATCATTTGAGAAGAAAATAACATCCCTTACCTCGAAAGACACTACTTTAGTTAAACACCTGAGGATATAGGCTATGACTGAATCTGCACCAGAGATATAGCAATACTCAAAGTATACTCAAAATACTCACAAGAATACGCTCGATAATATAGAGAGAGAAAACTTCGCTTTTGGTGTGATTTTCAATTCTAACCTAAGCACCTTATTTATAGGAAAACGCTGTAACACCAAAAGCGAGAAAATTGAATATAATAATATTATTTATAAACAAAATTCTTAGCCCACCTTTGAAATCTGATTTCAGCCATAGCACATGTTAAATGAGGTTCACAAACTCACCAAAAACGTTTTTCTCAAAATAATTAATTAAAACTCCAAAAATCAATTATTTTTAACTCAAACTTCAATAATTCATAATAAATAGCCCTTTTATCAGAAAATTCGAATCTTGCGAGTTTTTATAGGAAATTCAATTCTCTACAACTTTGCAGAAGAAAGTTTTTCCAAATTCCAAACAGAAATTGACCGAAATCCACAAACAGACGATTTTACAAGCTATAATCAAATTTCAGTCAAGAAATGGGGTCCACCGACACACAAAACATGTGTTAATCATTTAATGCCACAAAAATACTCTTCCTCCTCATATACTCATATATCCCACATTCATTATAAAAATATCACCGTTAATATATTATTAAAATAATATATTTAAATGAATTATTTTATCGGAAAATGATAAAATATTAATTTTTAACAATTGTCATTTTAAAAATTTTCCATCTATATCCACATAAAATCAATATTTTCCTCATCATATAAATCAATAATTAATTATTCACAAATAATATTAGAATCACAAGATCGCAACTGTGCCGCTCCTCAGAAAAGAGGGGCTTTCCAATAAGGATCTCTCCTCATCTTGGCCGCAATTAGGTGACCAAACCTCTCCTTAGATGTAACTTTCTAGACATTGCCAATAATGTTTTCTAATAATATTATTCAGATAATATGAATTATTGTCAGATAATGGAAAATATTGTGTAATGATAATTTATTGAAACAACAAAGAATATAAAATATTAATGCAAAGAATTATTGAATCAATAAAATAAAATATCGAATAAAATTATCGTAACAATTATTGAGTAGTGCCTTCTTACGTAAGAATCAATAATTGGTGCAATCATCGTCTGCTTCGCTCAACAACGCGTATTAGTGTGTTTTAACCCACGGGTATTCCAACAAGATAATTCTTGAATAACCACGCCGTTATTTATAAACAACTTATATTTGTCGCTTTTTCATCCAATCGCTTCAGTTATGGGGCCCACAAAAGATCTGGCAGGTTGCGTGCATTTAATATTCCCCGACGCAGCATTTAATATTCCACGACCAAACGAATATTTCCGACAATAATGAATATTTTATCACCACTTGCTTATTCAAATATTTGCATGATTTTACCCATAACTAACCACATTAATCAAATCCACCCTTACTATTTCAAAATAATAAATAAAGGAAATTCTTTTTTATTTAAAAAATTTCGGGGTCTTACACCGATGACATATGATTGGTGATGGAACAGGACTCCCAATAACACATACTGGTTCCACCTCTCTCCAAACTCCCATCGCTCAATTTTCATTAAACAATGTTCTTTGTGTACCCAGCATGAAAAAAAACTTGATTTCCATTTCCAAACTTTGTATTTTCAACAATGTTTCAATTGAATTCTTACCATTTTCTTTTCTTGTCAAGGACCTTCGCATAGGAGCAACTCTTTTGAAGGGTGAAACGAAAGATGGTGTATATGAGTGGCCGGTATCCTCACCACTCATAGCCTTTTCGAGTATTAAAACCACCTCATCATAGTGGCACCACCGTTTGGGACACCCTGCTTTCCCTATTCTACATCATGTCATCTCTACAAATAATCTAGATTTATGCTCTTCCAGTACTTTGAATTTTTCTTGTAATGCATGACACTGTAATAAGAGTCACAAATTACCTTTTTCCAGCTCTACTATTGTATCAACTCGTCCTCTTCAAATAATTTTTTATGATGTATGGACCTCCCCAATTCTTTCTTATCCCCAATTCTTTCTTATGATGGCTTTAAATATTATGTTATTTTTGTTGACCATTTTACTAAGTATATATGATTTTATCCTCTAAAACAAAAATCCGAAGTGAAAGACATATTCATTAGATTCAAGGCCATTGTAGAAAAACACTTCAATCAAAACATCACCACCTTGTTTTTTGACAATGGTGGTGAATATATTGGTCTAACTAATTTTCTTGCTCTACATGGTATCTCTCATCTCACTACTCCACCCCACACACCTGAACAAAATGGCTTCTCTGAGCGGCGTCATCTTCACATTGTTGAAACAGGTCTCACACTTCTTTCCCATGCTTCTATTCCTTTGACTCATTGGTCTAAAGCCTTTGCTACAGCCGTCTACTTGATCAATTGGATGCCAACACAAACATTAAATCTCTTATCTCCATATGAAAAGATTTTTGGTACTCTTCCTAATTACTCAAAACTCAAAGTATTTGGTTGTTTATGTTATCCTTGGCTTCGCCCATATACATGTCAAAAACTTTTACCATTAAGTTTATAACTTTTAAATAAAATAAAAACTCACCCTTTCTCCGCTCCTGAGTTGGTCCATAATCAGGACGTCGGAGAGATAACCATGAGAAAATTTATCACTTGAATGGCGCGAAGATGTAGAAGAAGAAGAAGCTGTTGTTGCTGCTGCTGCTGTTGAATAAGAGATTGAAGATGATGAAGAAGATAAACAATCAACACTAAAACTCTTCTTCATGGCATAATTATTATTAATTTGTACCAATAAAGAAGAAGAAGAAGAAGAAGAAGAGAGTTGCATTTGCACCCCAAAGAGCCTGAAACCACCTAAACAACTTGAGTCATCTTGATCATCAATACCAATACTACTTGATCCTTTTTGTGTTGCACAAGTTCTTGAATTATGACCTATGCTCCCACAGTGTGAGCATTTTCTTCCCATTAATTATAATTTTAAGATTATATATATATGTACGTATAATGAGAATGTGAATGAGAATAAGAAATTAAAGAGAGAAAGAAAGGGATGTAATGGTATATATATATGAGTTTGGTAGGTTGTTGGGGTAAGAATTTAAATCTGGAAAAAGTTAAAGATAATTGAATCAAGACCTTCTTCCTATAAAATATTTTCAACTTGCTAGCTTTTGTAAACCGAGAGCTCATCTTGTAATATAGTAAAATTTCTATTTAGGAATAGACTTGGGATCAAAATATTTGTATTCTAATTGAGAGGTTATTACTAAATAGAGGTATTTGTACAAAATATTTTTCGAACACCCAAATATATCTACTTTAACAAAAATATCAATAAGAACTCCCTAATAATTATTATTCAAAAAATATTTATGCAAAGTAGTCTTTTATAGGAAAATGTGATCTTTTATAGGAAATTTAGTCTTTTATAAGAAAATGTAGTCCTTTATAAGAAATGTAATTTTTTATAAGAAAATGTAGTTCTTTATAGGAAATGTATTTTTTATAGAAAATGTAGTCTTTTAAAATTAATATTGTCTCTCTCTATATATATATATATATATATATATATATATATGAAATTATTACTATATAGTATGTATAGTTTTTTAATACGAGACTTAAAAATTATATAACATATTACAATTTAGAGGTTATTCCTATTTATAACTCGCCCAAATTAGGATCAAATTTTTTTATAATATTGTAGATATGTTATTCTTATATGTAGATTCCTAAATAGTGATTTTACTTTGTATATATATTACTTTCTCTTTCCTTTCTTTCAAAGAATAAGATATAGACCATTTTATGTCAAGGACATATTTTTGTTTAATTATTGATGTCACATATCTCTTGTAGCGGAATTGAATTAATTTATCTTATGTGAATTCATATAAAATATCCCAACCGTCAAATTGAGACATCTTAATTAATTCATCATAAACTCATGTAAAAGATTATAATATATTTATATATTTTTTTGTAGGACTATTACCTTATACAAAACAAAATGTATATGTTCTATTTACAAGACTCGAACTCGACATATTACTTGAGTAAAACCAAACTCCTTCGACTCGGTCCAACAGGTGTTGGTAAGATGCTTAATTGCATCAAGTTCTTTGGATTCATTATTTTTAAGTTGTAATGGCATAAGCACGTTTAACATATAAAAAATGAATGTCTGTTGGAAGATAGGATAGGAGTAACAACTAACAAGAGATTTCCCCCAAGTAACTTTAAGATGGGACAACTTGCAGTTAAATACATTCTTGTCATTTAAATTGTGCTTTGCATTCTCTCTGTAATTTTATTTATTTATTTTGTGAGAGTGATTTGTAGGAAAGGATTTTCATATAAATTAATAATTTTTACTTTTAAAAATTATTATCTCAAAATCTTTCTCATAATTTAGTATAAACAAATATAATATTACATACCTTGTGCTTGGTTGTAGCACAATAGAAATTTTTTGCTTATTCTGATGATGGATTTTTCTTCCTCATGATCTTCTTCTCTATAACCCTTATTTTGATTTCTCGTATTTTTCGAGTATGGGCTCAGGATAATTTGAAAACTTTTCTATATATCTTATCCTACTATTTTGTTTTATCTTAATAAGGGCTAGAGTTAAGATCAAGTAGGATTCTACAATTCTAGCTCCAATATAATACTAATTTTTGATTAGCTCTTTAATCAATTAGAATTTTATTAATTATAACTAATTCCACTAAATAATTATAATTACACTCTAGAATTAATAGAATTAAAATTAATTAATTAAATCATTCCACTATTAGTATCTTGCAAAAATACTCCTCTACAATAATATCCATAAGCGAAAAGTGAGGAATAAAATCGTTAACCCACTACGTTTCATCGCTTATATCATTGACTACATAATTTATACACTTTTGATCACACATTAATTTAATAAATTAAATCAATACTTTAGTAATTTGAATTACTAAAATACTTGGCCAAGATTTTGGTGATCAACCAATAAAGTATATCAAGGGGATATTATAATTTAAATACAAAAAAAATATATGTTACTAATTTCATAACATATATCACCCAACATATTGAGGTATTGATTGTATTAAAATCTCACTCTTTAATATATTAAAGTGACATACACTATAAAATCAAGTTCATTATTCTCTCAGGATTAAGAGTAATTGCACATTAATAGTAATTGGTAAATTATATCATAACAAACATTGGAGCTTTGATGTTGATCAGACACCACCATTTTATTTGAAAATTAGGCAAATACTCCACCCTAAATTGGTTGTACACACCATAAGAAATCCGAATAGAATTCAAGTTACTACATAGTTTTCAAGAGTTTGCTCTATTTTTGATTCATGAAGAATCTGCACACCTTAAACATGCTATTTTCTTGACTTTTAAATCTACCTACTCTTTTGCAATGGTTTCTAAGTTTAGGTTTTATTAGTAAACTTATTCTTTATTAAATTGAAAATTAAGAAGAAAAAAAATTCTTCCTTTCAAATATTTCTTAAAAATTATGTACGTGTATAAATACGTACATAGTTTGTTCTAAACACGTTTTGTTTAACTCACAAATACATCGTCTACACCAATTTGAGTGTGGTGACCAACTACACTAAATAGTAAATACTACCACTACAAAATTTGATAACTCAACATATATACCCTGATATGCATAAAATGTAAAATAAAATTCTCATGCATTTTGGGGAAGAATGAAGTGTTTTATTAAATGGGAAAACAACTACTTAATCAAAGTCCATCATTTTTAATGTTCTAAAGAAAGAAAACCATTATTCAAACCAGTAATGTGACATAATCTTTGTACCTATTAATTGTTTTCATGTAAAGCCAATATTGACATCCATCAGGGAAAAAATTAATGGACATCATTTTCCTAAATAATCTTATTGTGTGTGAATGCATGGCATCTAGATAGAAATCAAAGTGATAAATTAGTAAATTATGTGGCTTTATTACTTAATGCTTTTCATATGTTTAGTACATAGCAAGACTTCCATTATTAGCCTTTTAAAATCCATATAGTTTTGGCATTTTATATCATAGTGGAGAATCTTCAATTCTGAATTAAAGCTAAAATATATAGAAGGAAGATTAGTTCTCCTTGATTGGATGACTTAATTTTCTATGACTAGTTCTAATCTAAAGTGCTTTATATAATTATTTTTATTATATGTACTCTGAACTTATGTCACCATTTTTTCTTCTCTTGGTATATTAAATAATACCAAAAAATTATGTACGTGACTTAGATTATAATTAAATTATGAGTATTTATCAATAATGCAGAAAGTGTGTCTGTGCTAAGTGACGCTAAGGAGAAATATGGTTGATTATGGAAGAATCTAACTCTAATGCTTGGTTAATCCTTTTATTTTATATTGTTTACTCATATGAATAATAATAATTTACTTGCCTAAAGAAAAGTTAAGTAAAGTGAAGCAAGCACATTGGTTAATCAAGTCAAAAAAAAACAAAAGAACCCTAATTACTTTACAATATTTGAAGGAATTGCCAATGATATGATTGTAATGTGCTAAAACATATTAAAAATATATTTAAAACTGTTGAGATTGACTCATATTTTTGCGGGTTTGACGAATGACCAATACAACAAGGTAATTATGGGTCTCGCTCCTCGGTGATCGAGCGACTGCCCAACTCGCCCGTGAGCTGGCGGGGGTTGCAGGGGGACAACACCCCATGGAAGCCAAGCGCAAAGTGTAATTGAGCTTGGGAATTTACCGATCTTGAGTTTTATTAATGTATTGGGCCTCATGACTAATGAGTCCATGTTATAGTAGTTAGGGTTTTTTAGTTACTATAAAAATATTGTTTGATGTGTGGATCATTGTAGAGTGTGTGAGACATCTAATGAATACATCAGACAAACAAGACTAGCCAAATTAGTGAATTTGGGAATATCATGCATGCATTCTTACTTTTCTGTTTTTTATATAATATATGTGTGATTACAGTATTATTATTCATTCTTAAATTCTAACAAAAACTTTTCAAAGAATAATTAATTAGTCGATAATAGCATTATTGAGTGAGACTACTCATTGGTAAAAAGTCTTAACAAAATAATGCAAATGTCTCTCAACATTAGAGTATAATTGACTCAATCATGCTTAATAAGAAGGATGATCATTCACAATATATAAACCACCAAATAAGGCGATTCCCGGTCGTATTAAGCAAGTTGTTATGACATATTTGTTGTGTAATGATGCCACTTAATTAATTATAATAGACTAAAGGATGCAAGCTTCAACACATAATAATGATTTTATTTTCCTCAAATTATTTGACGTTTTAATATAATATAGGAGCAATCATAGAAAAATATTACAAATGAGAGAGCGAGAGAGTATGAGATAAGTATGGTAAAAGTATTATAGACGATTGATACTATATTTTAATGTTATACAATTATTTTTTTAATTCTTGTACACAACTCTAAAACGTCATATATTATGGAATGGGGGGAGTATTGCAATTGTAATCAATATACAAGGGAGATTCCACCAACCTTTAAGATTTTCATCTTTTTGATAAAATTGTACGTTTTCCAGTATTCCCTCCAACTCTTGTTAAATATCGTTTTAGAGAAGTATTTTGGTCTCTTAATATTTGTCGTTGAGAATTTCAATTAAGTATTAATTGCTTAATTTTTAATATTTTCCCAAATATTAAATATAACTTTGGTTCTCTCACTATTTTCTGTCCAATAAATAACACCATCTTTTTTTATTACAAGGACAATATAAATAATTAATATTATATTTAATAATATACAATCATTTTCTAAAATACTATAAGATAACAAGAGGAATACTCATGGTTTACAAGTAATCTAAATGAATTCAAAATTTTCATCCTTCTTTTATGTGATCAAAATAATGGAAATTATTTTAACTTAATTAAATATAGGATATCTAAACATTTAGGGTTGATTTAATAGAAATTAAAATAGACTCTAACTCCGGGCATCCAAACTATGCAGAAGTAATGGACTCAGTTTCCCATCCTGACCCGAGCTAGGCTGAATTGATTGGGTCCTGTAAAACCCAGCCCAGCCCAGCCAGGGATCATTTTGGACCTCTTTGTTATGGATTTCAAAACTATATTTAGTATTGTTTCTAGTAGAACTATAAAATATCTTTAATACAATAATCTTGTGCATTAATCTTCCACCCAACATGTTTATTAATTTTCTTAATTAAAAAAAAAAGAAAAATAAAATGCATCAAAACATTTGAGAAATCTCTTGCAAACCAAAGAATAAAATTAGACTTGTTAATTAACGAAATTTTAGTCTAATAATTAAGACTTAGACTGTAAATTTTTTAGGTCCCATTTTATGTTTTATGTGAGATTAGTGATTATCAAATTTTGGATGAGATAATCGATGCTGATTATGAAAATTTATGTATTTTCATTATAGCTTAAAAGAAGAAGAATTAAACTTATTAAATACACTTATTGAAACATTTGGGACACATAAAAAGAGTTGATTATTAGAAGTGTCAAATGATTATTGCAACAATTGACATTTACACAAAAAGTAAAGACTTAATGCAGAACAACTTATAACATTATTCAGAATAATCTCAAATTCCACATCGAAAGATAGGGAAAATTTGTCTCAGATATAAGAAAATAATATTACTACTAATAAGATCTTCAAGTTATGACCTTTTGGGAGGAGCTATACAAAGCTAAGTTGACCCATGAAGATACTATTGGGCCAGTAGTTTGAGGCCTTATTTTGATGGATTTGATTCGATTCGGACTTGGAATTTGACTCGAGAATTGTTCCGGACTCGGGATTTGACCCGAGTTATTTCATATGGTATCAAAGCCGACTCTCGAAAGCTCGAGTCGGGTCATCCAATCGGGTTGCCGGAGGTGGGGACACGAATGCTGGTGGTATTATCCCACAATGGAGAGATGGAGGTCCGGAGGCTAGGTGGGGACATGAAGTCAGCCGGTATTATCCCACAATGGCTAGAGAGACAAAGATCTTTGGGCCGTGTGTGTGATCGGTTCTGACGGGGACGTCAGAAATTTAAGTGGGGAAGTTTGTAACACCTCAGTCCCACATCGAAAGATAGGGGGAAAATTTATTTGTATATAAGGAAATAAGTTACTACCAATAGTACCTTCAAGTCATGACCTTTTGGGAGCCTATGGTGGGCTAAGTTGACCCAAGAAAATACTATTGGGCCAATAGTTTGAGGCCTTATTTTGATGGATTTGATTCGATTCGGACTTGAGATTTGACCCGAGAATTGTTCCGAACTCGAGATTTGACCCGGGTTGTTTCATTGTCTTTATATCTTGTATGTGTAAATAATTATTAGCTCTCAATATTGAGTTACAAAGATTTGATTTACAAAATTTATTTAGTATAAAATAAGTTTTAATTGAAACTCGTTTAGCTATCGAGTCGATTATGGTCTCGAATCGAACCCCAGTAGTTTGAACTTTGTTGTTTCTCAGATGCACAATAGAGATCTAAAAGGGGGTTGAATAGATCTTTAAAAACTTTTATTTATTTAAATATTAGTTACCAGATAATTAATTTGTTCAATTAGTTCTTAACACAACGAAATATTAGTTTAAAAACTCCCCTTGTAGATTTAATAAAATCTTAGTTCTAAATTTAGTTCTTATGGATATCAGTCACCTTATAGATATAACAGATATATGACATAATGTAAAAACTAAAAGTAAATGACACAAGATATTTAAGTGGTTCGGATTACAAACAACTCATAGTTCATTCTTCTACTTCAACAAGTAGGAAATCTACTAAGGATGAGTCACTAAGACCAGATCACTAAGATCTATTACAACTTAATCACTTAGATTACTTTGAGTCACTTAGTCTCGGTAATTTGGTCATACACACCAGAACACTTAGTCCTCTGAATCACTTAGATTCCTTCGAGTCACTTATTCTCGGTATAATGGTCACTAAAAATAAGTTGAATCACAGTTGAATGTTGATTGGTTGAGTTGTTGTTAAGCTTTGCAATGAGGCTTAACTGCTTCAGGTACTTAGTAGCTTTGAACAAGTTATTCTGAATCGTAGAGTAGAGCTTTGAATATAATTTTGGCAGAGATTCATCTTTGTATTATGTGATTCGTACTTAGATTTGAATCCTCGTGCTCCTTTTATAAACCTATTAAATTGTCCCGTTGGAGAATTTTTGTTGGTGCATTTAATGCGTTGCAATCTTATGTTGACTTCTAGGCAAATACTAGGTTGCTTTTAGCCCTGACACGTCCCATCAATCTGCAGTCTCACCTACCACGTTTGAGTGGTGTCACATCTTCAATCTAGCGGTTTAGACACACAACCATATGATCTTCTAATTCGAATTTGAAGATGGTGAGAACAATCCTTGAGATCTTCGCTCTGTAATGCTCTGCATTTGTCAGTCATATGGCTGTTTTGACAATCTCTATGAAATTACTAAATCGGTGGGTATGAACTATATATTTCACTCTACGAAGATTGAGCTCTATGTTCTGCTCTACGATGGTTGAGCAGACTCGATGATCTTCTCTTTATCTTGCGAACGCTTGGGTAGCTCTACGATCATGTGACCGAGCTCTAGGAACACTTAGAGTACTCTACAAACTTGATTAACAGAACGAACAAGCAGAGTAACTCTACGATCGATTTGATCCTATTACTTATACACGAAATCCACTCAAAGGATCAACCTAACAGGTTTGATCGTTCTATTTCTAAGTCTGTGTACATATATTTCTCAAATAACGACTTTACAAAATTACTGAACAATTATACATTATAATCACATAATCAAATTTAAATATGCACTTTAATTATTCCTAAAAAAAATTTCGAACGAATATGATCTGAGTATCAATAGAAAATTTTAATTTGAGAAGGTTCGAGTAGTTTATCGAACTTTAAAATTTGCTCATATTTAAATCATTTATATTTCGAGTCGAGCTTGAATCAATGGTGGATCAACTTAAGGGGCGGCATAGGCAGTTGCCCCTGCTGAATTTTTTTTATAGGTATAGTGGTAGAATAAATTTAATAAATTTAATGGGGCAGAATAATGGAAGAGTTAAATTTGGAGGGGGCAAAAAAAATTTTATAAACCAATTCTAAATAAAAGTACAAAAATCTTCTTAGTTTTTAATCTTGGTGAAATCTTAGAGTATTTTTTGTATAATTTTTGATTTTGAATGTTCATCAACGTGTGATCTATATATGAAAGATTGTTTGATCAAAGTTTGATTTTTTTTTATTATTAATTTAGTTGACTGTGGTTACTGTTTGTTTGGTCTGATTGAATTTTTGTTTTTGGGTTGTTTGATCTTCAATTGAAAATGAGATTATTTTGATTGAGTAGTTTCTGTCTTTTATTTTGATAGCTTACAATGACTTTACCTTATTTTATAATAGAAAATGAAAAAGGGAAAGTGACTATGAGCCTTTAGCATCTCCTCGTGTCTAGTTGTTTTAATTACTTTATTTCTCTGCATCTAACTAAAGGACTCTGCATAATATTTGGTGTTTCGAGTATAAATTTTGGATGATTTGTTTATCTTATTTCAAGTAAAATTTATTTGAAACTTATAAAAATATACCAAAACTAGTTTATTCTTTGAAATTAATTCAATGTTTTGTTTGAATATAGAAAGCAAATTTGATTTTAGATTTTAAGTATTTGGAAAATCATTCAAATTGAACTTATGACCAATAATCGAAATAAATTTCTAAATTATATCTAAATATTTTTAATTGAAATTCCCTTTTTAATTTGAATTATGAATATTTATTATAATTTATAAATATTATTATGATTACTTAATATTATAATTAGTTTAAGTTTTCTTTATTCTAAATTAGCTTTTTATTTATACCTCACCGGGTGGTAGTATATAGAGAGTGCAGATGGTGTAAAACTCTTTTCTCTAGCTTTCACAAGTCACACATACACATACACACACACGAGGGGAGAGAAATGAAAAGGATAAAAATAAAGAGAGAAAATAAAAGGACATAAAATCCAAAGAAGTGTTTCTTTTCCTTTGTTTGGTTTGTCAGAAGGAAATGACCGTCTATCCAGAACTGGCCATGACTTGTCACTCAAACCCAAATTGTTACTTTAATATAATTGTAACTTACCATAAATTTATCCTAATTTTTATTTATTTTATTCTTGTTACTTTGTAAAGTAATATTTTTTTTCTGTTCCCAAGAAGATAAATAAAGTACAATTTACATATATATTAAGAAAAAAAATAAATTTTTTTTTTAAATTTATCTTTAGTCACTACAAAATTTATCATTCATTTTATTTCATTCTTTTAAAAACAAAAA
The DNA here is from genome assembly GCA_020205615.1 of Panax quinquefolius. Classification (NCBI taxonomy): domain Eukaryota; kingdom Viridiplantae; phylum Streptophyta; class Magnoliopsida; order Apiales; family Araliaceae; genus Panax; species Panax quinquefolius. Next base: position 85,053,375 of record CM035174.1, on the reverse strand, counting down.
AATTATATTTTTAATCAATTTTTAAGGGAGGAGTAATATTTTTTATGCATAACAGAAAATGTAAGGGCCAAGGCAATTCAAATATACTCCTTCAGTCTCTTTTTAAATATACTCCTTCCGTCTCTTTTTAAATGTTGTTTTAGATAAGTATTTTTGTCTTTTAATATTTGTTGTTTGAGAATTTTAATTAAGTATTAATTGTTTAATTTCTAATATTAAACCAAGTATTAAATATAACGTTAGTTTTCTCACTATTTTCTGTTCAATAAATATCACTCTCTTTTTTCAATACAAGAATAATATAGGTAATTGATATTATAATTAATGTTACGCAATTATTTTCTTAATATTTGTGCACAACTCTAAAATAACATATATTAAGAGACTGGTAGAGTATATGAATGGGCCCAAAATCTAATAAATTAAGCGTTTGAATCAATAATTTAGATATATATATATATATAGAGCAAGAATCAAGAACATTCTTAATATATATATATATATATATATATATATATATATTAACATCTTAATATTTTGTGTATGTGACGCGTAAACTCCTCTATTTTCTCCGAGGGCGGATGGATATAAAGGGCAATATAGGCAGCTGCCTGTGTTGATTTTTTTAGGTATAGGGTAGTGGCATAATTTACAAGTTAATAAACTCAATGGACAAATTAATTGAAAAGTTTAACTTGGTGGGACCAAAATAAAAAATTATATTCTAATCTAATTTGTAAAGACTACAGAGTAAGTGGGTAACATAGAGTGAGAGTCTTAGACATCAAAACATACTTGAAAGAACTCGTTCCTCACTTCTTCTGCTTGGCTAAAAGCATGAAACACCGCGACCACCGTGACTTGTCGACTTCTCCTTTTCTTAGCGATAACCATCGCGTCCTCGTCTCTTTTTCTTGTTCCATTGCAGTCTCTACTCCCTCGCCGTTTGCGCATTTCAGAGTTAGAAGGTAACTGAATTAGGTTTTTTTGTTTGATAATTTAAAATTTTTAGTTTGTTTGAATTTGTTGTTGGTTGGGGACTTGGGGTTAAGCCTAATTCAATTTATTTAATGTATTTGTTATATTTTGGACTTAAGAAGTAACTAATTAGGACTTTTTTTTGTTTGATAATTTAAAGTTTAAATTTATTTGAATTTGTTGTTGCCTTGTGGGTTTGGGTTAAATATGAATATGCAGTTGTGCACTTCAATTTTTTTGAATTCGTTGTGTTTGTGAATTGTGAGTTGATTTTGACTGTTATGACTTGATTTTGTTTGAATATAGAAAGCAAATTTTGTTTGAAACTTTGTGCATACGGTTGAAATTGTAATTGTTTGTAGATAAATTGATTAAGTTTACATATTTACTATATATATATAATATATAATATATAGTAACAATTAATATATTTAATTATCTATTATTTATTACATATTAATGACATCAGCATGTCAATAACAGTCTGACTACTGGTTGGACCAGTGGCTTATTCACCCGATAGCTTTGTCGGTTCGATAACCGGTCTGAAAATATTGATTGGTATTTCAAAAGTCCATAGAGGGTCCAAGATCCAAACAAACCTTGACCAATAATTCATTGATTGCACGGTGGACCTGTAAGTAATACGATATTTCATATCATTTAGTTTTATTTGAAAACACCATAAATATTCAAATATAAAATGGAGCTGAAATGTATTATTTTGTTTATTATTTGAAAATTTTGCAAATTTATATTCACATTGTTGGGTCATGATATTTCCTCTATTGGGCCGGACGGATTGGGCCTATCCATTTAATTAGCCTATTGGACCTTTACTATTGAGTTTTATAGTCATTGGGCTTAATATTTATGTTACCTTTATTATATCCTCATAATGATGGGTTGGGTCAAAGGATTGATCCATTAAAGCTTTTTTTATATCTAAGCCTTTGACTTGTAATAATGAAAAAGGAGAGCAGTTGACCAAAAGTCTGCAGATCATTAATGTGGATGAGATTTTATCCGGTAGGTGGCGAATACGATGGGAAAAATGTGACAAACCCGTGCATCTATCCGGTGAGAACATAAGAGTGAAATGTGTCAGATCAGGGTTGGTGGCACAAAAAACCGAGCATGAGAGTATAACCTAGCAAAGGAGTCTTCTAACAAAAGGTACGCATACATTTTTATCGTTTTTTGAGAACGCTAGACATTTTATATTCTCCATTGTTAACCTTGTGATGCTTTGTCTCGACGCTCTCACGAGGAGTTATCCCAAACGGTCCGGTAGTCAAGCTTTGTCTGTTGATCGTGTTTACTGTGGAGGATCGGGACGTCTTACGTGATTGAGATGTGGCAGAAGATCTTGGCGTTAACATTGGCGCTAGAAGGAGGGCTGAGTTCTAGTGTTCAAGAGTTGGCAATCACAAATATTTATTTGTTCTACATTTTCAAAGATGGGAAAGAGTATAGCAGATACACCTGAAGGACAGCCGATGGCTGTTAGTGAATCAGTACCACGAATACCTGTGAAGGAGCGTTTGGGACCTACAATAAGTGTTCATGCCAGCACAGCGTCCAAACGTTCGCATGAAGATTCTCGTCCGAGGGCTGTGGGCAAAGCTAAGAGAAAGCTAGTCTTTACAGCAGAGAAAGAGCCTGGTCACGGTCGGAAGCAAGTAGAAGGCACCTCACCTAAAACTCGATACCGAGATGACCAGGACGAAAAGGCCTCCCGATTGGCTAAGATGGCAGACGAAGCGGATAGGGCCATGGAGGCACTTATGAAGCAACGGTAGGATATAGCTGAGCAGATGGCCCGGATGAAAGAGTTGAGAGAAGAAGCATCCAGTTACGTTCGGTCCGAAGAGCATGGGCATCGAAGTGGGAAGGAACCCGCTCATTCAGGACGTGAAACTCAGGGCCAACATCGAGAAAGAAGAAGATCGAGAAGCCTTACTCCTCGAAGATCGAAGGGAGCGCACCATCATGTCTGTGACGCCCCCAAAATTAGGTATACGTCACCCATCTTGGGTCGCCACTTACATGGTACAGAATTTAAATACAACTTACTAATATAACTGTCGTGTACAATACGACATAAACTGTGAGTTTGAATACAAATATTGTCTACTAGATATTATACAAACTCAAAAGGAGTCCTCATTAAAATTATTATCACACTATTTCACAGAATAGTGAGGACTACTAATGCTATCCTCTGGACCATTACTCCGTTCCCGACTCGTCCCAGCTATATTCTCATTTCCTGAAGAGAACAGTGAAAGAAAGGGTGAGCTCAACTAGCCCAGTAAGAAATATTATAACTAAGATAATGCAGAATAAATTATCAATAGTCTTCAACAATGTTAAACTGATAAAATACAATAGACAACTAGTTTAAGCTGCGGGGAATATGCAATCCATTAAAAGAGTCAAGTAGAAAATAAAGTCTACTATCTTTTAGGTTTTAAAAGGTTTTCATCAATTTTTATCACTAAGACTCAGTTTAATGAATAAACCACAATATCTAATCATCCCCATACTACTGGCCAAGGATTTTATCAAATTATCAATTGGTCGACTACTATACCGAATCACCCCTGGTCATAATCATACCAAAAACTATCCATCACTGCATTACAGGCCCCCCATAAAATAATCAAACTTATCACAAACGTCTCATAATAGACACTTTACTTTATATACATCAAGGATTGAATAAATATTACCACAAATCATTTTATTTTTAATCAACACATATTTAATCTTTCAACAATTATTAATCATTTATAACTTGTCATCTCAATTAATAATATAACATATTATCTGATGATAATCTTGTGATAATAATTGAATCAATAATATAAGAGATATGATGCGAAGAATTATTGTAGTAATAATTGAGTATAGCTAAGTGACTTCTCACGTAAGCATCAATAATCAATACTGTAGTGCTACTCGCAACCACGCCAGATTATTCGCATTTTTTTAATAAGGGTAATTCAACGGTTTTAACAGTAACACCTCTGTAGTTATTTTTATAGAAAGATAATTTTGTCGTTTTTCTAACTACGACAATACTTCCGTTATAGGGTCCACCATCGATTGAGCCGCCGCATTTCTGAATATTCCCAAACAAAAAGAATATTCCCCACCAAACTAATATTTTATAACAACTTGCTTACTTTGCAAAATTTATAAATATTACCCACAACTATAACATTATATCAAATTTATTCCATAATATTCAAAAATAATATTTATAGAAAATTCATCTTTATTTATAAAAGCTGGGGTCTTACAATGTCGGTCCTAGGGAGCAGGGCCGAAGTGAATAAAGAGACCGATCCAGAGAACGTACTCCCGAGAATGCAAAGAGAGCGCTCGTTGTTGCGCATTCTCATCACAGCCACAGAATCCAAAGATGAAGCAGATCTAGGGGTCGTACTCCAGAAAGTCCGTCGGGGGCATGTCTGTGACGCCCCCAAAATAGGTATACATCACCCATTCTGAGTTGTCAATACATGGTACAGAAACAACTACAACTTTATTATTACAACAGTAAAACTGTGAGTTTGAATACAAATATTATCTTCTAGACAATATCTATACTCAAATAAATCCTCATCACATTTATTAATACATTATTTTATAAAAATGGTGAGGACTACTAAACAATTCTTTCTAAAACCTTCATTCCATACCCCGACTGCGCACTTCATTTATATTCTCGCCTCCCGAGAAGAAAAATGGAACAAAAAGGAAAAGAGTGAGCTCAACTAGCCCAAAAAAGAATATTATGACTAAGATAATATACAACAAATAACCGTTAGTCTTCAACGGGGAAAAATCTAATAGAATACAATAGACAACAAATTTTAAATCAATATTCGCAATGAAATAATAATTCATTAGAAGAGTTAAGTAGAGAATGCAAACTACTATCTTCTATGTATGAATTTAAAAGTTCATCGCTCATCTTTTATCCTTGTAACATCAATCAATTTACATACGGAATCAAATATTCATCTTTGCACTACTGAGCCAAAGATATTCATCGATTGGTCATGTTCATCTAAACACTGTTCATCTTTTGCTTCTACTACCAAAGATATTCTTCGAAATCATTCATCTTTGCACTACGGTGCCAAAGATATTCAATAATATCATCATTTAAGATCGAGGATGATGAAAATATTTTTAAAAAAACGAATCCGGTGAAACAAAATGACAAGGATTAAGGATTAAGGATTCAGTACTTTGTTTTATCCATGTTCAAAAATACCTCAAAAATAATCATAGTGGTGTAAAATTCAAGAATGATCAAAACATGGATACAATCAAAGCTAGTATCCGAATAGATATTTTGGACAAAAGAAGAAATTTTATTTTTGGTGAATAGTGCCAGTATCGTGAATAGTAACTCAGACACCAAAAGATAGAAATTCCACAAAAAAAACATCTTCACGCTTCATGAATAGTACTCGTGAATAGTAACTTCGTGAATAGTAACTCATGAATAGTAACTTCGTGAATAAGTAACTCGTGAATAGTAACTCGGACATGAAAAAGTTCCAAATTTGATAAAAGTTCCAACCAATATTTCAAAGATAATGATATTGAAGAAATAATATCATTTGAGAAGAAAATAACATCCTTTACCTCGAAAGATTAGTACTTCAATTTGGAATAAGGGTATAGTCTTTCAAGGAACTTGCTTAGTCTAACAATACTCAAAGTATACTCACAAGAATACGCTCAATATATCGAGAGAGAAATAGAGAGAAAATTGGTTTACATTGTGATTTTCAATTCTAACCTAAGCACCCTATTTATAGGAAAATGCTTTAGAACACGAAAAAGCAGAAAATTGAATATAATATTAATATATTTTTCATATTTTCTTTAGCCCACCTTAGACAACTGATCTCAGCCCATTTGAATCACATGAGGCCAACTTAGTTGCAAAAAACGTTTTTCTCAAAATAATTAACTAAAACTCCCAAAATTAATTATTTGTAACTTCTAACTTCAATAATTCATAATAAATAGCCCTTTTATCAAAAAAATTCAAATCTCATGAGTTTTTATAGGAAATTCAATTTTCTACAACTTTGCAGAAGAAAGTTTTTTCAAATTCCAAAGAGAAATTGACCGAAATCCACAAACGGACGATTTTACAGGCTATAATCAAATTTCGATTTAATAATTGTGTCCACCAACACACAAAACATGTGTTAAACATTTAATGCCACAAAATACTCTTTCTCCTCATATACTCATATATCCCACATTCATTGTAAAAATATTATCGTTAATATATTATTAAAATAATATATTTAAATGAATTATTTTATCAGAAAAAGATAAAATATTAATTTTCAACAATTGTCACATTAAAAATTTTCTCCATCTATATCCTCATAAAATCAATATTTTCTTCATCATATAAATCAATAATTAATTATTCATAAATAATATTACAGAATCACATTATTGACAACCAGGCAGTTCCCAGGATAGAGGGGGCTTTCCAATAAGGATCTCTCTCATCTTGGTATGCAATTAGATGACCAAACCTCTCCTTAGATGCAGAACTTTCTAGACATTGTCAATAATGTTATCTAATAATATTATTCGAGATAATATGAATTATTGTAGATAATGGAAAATACGATTGTAATGACAATTATTGAAACAACAATGAATATAAAATGTCAACGTAGCAATTATTGAATCAATAAAATAAAATATTGAATAATAATTATCGTAACCATTATTGAGTAGTGCCTTCAATAATTGGTGCAATACCACAAGTGTCTACCTTAGATGCAACAATAGCGTATTCGTGTGTTTTTAACCATAGGGTATTCCAACAAGTGTTAATTTGTGAATAACTACGTAGTTATTTTTAAACAACTTATATTTGTCATTTTCTTCATCCAATCGCTTCACGTTATGGGGCCCACACATGGTCTGCTGCCGTAAATACGAATATTCCCCGAAGCATTGAATATTCTCCACAACAATGAATATTTTATAACCACTTGCTTATTTTGAAATATTTGCGTATTTTACCCCTAACTATCCACATTAATCAAATCAACCCTTACTATTTCAAAATAATAAATAGAGAAAATTAAATTTCATTAATAATAAGTTGGGGTCTTACAATGTCGCTCTGTGGGCCACCATCATCGTAGAAGTCCCTCGAAAATTGAGGGTTCTATGGTAAAAGACCGATCTGTTCAAAAGAAGAAAGACTCCCTGGAGAAAGAAGCGTCATCTCAACCGGAAGGGGTAGATTTTTTGGTTAAAGAGTTGAAAGAGCTCTCAAAGCGGTTAAGCGGAGAGGTGCAAAGCGGTGAAGGACACCCCGGGGAAGAAAGCGTCTCCTTTTTCCTCGGACATTCTTAAGGAAAAGGCAGACATCACCAAGAAGCTGCCACGCATGGAGAGTTACGATGGATCTGGGGATCCTTATGACCATAGCCAGGCATTCGACCGGCTGATGGATTATTATGACTTTACCGATGCTGCCAAGTGTCACACGTTTATCATAACACTAAGGAAAGATGCGAAGCAGTGGATGGGAACTTTACCGCCAGATTCAATTTCCTCTTGGACCGAGCTCTGTGACAAGTTCCATGCCCATTTTGGGAGCAAACCAAGAAGAAGAGGAAGCCTCTGGTGTTCTCTAGCTGGTCAGAACAGTTCTCCAACGAATCTTTTAAGGCGATATGTGAAGAGGTTCAGAGAGAAGCGATTGGTCGGTATCGACCTCAATGATCACTAAAGCGGTAAAAGGTTTTGAGAATGGGCTAGATCTGGTGAAGTCTGAAAAGCTAGTGAAGAAATTGATGTTCCATCATCCGAAGAGTCTGGCAGAGGATTTCGACAAGGCAGAAGGTTATATTGTTGTGGAGGAAGCTATGAATAGCCTGAAGCGTCCTTCGTCGGACCAAATGAAGGAGACAGATATTCCTAAGACCCAGGGTGATCAGAGGAAGACGGGGGGGGGGGGTATAGTGATCGGCCAGAGGGCAGTTCGAAGAAGTACAACAACTCAACCCCGAAGGTGAATAAGGTTTACACTAAACTGAATACTGATAGGTCGGTGATTTTGGACCAGATCAGAAACCAGCCATTCTTTGAGCCACCTCGTGATAATTATAGGACAGGGCAAGGCAACTCTAGGAAATATTGTAGCTATCATCAAGCCGCGGGCCATGATACTAATGAGTGTTGCAATCTAAAGGATTTCATGGAAAAGAAGATTCAAAGCGGTCTGCTGGTTCAGTATGTGGCCGGGAGGGACCAACAAGAGCAGCAGAATGCCGACCGTACTGTTCAGACGGTTCAAATGGTTCCACCCGCCCAAAATGCTCCAGTACCGCCGCCGAGGCACGTCATTGATGTTATAATCGGAGGGACATCAGGGAAGTTAGTAGGGAAGAAGAGGAGAGGATATCTGGATTCGGTCATGTCTGTAGCGGGTGTTCCCCCGAAGGCCGACAGACCATTTCTAGGGACTGTTATATCCTTTATAGATGCAGATTATCCTTCGGAGCCCATCGAGCCACATGAAGGAGCGTTAGTAATCACTGCACAAGTGGGCTCGGTGGATGTGAAGCGTATGATGATAGACAACGGGTCTTCTGTGGATATTTTGTATGCCCATGCTTATCAGAGGATGCATCTTGATGGGCGAAAGATGGAGGTCGGGCAATAGGCTCCTTTATATGGCTTTAGCAACGATCCAGTCAAAGTTGCAGGCACCATCGAACTCCCGGTGATCTTCGGCACAGCTCCTCAGCAGGTAGAAATAATATGTAAATTCTATGTTGTGCATGTAGATTAAACACAACGCCATCTTTGGGGAGACCCACATTGACAGCTCTCCAAGCTGTGACTTCCATCCCTCACTTCAAAATCAAGTTCCCCACAGCACACGGAGTCGGAGAGGTGGCAGGGGACTTGGATCTAGCCCAACGCTGTTATCGAAATGTTGTTATTTCCTCCGGAGTAGGAGTTAGCAAACAGAAGCAAACCCTGGCAATTGAGATCGAGCCCTTCACTGAAAGCAGCTCGGAGCCATTGGTAATTCCTGCAGGAGAGACAGAAGAGATCGAGATGGTCCTCGGAAAGGCAGATAAAACAGTAAAGATTGGTTCGGGTCTACCAGAGCCCCTTCGGATAAACCTTATGGAACTACTTCGCTGCTATGCGGACATTTTTGCATAGGAACCTCAAGACATGCCAGGGATTAGCCGAAAGATTGCTGAACACAGACTGGAAGTGGATCCATCGAAGATGCCTGTTCTGCAAAAAAGACGGATCTTTGCACCTGAACGTCATAGGATCATTGACGAGGAGATTGCCAAGCTGATGGCTGCTGATTTTATTTTTGAGATCGACTACCCACAGTAGATGGCTAATGTAGTATTGGTGCAAAAGCAGAACGGGAAATGGCGAGTTTGCATCGACTACACCGACCTGAATAAAGCTTGTCCGAAGGACTTTTATCCCTTGCCCCATATCGATCAGCTTATTGATGCCACTTCGGGGTATGCATTACTAAGCTTTATGGATGCTTTTTCAGGTTATCGTCAAATTTCCATGTGTAAAGAGGACATCCCAAAGACAGCATTCATTACCCACCGTTCGGTGTATGCATATAAGAAGATGACCTTTGGCCTTATAAATGCTGGGTCCGCTTATCAAAGAATGATGAATTTCATCTTCGATAGACAGCTGGGGAAGAACATGGAGGTGTACGTGGATGATATGATCGTGAAAAGCATGCAGGTTCAGAATAACTTAGACGATCTGGAGGAATGTTTTCAGACTATCCGTCATCACAAATTGAGGCTCAATCCGGCAAAATGCACCTTCGGCCTCGGTGCAGGAAAGTTTCTAGGATATCTGGTCAGTCAGAGGGGCATCGAGGCCAATCCAGAGAAAATCCAGGCCATTCTTGACATAAAGACTCCTTAGTCATTCAAAGATGTCCAACGTCTGACTGGCAGGATTGCAGCTTTGAGGAGGTTCATGTCCAAATCTGCAGAAAGATGTTTGCCGTTCTTCGACACACTGAAGGGGCCGAAAAATACGAAGACATTCCAATGGACTTCGGAGTGCGAAGACGCCTTCCAAGGCATAAAGACATATCTGTCTTCTGCTCCCCTATTGGTAAAGCCTGCCCCGGCAGAGACCTTGTATTTGTACCTTGCAGTGAGTTCGTTAGTGGTTGGAGCAGTAATGGTCCGGGAGGTCAGTGGAAAGCAGTATCCGGTCTATTATGTCAGTCATGTCCTACGAGATGCTGAAACCAGGTATCCAAATATTGAAAAATTTGCTTTTGCTTTAATAATTGCTAGCCGAAAGCTTCGGCAATATTTTCAAGGCAGGCTCCCAATCGTCTACACGGACCAACCACTGAAGAAGGTAATGGGTAAGCCAGAGGTTTTGGGGAGACTAGCAGCATGGACTATGGAGTTGTCCTAATTTTTCATTGAATATCATCCCCGAACTGCTATCAAGGGTCAAGCCCTGGCCGATTTTATGGTGGAGTGCACATTCACCGGCAGACATCGAAATGCGAAGCAGAGACGTCTGATCGAAAGATGCAGTTCTCTCCAACACAACAGAGAGTGCATAGGACGTCAGATATAGATGGGTCCTCTACGGTGAATGTTAGTGGGGTAGGGATTATCTTGACAAGTCCGGAGGGATTCAAGGTACAACAAGCAATCAGATTTGGGTTTAAAGTAACAAATAATGAAGCCGAGTATGAAGCAGTGTTAGCAGGAGTTCGACTGGCGAAGAGTCTAGAAGTCCAGAAGCTGATCATTTACAGTGACTCTCAGTTGGTCGTCAAACAATTGTCAGGAGATTATGAAGCTCGTGGGACAAGGATGATCAAGTATTTGGCAGAGTTGAAAGACCGACTTCGATATTTTGTCTCTTATGATTTTCAAGGCATAGAACGTAACGACAATTTCATTGCCGATGCCTTATCGAAACTAGCCACTACGGATGCTGTCGTTTTCAATGGGTCAGTCTATTTGGAGGTTTTGCAGTAGCCGAGTATCCAGCATGAAGCGGTGATGTGTATCGAATGATCTGACTGCTGGATGACTCCCTACATCGAATATTTGGCAGATGGCGTCCTTCCTTCTGATCAGATGCTAGCAAAGAAGATCAAGTACAAGAGTGCCAACTTCGTTCTTATTGATGGGGATCTTTATCGAAGGGCATTTCGTCACCATTATTAAAGTGTTTGGTTCCGTCTGAAGCTGAATATGCTCTTCGAGAAGTCCACGAGGGCATTTGTGGTGATCACATGGCTGCTAAGTCACTGGCATACAAAGTTCTTCGACAGGGATACTACTGGCCAACGATCTTTAAGGAAGCTACGGAGTATGTGAAGAAGTATGAGAAGTGCCAGCTAAACAGTCCGATCCCACATCAGCAACCAGAAGAGTTATACTCAATTCTATCTTCTATACCCTTTGTTGTCTGGGGGTTGATATACTGGGTCCGTTGCCGAAAGCTAAAGGACAAGTCAGTTTTGTCATAGTTGCTATTGATTACATGACCAAATGGGTGGAGGCGAAGCCACTTCGGTTGATAACGGAACAAGAGTGTTTGAAGTTCATGAAAGAATCCATAGTGTTTCGCTTCGGGATTCCTAAAGTGGTGATATCGGACAACGGACGCCAGTTTGTGGGATCGAAATTTTAAGGATTTCTGAAAGAGCTGGGGGTTCAACACAGAAAGACTTCAGTGGCTCATCCACAGTCGAATGGGCAGGTTGAGGTGACTAATGTAGCAGCTGGCGAAGCGGGATCAAGCATGCATTGGTGAAGCAAAAGGAAGATGGCCGGAAGAGCTGCTCAGTGTATTGTGAGCTTACTGAACTACACCGAGGACTACAACAGGAGATTCACCTTTCAGATTGGCCTATGGTACTGATGCCTTAGTCCCAGTCGAAATTGGATCTCCAAGTCTTCATGTTAGTCAGTTCAGAGAGATCTACAATAACGAAGGACTGAAGGCCAACTTGGATCTGTTAGAAGAAGTCAGAGAAGTGGCTTTGATGAAGTTAGTAGCCTACCAGAGGAGAGTTGCCAAACATTACAACAAAGGGGTAAAGCTCCGTAGATTCGAAGTGGGGGACTTCGTCCTCAGAGAAGCTGAAGCATCTACGCCGCAGAACGTGGGGAAGCTGATGTCGAATTAGGAAGGACCTTATGAAGTAATCGAAGTACCAAAGCCAGGGACTTACCGATTGAAGGCATTGGATGGATCCGAGATTAAGAACACTTGGCACGCTAGCAGACTGCAGAAATACTTTCAGTAGAGATCGAGTCAGTTTACTGGAAGTCTGTACATAATTGATCACCATCAATAAAAAGTCACTTTTTCACAACTGATTCTCTTCCTATTTGTCCTAAGATCACAATGGTGTAAGGAGGTATAGTAGGACTCGCTGGCCATTCGATGGCAGCCTAATTATTTATTACCCCGTGTGGTAGACAAATCCTGTGATCCTTTTTAATATTGATTTTACCAAGGGTGGTAAATCAATGGGCACCGAAGTAAGGATGACGGGGTGGACTCGCTGACCATTCGATGGTAGCCTCTTCGGCAGGAGTGTCCTTATGGTTTTGTTATACCCTGCGCGGTAGACAAATTCCACGGTCCTCTTTTATATTGTTTTTACCCCGAGTGGTGAATCAATGGGCACCGAAGTAAGGAGGTATGGTAGGACTCGCTGGCCATTCGATGGAAGCCTTATTGTCAAGAGTGTCATTATGAATTTGTGACCCCGTGTGGTAGACAAATTCCATGGCCCTTATATACTTGTTCTACCCCGAGTGGTAAACAAATGTCCTTATATACTTGTTCTACCCCGAGTGGTAAATAAGATCTTGATGGTGCAAGGAGGATCAACCGAATTTACCTCACTCATGACCTGTCTCTCACTTCGGAAACGATAAGTATACATTACTTTATGCAAGTGTTAAGTTCGGTTCAGTTCATTCAGTTCATTTCATTTTTTAACTTAACTGCTATACACCTTATCTGATTTGTAGTTTAAGTTAAGTTCATTCAAGATCATTGATGATGAATTATTGACAAGAAACTAAGTAAACAGAAGTCATAGTAAAGAAAATTAAAATTTCATTAAACACTTAAACGAGTCCACTTAAATTTCTTTACAAAATTTTTGCACAAAATTCTAAAGATCAGAAGCAGTAAGATCCTATTTATACATCATTTTCAAAATCGAGCAAAGCAGGATCTACTTGGGCTGCCACCAGCTTTTCCTTGCATTGACCTCGGCAGTCTTCGTATCCTTCGTAGTATACTTTCATAATCTCTGCACCGAGCTCATCAAAAGTCCGATAGTCCTCCTGAATCTGCTTGAGCAATTCTTCGGTCATGGGAGGATCCCGTTTCTGAAGTACCTTAATCTTACTATGAAGTTTACGGCGCTTAGCCCTGTGGGCCTTCCTATCATCCCGAGCCTTTGTACGAACTTCGCTAAGTTGTGTTGCCAGATCTCGATGTGCTGTAATGATCTCTTCATTCTTATTCTTCAAAGCTTCAGTCTCTGCAACAAAGCGGACATTCATGTTAGTCAATTTCTGTTCGCTGGCTTTTGTCATCTTCAGTTCTTCCCTGACCGAGATCAACACGTCATGAGTTTCCCTCAGATCATCTTTATTTTGGGCTAACTCCCTTTGAAGACCTTCATTGGCATGAAAAACGGACTCGTGTTCCTCTCTCTCTCTCGCGCCAACGTGGCCTTCAACATGTTGATCTCCCTTTTCATGGTCTCCTCATCAGACTCGGCATTTATGTATGTCGGGACGAACGCTCAAGGCGCATTTTACTCGCATATATTCGACAAGATTCAATCAAGTTCAGATATTTAAACAAGAAAAGAAACATTTAACCAAGAAAATTGTAACTTACCTTTGCCAGATAACTCATGCCTTCATCAAGAAAATTCCCGTTCGTATGGTCAACAAACTGATGATCATCATTTTCCCGAACGAAGGCGTCAAAGAGTTGGAAGGGAAAATTGGCGTTATAATTTTTGTGATGAAGGCCTTGAGGGGAAGGCCTTGGTTGGTCACGAACTGGAGAAGGATCCATGTAGACATTTTCGGAGAAAGATGACTGAGCTGGGACAGGGTCGCGAACTGGTGAATGTACATGTGTTGAGCTTGGATGACTGTCAGATGGTCGTTTCCTCTTTCGAGATGGAGTTGCAGTGGGTTCAGCTCGCTCTTCTTCATTAATAGTTCGAGTCTCCACTGGGATTATCGGGGGGAGGACGCTCGAAGAAGACACCCTTAAGTCATCGACAGTCAAAGGAGTAACCTGAGTCTTTAACTTCTTAATTCGAAGGATCTGTCTACGATCGTCTGTAGACAGATCAAGTAAGCTCCTTCAAACTGTTGTAGATTTGACAACTGGTGCTGTTGGGTCAGCAGTTGGTGGTGTTGGGACAATGACTGCGGTGTTGGGTCAGCAGCTGGTGGAGGTAGGACAGTGACTGGAGGTGTTGGGTTAGCGATCGGTGGTGGTAAGTCAACAGTTGGCGATACCGATTCGGCGATAGTTGGGGGTATCGGATTGACATTTGGTTCAGATTCAGAAAAGCCTTCGGAATCTGATGGTATGGAGATCTGTTTGGGCTTTCGGACACCCCTCTTCCTTCGACTTAGTTTGAGTTGTATTTCTGGTAAAATAGGCTCTTCGGCTTCTAGCTCAATGGTCTGGGATTCAGCGTTGGCTTGAGGTGCTTCGGTAGGAGGCGTCTCGGTAGATGGTTTGAATTGGGAAGAGGCTTCCCATTGAGAAGGTTCAGAACCAACCTTTGTAGATTTCCCGACCATATTATCTTCGGACGGAACTTCTTGCTGGGAAGACTCGGCAATGACTTCTACGGATTTTCCAGCTAGAAAATCCTCAAACTCCTTCACCTCCGAAGACGATGGTTTGATCAAAGTCACTACAGAAGATTAACAATTTTACATCAAAATCTATACCACAGCAATTTTCAAAATATTGATAAAGTAAATTTATACTTACATTTATGGCCATACAACCATGCTTGGTTAGACAGAAGTCCGTATTTCCATTCTTCCTTCGGAAAATTATCAAAGAGATCTACCATTTCAATTTATCGTTCTTCCGAAACGTCACCAAGTCGTGAAATTTTCTCGTCAAGAGTCCGATTCGAAATAGTAGCAATTTCGGGTCCCTTGACGTAAAACCATTTCTCATTCCATCCCTTATTACTAGATGGGGTAGTTACCATCGAACGCCTTTCGAATTTTTCCCCCGCCTTCGACGCCTGCTTACCTATAACTTTGAACCCCTTTTCACGAGACCGACCGATCTTGTACACGTTGAAAAGAAATCGAGAGTAGAGTTTGACTCACTTTCATGGCGTAATGCAATGAAGGCTAGGATATATATAAGAGTTCGGCACCAATTGGGCGTAACCCGACAATCGACAAACCCTAGAATGGTCGTGAAATGAAATGGATGAAGAGAAAATCGGCCCCTTTCTCAAGAATAGTCGCATGATCGCCATCCATCCCTCGGGTCTTTGATACATCCTCTCCTCAAATTTCAGGAACCTCACCAAGTGAGTATCCAGGAATGTGGCATCGATCTCAATCCTCCGTAATTCCTTTTCAAGAATAGTCGATGGAGTATTGGCATGGGTAAAAATTCCTTACTCTGAAAAAATTCGGAAGGGTGGCGCGAGGCTTAGGAGGCATTTTATCTTTATCTGGAGCGAATACCGAGGTTAGAACTCAAGCCTCTAACCTAGGTGAGACCGTAGTAGAAGTGGGGGTGTGTCGATCGGGTTGGTGGCACAAAAACCGAGAAGCATGAGAGTATAACCTAGCAAGGGAGTTTTCTAACAAAAGGTACACATACATTTTTATCGTTTTTTGATAACGCTAGACATTTTATATCCTCCATTGTTAACCTCGTGATCGCTCAGATTGACTCTCTCTCACGGAGTTATCCCCGACTGGCCCAAAGTCAAACTTTGTGTGTTGATCGATTATCATATGCAGGATCGGGACGTCTTACGTGATTGAGACGTGGTAGAAGATCTTGGCGTTAACACACATAATTGTGTATGTTTGATTATATAAATAGGGTGCTTAAAGAGTTTGCAAATTAAATTGAATTATGACAGGGAACCGAAGTAAGTTTATAAATTGTATCTAAATATTTTTTATTTTTAAATTTGTAATATGAATATTTATTTATTGTGTATTATAGAATTCTATTATAGTTAATATTATGATTAATTTAATTGAATTTTTTTTTAAAAATCCGGCCCTCCTTCTCCCCAACAGAGGGATGTGTCTCCGTCCCGCCCCATTATCAGTCCAACGCTGCATTGGGCAGATGAGGGGCAGGGGCCAGTAGGTCGGGAAGTACTGCAAAGTGGAGTTTGAATCACGCGAGGGGGGTTTGTTTGTTGGACTTCTCACATGATCCGCCTGCTCTTTTTCAGTTTCCCACTTTACAACGATTGCGACAGGCAGCAGCAGCACCCCCAACGCCCTTTTCCGTTAATTTGTTTCAACTTCCTTTAGTTTTTGTCTTCTTCCCTCCTAACTTACCATCTCTCTCCTCTTCTTTCACTCAATTCCCACATGTATCCCTTCTTTCTTTTTACAACTTATTTTTTTGTAAGAAACTTGTAATACTTCCTAATATAAGAATACCCAAAAGGAAAAAATGAGGTGCGTCTCGAAATTTTTTAGAAATAGAGAAAACTAAATGAAAGAGTGCGTCTTGGAGTTTAAGTTTGATGAGAAAGGAAAAAATAAGTGAGAAAATAAGTGATTTTTTTATCAAATATTTTCTTCTCACTTTTGAGATCAAAGTGGGAAAAAATATGAGTCTTTTTCTTCTATTCTCTCTTTTTATTTTTTGAATGTCTTAATCTATTATAATAATTTATGACAACCAATATTTCTACATGATTCTCTCTCAAATGAGCATACAGTGAGTTTCAACTTTATGTCAAAAGGAACTACGTGAAAATATCAAAAATACATGTAAAAAAATTATTCTCCTAATTTATTCTAACCTAAGGAGAGAGATCTAGGCGGGGGATGAAATAAATTAGGAAACTCATATTTTTACATGTATTTTTGATATTTTCACATGGTTCTCTTTCACATGAGCATTCAGTAGATCACACCTTCATGTGAGAAAGAACCATATAAAAATATCAAAAATTTATGTGAAAATAGTGCTCCCCGATAACTTACTGTCTTGAATCTTCATCGCATCCCTCGAGCTCTATATTAATAAAAGTGAGTCATATCACTGAATCTAGTGGTCATCAATTCAATCCTTCTCTTCTCTAACCTTCTATTCTTTTCTTTTATTCAATTAAAAAATTAACTCTCAAACAGTGTAAAAATAGTGATGCTAAGGGTCTCAAAAGTGTCTCAGATGATGTGTCACTATAACAATTAGTTGGGTGAATATCACGTGATTGGTTATGCCATAAATTAGTATTAAAATAATATTCAATGTCATGTCTTTTGGGACCCATTTAAGACAAAAAATTTGAAATTTCTAACATTATTCGTGTAAAAAATACTATTATATAAATTGTATTGTCTTCATTTGATCATTGTTGACTTTTTACCGTCAAATTAATATATTTTAAAACAAAATATTAATATAAATTTATTTAATTTTAATCAATGCAATAAGAAGTATTGTAAACTATCCAAGACATACTACTAATTATAAAATTTATTTATTTTATAATTTTGGAGAATTGACTTTTTAATAATTTAAACTTTAAATTATTTAAAGTTAACTTTAATTAATAAAAATATTATATTTTAAACTCGATAAATTTTATGAATTAAATACGAAGAAATCATATACTTAACCCTTTTTATATGATGCATGATGGTTGATTCTGATTGTTTAGTGACTAGTCTCTAACAACAAACAAAAGGAAAGCAATTGCATCTCCATGTCAATAATTGCTTCCAAAAAACTTATTACTATTTTATAAACTGCCCACTAAGTTCTGTACATTATAATAGTACTAAACCACTCATTAATTTCTATACATTATAATAGTACTACTCAATGATGCACCACCATGCATCAACCCCAAACTCCTTTCCCAAAATAGTACGGCATTTCTTTTTTTAAGGCAAGTGGATAAACCATGACGACCATTATTAACTAACAACATTATTGTGGGACATGCATACCCTTTCTAAATATAGTTACGAATCACTCACAACCTAACCTAATTGGAATAAACTGACTAAATAAATTGTGTTAATTTTAATTTTTTTGGAATAAGGATCCTTAAGAATACTGCTGAAACTATCTATTTTAATGTAAAATACAAGCATGTGCTAGTGATAATTTGGTTATATATTAAAAAGGCAAGGGCATATCTGTCCCCAAAAAAATTGAGGGCATCCCTCGTGACCTCATGAATCTTAAATAAATAAAACCCCCACCCCTCGTCAAGTTCATATTTTTCCACACTCCTTCAACCTCCCCTTCTCCTCCTCCCTTTTCCTTCATGTTTCATCTCCTTCAATACCCACCCTCCCATTCCCAGTTGTAAAATTACCACTCTACCTTCCCGCATCCTACCCCCATCCATGGACATCACCAGCCACGGCCTAACCCACCAAGAACTCACCGAGCTAGCCCCCCTCATCCAAGCCCACCACACCTTCGACCCAAAACCCAACACGTGCACTTCCCTCATAACCCAACGGATTGAAGCGCCGGTCCGGTACGTCTGGCCGTTGGTCCGGCGCTTCGATAATCCCCAAAAATACAAACACTTTATCAAAAACTGTACAATGAAAAGTGGTGATGGACAAGTGGGCAGCATTAGAGAGGTGACGGTCGTTTCGGGACTACCGGCGTCTACAAGCACGGAGCGGCTCGAGATTTTGGACGATGAGCGCCATATTTTGAGCTTTAGGGTTGTGGGAGGGGAACATAGGCTGAATAATTACATGTCGGTGACTTCGGCGAATGAGTTTGAGGAAGGGGGGAAGGTTTATACGGTGGTGTTGGAGTCGTATATTGTGGATATACCGGAGGGGAATACGGGGGAGGATACCAAAATGTTTACGGATACGGTTGTTAAGTTGAATCTTCAGAAGCTTGGGGTGGTGGCTATGGCTTCTTTGCATGGGAATAATTAATGATCGTGCCGGAGGTGGAGGTGGAGGGGAGGGGAGGTGGTGGTGGCGGCTTTCCATGGGCGCCATGCATGAATGGTGGCGGTGGTAGTGGGGGAGGTGATGGTGGTGGTGATGACAGGCAGGGGCATATCTGTCCTTGTACTGTTAGTTGCTGTTGCTTTCCCCCCTTAAAAGTCGTCATATAAGAAATATATTTTTATATTTTGTAACCGATGGAGTATTATATTTATTTGTTTTTGCAAGTTAGTTGGATTAATTTCTATTGTTTTTTAATTTGTTTTAAAAAATTCAAGTAATTTTTTTTAAATGTTATACTTGGCAACAAAAATATTGCTCTTTATTAATAAAATTTTAAAAATAATTCGTCATCCATGAGTTATTATAACATGACTTTTTTTATTATATTTTTATTTTTAAGTTTTGATTCGGTTATAGTTTCATGGGTAGTCAATGGGCCATGGCATTTGATTTATATTTTTGTAAATAAATGATACTTATCTATGTAATGGATTGGACACTGGAACTGGTTTATTTGTATAATTTATTGCTTGCTGGGTATGGTTGACTTAGCTATATTTATAATAGTATATATCCTAGTTGATAACTCGTGGGATGCACGCATTAGTTTAAATAAAAATTTTAATAATTTATCAGATATTTATGTTAAAAATAATAATACATAATTCAGTAATTATTTTTTTTATTCGTAAGTACCTAATAACACTAATCAAATAGTGATCTTTGGAGTTTAATTGGAATACTAATTCTTAATAAATTTTTGCGCTAAATTAAATTGATTATAGTAATATTTGAGAAAGAAAACCTACACTATATATTTCAATTAATTAATTTAATAATTTAATAATGATATTTTCAAAATTTTAATTGGCTATATCTAAAATTGAATATCGTAATAAAATTATAATAATTAAATTATCTTACATAAAATTGGTCAAGATATATTATCTTAAACAATTTTTTAAAAAAAAATATTATAATAAGTTTGGTAGAACGTAAAAATAAAAAATATTTTAGACTTACTTTCTCTTGTTAGAGAATAAAAATAAAAATGTATTTGTCTTTTACTAACATAAACCGAAAGTTAACCCTTAATTAACTGGTGAGTTTTTCAATTGAACATATATAGATATTGATTTCAATTGATGATGTCATCTTACATCATCATTTATGTGTATTTATATATAACAATAGAAGAATAGATGAGTTATCAAATTAAATGAGTTAACTCACTTAATTAATTAAGAGTGAACTGAACTATTTTTTAATTGATTAGATTTGATGACGTCATCATTTAATAAAATTTTCCAATTAATTTGATTTGACGATGTCATCATTTATATGTGTGTATGTATATATATATATATATATATATATATATATATATATATATAATGGGATATTAATTAACCAATCTTAATCATTCTTTAATTTAATATAAAAATATAAATTAACTATATTCATTCAATGAATGGGAGTATCTATTATGGGGTGGTAAGATTTTAATATGATCCTAATGCTGTGGTGATATTTTATAGCACCTATATATTGAACTTAGGAAACCCATATTTTTATGAGTTTTTTTTATATTTTTACATAGATATCTCTCAATGAGAAGGAAGAAAGACGTAAAAATAATAGTCTACTCGAGGTGAAGTTATTGGTCAAAGAGCTAGTTCATGTTCGAGCTAGATAGCTAGCTTTATAGATAAACACTTGAATAGTGTGTTGCATATCTATTTCTAAAAGGACATCTCAGCTCACTTTTAGTCTATTTGATATATATAATAGAGACTTGTCACTCACTTTTTATCCATAAATTTAAATTCACATTTTCTGATCAGTTATAATTGTACTTCAACAAACATGCATGGAAAGTTTTCAACTTCTAAAAGAGGCAAGAGTTGTACCCTTTTTCAATAATTATGAGCCTGGCTGCAGTAGTGTGCTTGTGATACATTTATGGAAACGATCTATGCCGTTAGCCAACCTTCGTCAAACTCTTTGACACATGTGTGGATGACATTTGTTAGCAGTAGGTTTACTTGCGGCAAGACTTGGTGTCTATATTCTGGAATACTGAAAATTAAATTATGGATAAAAGTTTTATTTAACTGTTCGATCAATGGATCGATGGATGCTCATGATGTGTTGTATGAATAACTTTAAATTGACAATGTTAACAACTATGAATTAGTCTCATATATATATATATATATATATTCAAAAGATTATGATATTTATGGCACCAACATGATAACCAAAAAGATCAATAATTATGGTTGGGTATAAATAATTTTCTCACTAATTTGCAGGGTTTGTTTTTTTACTTTTGTGAAATTTTATTTTTCTTACTTTAGGGTTAGATCTTTCTTTCGAATCTTATGAAGTCATTTTTCTCATTTTGGAAGATGGAAATCTATCTATGTAGAGAATTATGTTTGTTAACGCCAAGATCTTCTGCCACGTCCCAATCACGTAAGACGCCCTGATCCTGCACAGTAAACACGATAAACACCACAAGCTTGACTACCGTTTACGGGGATAACTCAAAGCGTGAGAATCGAAGAACGTGTTCACAAGGTTAACAAAATGGAGGATTTAATGCCTAGTGTATTGAGAGAGATGATCATAATTATTGAATTTATATCCCATTATGAATGATAAAAAATATGTGTACATACCTCTTTGTGAAGACTTCCTTGCTTGTTATATACTCTCCTGCTCGGATTACCGTACACCCACTTCTACTACCCGACACACCCCTTGATCCGATGGGTTTCTACCGATCGCACGTAGTTTATCCACCGCTTTTGGTCATCGCTTTTTTCACTGGCCACGGTTATAATCTCATCCACATTAATGCATGGCAGGTTCTCTAGTCAACCGTCATGCTTTTTCATCATTACAAGTCAAAATAATAGATATTAAAATGTCCAAAGGATCGATCCACCGAACCGACCCGGTCTTATAAGTCAAAATGGAAATAGTAGAATAATTGGGCTCAATGACTTTCATGGTTCAATAATAAAGGCCCAATAGATTAATTAAATGAGTAAGCCCGATCAACCCGGCCCAATGAGATAAAATATCATGACCCAACATTGCCCCCTAGTTTTTTGTTGAACAGAATGTTTAATAGAAAACTATAAATGGTCCATGATATTTTACTGAAGATCCATAATAAGAAGTAATTGAAATGTACTCGGTTATTGTTCACGAAAGGAAATGAAAGGAGATCAAAGGCCCAAATCAGAAAGGCCCTGTCTATTAAATATCTGGACCCGAGACCGGACGCTTCCCATTCAAATTCCAAATCATTACTAACATTTAATGTACCAACCTTGAACACCGTATGGCAAATCACAAGATAAAGGATAACTTTATCAAATTTGTGCTTTTACTGCTCATTTGAAATTCGAGCGCCTTTCCTCGAACTTTTCGATCTTTCTCTGAAAACCGTCACAAATGGCTTCCCAAAACTCTGAACAAAGTTCCCCAATACTGGTAACACCGATCACAGTGGTTCCACCAAACCCTAACCCTCGTGAAGGAACCACAAGCGTAAACCCCAAACCAAAAACTCCAAAAACCCCCTCTGAATACTACAGGAGTACGGATCGCTTCTCGCATGCCAACACTTCTTCTATCGTGACTGAGGCTGAACTAAAGAGGGTTCGATCTCGGTTGTAAGACCCCAACTTATTATTAATGAAATTTAATTTTCTCTATTTATTATTTTGAAATAGTAAGGGTTGATTTGATTAATGTGGATAGTTAGGGGTAAAATACGCAAATATTTCAAAATAAGCAAGTGGTTATAAAATATTCATTGTTGTCGGAGAATATTCTGATGCTTGTCGGGGAATATTAAATTTATCAGCGCTTTGACCATGTGTGGGCCCCATAACGAAAAAGCGATTGGATGAAGAAAACGACAAATATAAGTTGTTTAAAAATAACTATGCGTGGTTATTCACAAGTATCATTGTTAAAATACCCGGTGGTTAAAACACAAGAAGATACAAGATTGCACCAATTATTGATTCTTACGAAGAAGGCACTACTCAATAATGGTTCTGATAATTATCGCTCAAAGATTTTATTGAGTTAATAATTGCTGCGTTGATATTTTATATTCTTTGTTGTTTCAATAATTGTCATTACACGGTATTTTTCATTATCGAAGCAATAATTCATATTATCTCGAATAATATTATTAGATAACATTATTGGCAATGTCTAGAAAGTTACATCTAAGGAGAGGTTTGGTCACCTAATTGCGCGCTTGATAAGAAGAAATTCTTATTGGAAAGCCCCCTATTTCTCAGAACCGTCGGTTGTCAATAATGTGATTTCGTAATATTATTTATGAATAATTAATTATTGATTTATATGAGGAGGAAAATATTGATTTTATGAGGATATAGATGGAGAAAATTTTAATGTGACAATTGTTGAAAATTAATATTTTATCTTTTCTCGATGAAATAATTCATTTAAATATATTATTTTAATAATATATTAACAATGATATTTTTACAATGAATGTGGGATATATGAGTATATGAGGAGGAAGAGTATTTTGTGGCATTAAATGTTTAACACATGTTTTGTGTGTTGGTGGACACAATTATTGACCGAAATTTGATTATAGCCTGTAAAATCGCCTGTTTGTGGATTTCGGTCAATTTCTATTTGGAGTTTGGAAAACTTTCTTCTCGCAAAGTTGTAGAAAATTGAATTTCCTATAAAAAATCGCGAGATTCAATTTTTCGATGAAAGGGCTATTTATTATGAATTGTTGAAGTTCAAGTTCAAATAATTAATTTTGGGAGTTTTAGTTAATTATTTTGAGAAAAACGTTTTTGCAACTAAGTTGGCCTCACATGTGATTCAAATGGGCTGAGATCAGTTGTCTAAGGTGGGCTAAAGAAAATGTGAAAAATATATTAATATTATATTCAATTTTTCGCTTTGGTGTTCTAAAGCATTTTCCTATAAATAGGTGCTTAGGTTAGAATTGAAAACACACCGTAAAGCTGAAGTTTCTTTCTATTTTCTCTCGATATATTCAAGCGTATTCTTGTGAGTATACTTTGAGTATTGTTAGAGGCGGTGCAAGTTCCTCAAAGACTATACCCCTAGATTCCAAATTTAAAGTCTTAATCTTTCGAGGTAAGGGATGTTATTTTCTTCTCAAATGATATTATTTCTTCAATATCATTATCTTTGAAATATTAGTTGGAACTTTTATCAAATTTGGAACTTTTTCATGTCGGGGTTACTTATTCATGAGTTACTATTCACGAGTTACTATTCATGAGTTCTTATTCACGAGTTCTTATTCACGAGTACTATTACGTAAGCGTGAAGATGTTTTTTTTGTGGAATTTCTATCTTTTGGTGTCTGAGTTACTTATTCACGATACTAAGACTATTCACGATATCTGGACTATTCAATTAGAAAAATAAAATTTCTTCTTTTTTGTCAAAATATCTATTCGGATACTAGCTTTGATTGTATCCATGTTTTGATCATTCTTGAATTTTACACCACTATGATTATTTTTGAGGTATTTTTTGAACATGGATAAAACAAAGTACGAATCCTTAATCCTTAATCCTTGTCATTTTTTGTTTCTTTGGATTCGTTTCTTTTAAAATATTTTCATCATCCTCGTCTTAAATGATGATATTATTGAATATCTTTGGCCCGTAGTGCAAAGATGAATGATTTCGAAGAATATCTTTGGTAGTAGTGCAAAGATGAGCAGTGTTTAGATGAACATGATTAATGATGAATATCTTCGCCCTGTAGTGCAAAGATGAATATTTGATTCGGATGTATATTGATTGATGTTACAGGATAAAAGATGAGCGATGAACTTTTAAATTCATACATAGAAGATAGTAGTTTGCATTCTCTACTTAACTCTTCTAATGAATTATTATTTCACCATGCGAATATTGATTTAAAATTTGTTGTCTATTGTTTTCTATTAGATTTTTCCTGTTGAAGACTAACGGTAATTTGTTGTATATTATCTTAGTCATAATATTCTTTATCGGGCTAGTTGAGCTCACCCTTTTCCTTTTTGTTCCATTTTTCTTCTCGGGAGGCTAAAATATAGCGATGCAATTAGCCTGGGGTATGGAATGAAGGTTTTAGAAAGAATTGTTTAGTAGTCCTCACCATTTTGTAAAATAATGTATCAATAAATGTGATGAGGATTTATTTGAGTATAGATATTGTCTAGAAGATAATATTTGTATTCAAACTCACGCTTTCTTGTTGTAATAATAAAGTTGTAGTTGTTTTCGTACTCATGTATTGACAAACTCAGAATGGGTGATGTATACCTATTTTGGGGGCGCCACGGTTGGTATCGAGCTTAGGGATATGATCTCTGGTGAGATCGGGGAATAGAACTAGAGGGAGAGACGAGTAAATCCTTCGCTAGTGTGTCCTACCTAAGCTTATTTTTTAGTTGGTCAAGATATAAGGATATTATGTGATATATTGATTTCCTTAATTAACCCTTGTTTTTATGATGAAGTATTTGAGAATGTCGATCGAGAATATTAACAATGGAAATGAGACCGTGGAGACGCTTTGTACTCACCAACGAGGAGAACGTGTAAATGGTCGGCAATGTTCCTCCTGTGAACAACACCAACCGAAAGAGATGATGAACGAGAGGATGTTTAGAAGCTTTTTTGCGATTCATGCAAAATCGCACGCGAGGAGACTCGTGTTCAAAATACAGGAGGAAATGATAGCAATTCACGGGTTGTCACACCAAGCAATTCAAAGAGTTGGGACCACCGAATTTAAAGGAAAGCAGATTCGATCGCGGCGGAAACATGGGTCAAGCAAATTACCAAGATATTCGATGTCTTGGGATGCACGGAGAAGAAGAAGATTCCATTCGCCACCTTTATGTTCCGTATGGCGAAGGGATCATCGGTGGGAGTACGTGAAAGCTCCATCCAAATTCGGCACTCAAAGATGTCTTGGGAAACGTTTGAGAACTATTTAATGACAAATACTTTCCGAAAGTGTTCGCTATATGAAGGAAGTGGAGTTCATCGATTAGAGCAAAACAACATGACATGTTGTCTCAAGATGAGGCAAAGTTTATAGAGTTATCCGTGGTTTGCACCTCATTTGGTGGAGAATGAGAACGAACGATGACACGGATGTTTCTTAGAGGTTGAAACCCCAGATACGCCAAGATCTCATTTCTCATAAACTTTCTCTATTAGATGTTGTAAAAATGTGGCTCAATTATTAGAGCGAGATAACGAGTACTACGGTCAACCGAGGACCACAACCAGGATCGCATTCGTAGATAAGATCAATGTAATAATGATAACCAATGGAGAAAAAACAGATGGACAAAATGGTAACCACTACTGGTGGTAATCATGGCCATGAAAATAGAAGAAGCGAGTGAGGAGGAGATTTTAAAAGAGGAGATTTAACAACGATTATATGAAGACGACTAAAAGTCGTAACAAAGAATCGGTTCTAAGGGAGAGAACGACCACGTATTATATGCTATAAATGCGGAAAGAGGGACATATCACCAAACCGCCCACAACAGTTCAAGGTATGCTATAATTGTGGAAAGGAAGGACATATCGCTTTCGAGATTGTACTGTGATGGCGAAACCTAGTTCAATGGGGACGGTGACTCAAAAGATCGTCCAGTAAAAGTCAAAGTCAACGATTCCGGAAGAGCGTTTGTTGTGATTGGTCATAATGCGAGGAACCCAAACGAGGTGATCACGGGTAAGCTATTTATAAATTCTTGCGAAGTTTATACCTTACTTGATACCTGGCAGTTACCCATTCATTTATCTCTCCTGCATGTGCTCAACGTTTAAACTTGACTCGGAGAAATTAGACTTTGACCTATCTGTGGAAACTCCGTTAGAGAAACTTTCATCACATCCATCGCTTATAAATCTTGTTTGATTCAAGTTGGCACCATTACCTTACCATTGACCTTATCTCTTTAAAGATACTTGCTTTTGATGTGATTTTAGGGATTGATTGGTTAACTACTCATCATGCCAAAATTGATTATTTTCGTAAGGTTCTTAGTTTTCATATTCTAACCAACCTATTTATTTAATTCAAGCAACTAAACCATTAAAATCAATCATCATCATATCTAATCATAAAGCTATTCGTTTATTGAAAAACGGATGTCAAGCTTTCTTAGCCCATGTTATGGATTTGAATAAAGACACGTCAAATTTGAATAATATTCTGTTGTTATTGAATTTCGACGATATATCCGAAGAACTTCCTTGGCCTACCCCGTAACGTGAAGTTGATTTCTTTATTGATCTTGAACCCGTACAAAGCCCATTTCTAAAACCCCATATCGAATGGCTCCTATTGAACTTCAGGAGTTAAAGGTCCAACTACAAGAATTGTTGGACATCGGTTTCATCGTCCCTAGTACATCTCCTTTCGGGTGCTCTGTTTTATTTGTAAAGAAAGAAAGGCGGAGTATGCGACTTTGTATTGACTATCGGGAATTGAACCATGTCACCATCAAGAATAAGTATCCTCTACCTCGTATTGATGACTTGTTTGACCCGATTTGCAAAGGCACAATTCTTTTCAAAAATCGATCTTCGATTCGGATATCATCACCAAGATTAGAACCGAGGATATTCCAAAGACCGCCTTGTAACTCGGTATGGGCATTATGAATTCTTAGTCATGTCTTTTGGATTGACTAATGCTCCTCAATGGCTTTCATGGATATGATGAACCGAGTATTCAAGGAATATTTGGATGGATTCGTTGTTGTCTTTATTGATGACATCCTTATATATTCCAAAAGTCGTGAAGATCATGAGCACCATTTGAAGTCGGTACTCCAAAGGCTTCGTGAAAACAAACTATATGCCAAATTGAAGAAATGCGAAGTTCGGCCGAGGAAGTAGCATTCCTTGGGCACGTGGTGTCGAAACATGGAGTATCATTGATCCGTGCCAAGATTGAAGCAATACAAAGTTGGGAGCAACCAAGTCGGTGATCAAGCACGTAGCTTTTTGGGCTTATTTGGTTATTATCGGAGATTCGTAGAAGGGTTTTCTAATTGCTACTCCATTAACTCACTAACTAGGAAGGATACAAAATTCGCGTTTGGGGCGAAGAATGCGAGAAGAGTTTCCAAGAGCTTAAGAGGAGACTTATTTTAAGACTGTTCTAACAATACCATTTGGTTCGGATGGATTTGTTATCTACAAATGATGCTTGAGCAAAGGGTTAGGATGTGTTCTCATGCAACGTGGGAAAGTCGTAGCATATGCCTCATGACAACTTAAAGAGTATGAGAGGAATTATCCTACTCATGATCTAGAGTTCAAGCAAATCGTTTTGCCAAGGCTTAAAGATATGGAGGCACTATCTATATGGGGAGAAAGTGGAGATATATTCGCACCATAAAAGCCTTAAATATTTCTTCACTCAAAAAGAACTCAACATGCGGCAAATGACGTTGGCTCGAGCTATTGAAAGACTACGACCACACTATTCAATACCATCTCGAAAAGCGAACGTGGTAGCCGACGCGTTGAGAAGAAGAAGATCATGCGCAGGAACGAAAAGCGATGATGTCAAGTATACGATAGAGCCAACTTTAATAGAAAAAGTTAAGGTTGCTTTCAAGCCACCGACCCGGAGGTGATGCGTATGAAGAAGAAAGTACAAGAAGGAGCTATTCCGGAAGCGAGAATTGATGAAGAAGGAATACTTCGAGTCCACTCTAGACTTTGTGTTCCTAACGACTCTGATTTGAAGTACAAGATTATGATGGAGGCACACAATACACCATTTGTAATCCATCACGGAAGTACTAAAATGTATCGTGATCTTGACATACATTTTGGTGGAACAATATGAAGAGAGAGATTGCAAAGTTTATCTCAATGTGTTTAACTTGTCAACGTGTAAAGTAGAGCATCTAGTACCTAAGGGTCCGTTGCAACCACTTGAGATTCCGAAATGGAAGTGGGAACACATTACCATGGATTTTCGTTTACGGGTCTTCCTACGGTTTCTCGGGGCATCAATGCTATTTGGGTTATTGTTGATAGATTAACCAAGTCCGCTCATTTTTCTTGCCGACACGGAGACTTATTCACTGAACGTCTTGCTAGTATGTCACGTGAATGAAATTGTGAGGTTGCATGGCATGCTGTATCCATAGTTTCGGATCGTGACCCAAGATTCACTTCAAGATTTTGGGTTAGCTTGCAAAAAGCTATGGGCACGATTTTCTGATTGATTCGACATACCATCCTCAAACGGCGGACAATCGAAAGGACTATTCAAACTCTTGAAGACTTATTAAAACTCGTGTCCTAGACTTCAAGGCGGTTGGGATAAGTATTTACCATTGGTGGAATTCTCCTACAACAACAGATTATCGTGCAAGTATAGGTGTAGCTCCATTTGAAGCATTATATGGGCGAAAGTGTCGCTCTCAAAGATGTATGTTGGGACGAGGTGGGTGAAGCAACCTTTGTTGGGACCCGAGTTGGTACGTATGACTACGGAAAAGATCCAAATGATTCGACAACGATATAAAAGCGGCACAAGATCGACAAAAGAGTTATGCGGATCTTCATCGAAAGGACGTGGAATTTAGTGTAGGGGATCATGTATTGTTCATGAAGTTGCTCCATGGAAGGGAGTTACAAGATTTGGGAAGAGAGGAAAGCTCAATCCACGATTTATTGGTCCATTTCAAATTCTTGACCGAGTAGGAAATTTAGCCTATAGACTCGCGTTACCTCGAAAGTATGTCTCGTGTTCATAATGTGTTTCACATATCTCGCATTTCGTAAATATGTGAAAGACCGAACCACGTTATAGAGTTAGAACCGGACGAGATAGCCAAGACTTAACGTATGAGGAGGTACTGTCAAGATCTTGGATAGGAAGGAGCATGTCCTACGCCAAGAAAGGTCATACCACAAGTAAAAGTTTTGTGGAGGAATCATCTTTATAGAGGAAATGACCTGGGAATTGGAAACGGAAATGAAAGCGAGGTATCCTCACCTTTTCGAAAACACTGTGCGTCGACGTCAATTTCGAGGACTAAATTTCATAAGGAGGGAGGTTGTAAGACCCCAAATTATTATTAATGAAATTTAATTTTTCTATTTATTATTTTGAAATAGTAAGGGTTGATTTGATTAATGTGGATAGTTAGGGGTAAAATACATAAATATTTCAAAATAAGCAAGTAGTTATAAAATATATTCATTGTTGTCGGAGAATATTAAATCGCTCGGAGAATATTAAATTTACTGCAGCAGCATGACAATAATGTGGGCCCCATAACGGATAACGATTGGATGAAGAAAACGACAAATATAATTTGTTTAAAAATAACGGCGTGGTTATTCAAGTATTATCTTTGTTAAAATACCGGTGGTTAAAACACAAGAAGATACGGTATTGCACCAATTATTGATTCTTACGTAAGAAGGCACTACTCAATAATGGTTACAAGTAATTCTTCGTCAAAGATTTTATTGAGTTAATAATTCTTTGCGTTGATATTTTATATTATTGTTGTTTCAATAATTGTCATTACACGGTATTTTTCATTATCGAAGCAATAATTCATATTATCTCGAATAATATTATTAGATAACATTATTGACAATGTCTAGAAAGTTACATCTAAGGAGAGGTTTGGTCACCTAATTGCGCCAAGAAGAAGAAATTCTTATTGGAAAGCCCCTCTTCCCCAGAACCGCTCGTTGTCAATAATGTGATTCTCGTTATATTATTTATGAATAATTAATTATTGATTTATATGATGAGGAAAATATTGATTTTATGAGGATATAGATGGAAAAAAATTTTAATGTGACAATTGTTGAAAATTAATATTTTATCTTTTTCTGATAAAATAATTCATTTAAATATATTATTTTAATAATATATTAACAATGATGTTTTTACAATGAATGTGGGATATATGAGTATATGAGGAGGAAGAGTATTTTTGTGGCATTAAATGTTTAACACATGTTTTGTGTGTTGGTGGACACAATTATCGATTAGAAATTTGATTATAGCCTGTAAAATCGCCCGTTTGTGGATTTCGGTCAATTTCTATTTGGAGTTTGGAAAAACTTTCTTCTGCAAAGTTGTAGAGAATTGAATTTCCTATAAAACATCGCGAGATTCGAATTTTCTGATGAAAGGGCTATTTATTATGAATTGTTGAAGTTCTGAAGTTCTGAAATAATTAATTTTTGGGAGTTTTAGTTAATTATTTTGAGAAAAACGTTTTTTGCAACTAAGTTGGCCTCACATGTGATTCAAATGGGCTGAGATCAGTTGTCTAAGGTGGGCTAAAGAAAATGTGAAAAATATATTAATATTATATTCAATTTTTCGCTTTTGGTGTTCTAAGCATTTTCCTATAAATAGGGTGCTTAGGTTAGAATTGAAAAACACACCGTAAACCCAAGTTTCTCTCTATTTCTCTCTATATATTGAGCGTATTCTTGTGAGTATACTTTGAGTATTGTTAGGCGGTGCAAGTTCCTTCAAAGACTATACCCTAGTATTCCAAATTTAGAAGTCTTAATCTTTCGAGGTAAGGGATGTTATTTTCTTCTCAAATGATATTATTTCTTCAATATCATTATCTTTGAAATATTGGTTGGAACTTTTTATCAAATTTGGAACTTTTTCATGTCGGGGTTACTATTCATGAGTTACTATTCACGAGTTACTATTCATGAAGTTACTATTCACGAGTTCTTATTCATAGTACTATTCATGTAAGTAAAGTGAAGATATTTTTTGTGGAATTTCTATCTTTTGGTGTCTGAGTTACTATTCACGTATGGTGACTATTCACGATATCTGACATTATTCAATAGAAAAATAAAATTTCTTCTTTTGTCCAAAATATCTATTACGGATACTAGCTTTGATTGTATCCATGTTTTGATCATTCTTGAATTTTACACCACTATGATTATTTTTGAGGTATTTTTTGAACATGGATAAAACAAAGTACTTAATTCTTAATCCTTAATCCTTGTCATTTTGTTTCAATTGGATTCGTTTCTTTAAAAATATTTTTCATCATCCTCGGCCTTAAATGATGATATTATTGAATATCTTTGGCCCTGTAGTGCGAGATGAATGATTTTCGAAGAATATCTTTGGTCGTAGCAAAGATGATCGTGTGTTTAGATGAACATGAATTAATCGATGAATATCTTTGGCTGTAGTGCAAAGATGAATATTTGATTCAGATGTATATTGATTGATGTTACGAGGATAAAATATAGGCGATGAACTTTTAAATTCATACATAGAAGATAGTAGTTTGCATTCTCTACTTAACTCTTCTAATGAATTATTATTTCATTGCGAATATTGATTTAAAATTTGTTGTCTATTGTATTCTATTAGATTTTTCCCCTGTTGAAGACTAACGGTAATTTGTTGTATATTATCTTAGTCATAATATTCTTTCTTGGGCTAGTTGAGCTCACCCTTTTCCTTTTGTTCCATTTTTCTTCTCGGGAGGCGAGAATATAAGCGAGTAATGCAGTCTGGGGTATGGAATGAAGGTTTTAGAAAGAATTGTTTAGTAGTCCTCACCATTTTTGTAAAATAATGTATCAATAAATGTGATGAGGATTTATTTGAGTATAGATATTATCTAGAAGATAATATTTGTATTCAAACTCACAGTTTTACTGTTGTAATAATAAAGTTGTAGTTATTTCTGTACCATGTATTGACAACTCAGAATTGGTGATGTATACCTATTTTGGGGGCGTCACATCGGTACCATATTCCGGATACCCACGCAATCAGGGTACCCAGATCTGGTGAAAAGATGTACCAACGGCCGGAAGGTTGGACGGCCGTCCCTGTGACCTTACTGGAGAAGGGGGTTCCTGGGTGTGGGGTTCTCCCAGTTGGTACCAAACTCCTACATTCACATTCTGGCCTTTGTGGCTTTCTGCCATGAGTTGGGCGTCGAGCCCTACCTTGACTTCTTCTTCACTGTCTACAAAATAGTACAATCCAGGGAGAAGGGGTTCAAGGCCCTTAGCAAACATTCTCCGAAGTCTGGAGAAAAGTTCGAGAGACGTTCACTGGTGAACACTCCTTCTAGCAATAGGGGATGGCACGAGAAGTGGTTCTACGTCAAAGGTCCCGAGATTTCTTCTTTACCGAATCGGGCAATCGATTTAAAAGATCTCTGCCGACTTCGGAGCGTTTCAAGAACGGGAAGTGGAAATGATGGAACTTTTCGACAACTTCCCTAAGGAGGAGTGGAAATATGGACTCCTCTCGAAGCAGGCATGGTTATATGACCATAAGTGTAAGTATTGGTTTATTTCATATATATAAATTTTTGAAAATGTTTTATGATGTAAGACCCCAGCTTTTATAAATAAAGATGAATTTTTCTATAAATATTATTTTTGAATATTATGGAATAAATTTGATATAATGTTATAGTTATGGTTAATATTTATAAATTTTGCAAGGTATGCAAGTTGTTATAAAATATTCGTTTGGTCGGGGAATATTCTTTTGTTAAGGAATATTCGCATAACAGGCTCAATCATTGGTGGACCCATTAATGTAATTATTTCGGATTGAGAAAGCGACAAAATATTTTATAAAAATAACTACGGAGGTGTTACCGTTAAAAGCGTTGAACTACCCGGTGGTAAAAAATACGATGTCTGGCGTTGGTTGCATAGTAGACACCGGTATTGATTATTGATGCTTACGTGAGAAGTCACTTTCATTTATGCTCAATTATTGCTACGAGAATTCTTTGCATCATATCTCTTATATTATTGATTCAATTATTGTCACAAAGATCATCTCGTATAATATGTTATAGTATTAAATCAATAATTGAGGCGACAAGTTATAAATGATTAATAATTGTTGAAAGATTAAATATGTGTTGATAAAAAAAAAATGATTTGTGGTAAGTTTGATTATTTTATGGGGGCTCATATGTCATCATCTAAGAGTCTCTTCGTCAATAGTATTTACCATCGTCAATAGTAATTACCTTCGTCAATATAGTAATTACCCTTGTGAATAGTATTTACCTTCGTCAATAGTAATTACCCTTGTGAATAATATTTACCTTCGTCAATAGTATTTACCTTCGTTAATAGTAATTACCTTTACTAGACGTCGAACCACTTGTCGCTTCACATTACAGCGCCGAACCACTTGTCGTTTCACATTACAAAGCGTCAAACCACTTTTCTTTTCACATCATTAGTCGTCAAGCCCACTTGCCTTTTCACACAGCGGTGCTAAGCTAGAAATCTTCTATAAATAGAGGCCTAGGGCTTCATTATTTTTTACGAATTCATTCAAGCTATAGAGAGAGAAAGTATAGAGAGAATAGAGAGAAAGAAGAAGAGTATTTTGTTACTACTTTCTGCCGCGATATTCAATCTCCTACCAAATGTAAAGGGTGTTATTCTTTCTTATTCATGAAGAGAACATTGTTATTCCATTGCTTATTATACATTGGAATAACTTTGTATGTGGTTTACCCTATACTTGGTGACATTCTTCTATTATTACATTTGGAACATCCTGCTGTGTGTTTTACACACAGGACTGGTTAAAATCTTTATTATTATTACATTGGAACATCCATCATGTGTTTTTACACGGACTGGTTAAAATCTTTATTATTATACATTGGAACATCTTGTGCGTGTGTTTTACGCGGACTGGTTCCATTCTTTATTATTCTGTTGGAACATCCCGTCTCATGCGTTTACTTTACGGGACTGGTTCCGTTATTTATTATTCATTGGAATAACTCGCTCTGTCATGATCTATCGCATGCGTGGTGATTTCTTTTGTTATTCTATTCTTTATTATACCCGGTTGGTTAAAACTTTGACTTCTATACTCCATGAAATTAGTGGAATATCCTTGATATTTGCGTTTACATACGATATCTTTTCATGGAAATATTCTTACGATCATTCTTGAATTTTACTCTACAAAACAAGATCATGTTGATAATTTGACGTTAATAATTCCGGATAAAATAATTCTTGAACTTGTTTTATTGAATTCTTATATCATTGTCATCATCCTCATGTTTATATTATGTTGAAAGTCATACGTGCTTCTGTAGTGCATAGATGGACTTGGTATGATTATGACAGAGACTATTCGATTGTAATCATAATAGTAATGTTACAAATGATGTGATAAAAATCCTCGATTGGCAGTAGTGCATTGGTGGGACGATTGTTGGCATGATCATGACCATTAATGAATACACAAATATTCTTGGCCCAGAGTGCATGAATAATTGTGGTCGTGATACTAAAGAATATCCTTGGCCCAGTAGTGCGGGGTGATTCGATGATGTGGAATATTTATTAAAGCTGAGTCTCAGCTATAACAGTGATGAAAAACCTTTTAAAACCTAAAAGATAGTAGACTTTATTTTCTACTTGACTCTTTTAATGGATTGCTTATTTCGCTGCAGTTAAACTGGTTGTCTATTGTATTTTATCAGTTTAACATTGTTGAAGACTATTGATAATTTATTCTGCATTATCTTAGTCATAATATTTCTTACTGGGCTAGTTGAGCTCACCCTTTCTTTCACTGTTCTCTTGTGAAATGAGAATATATATTTGGGGAGAGTCTGGGAAGCGAGTGATGGTCCCGAAGATAGCATTAGTAGTCCTCATTATACGTGAAATAGTGTGATAATAATTGTAACGAGGACTTTTTTTTGAGTTTGTATAATATCTAGTAAGCGATATTTGTATTTAAACTCACGATTTATGTCGTATTGTACACTTACAGTTATGTTAATAAGTTGTATTTAAATTCTGTACCATGTAAGTGGCGACCCAAGATAGGTGATGTATACCTAATTTTGGGGGCGTCACAGTTGGTATCAGAGCTTAGGGATATGATGAAAGTAATATGCATACAAGCCAATCATGTTTGATGATAAAGCATATACTTTGTAACAATCTTATTCATTTATTAATAAAAAGTATTAATTTATTAAAGGCTTTTAATTATCTACGTGATCTTTGTTTTATAATATGTGATAAACCCATAGTTTTAAGCAATGCTTTTAGAATAATGATGATGATCATTCTAATGAGATCTAAATTCTTAGAAAGCTTAAAACTAAAATAGTTCCCAATCATTGGATTACTAAATTGGGGATTAGTGAATCCAGGATAGATTGGTACATACGTTCTTTGCTTTCGTTGGATGAGGATGATTGATCTCGTGATCATTTGTGGAGACACTAAAAAAGCAAGTATGTAGGTGCTTATTAGAGAATAAGTTCATCGAAGCATTGGCTCATTAAGGAATACCTAATGGAGTTTTATTTACTGTCGATAGGAATTCTCAGTAGTGATAGTAATCAAGTGATCCTTGGACTTGAGATCATCATAGTATCTTGTGTATGATGAGTTATACTTTGACTTATTCCTTAAGACCCTTAGGGTATATCAAAGGGTATGCTTGGGTATAATAAGTTATACATGGAGATAATGTATGATCAATAAAGAATCTACCACTTCTAATAAAAGAAGAGAAATGTCCTATGTGATTCGATAAATGACAACCCAGTAGTCCTTGGCCAAGGCAGAATGAAATTAGAAAGGAGTTTCTAATTTGCATTATTTGGAGTTGTGCATTTAAGAGTCGAAATACATATAATTAAATAAAATAAGACTTGATAAAGAATTCCATATCTTATATTTAATTGGGACATTGTATGGTGGAAGGATTGAATTGTACGGTAACTATTTACTCAAAGGTTCTTTAATGATTAATGTTGAAATCTATATTATACGGAAAGTCATTGATCATTTAGGGAGGCTTATCCTATTGTAGAATAAATATTATTTATTTAAATAAATTAATTGTTTAATTTATTTATTTAAATAAGATTAATTATTCTAATTGATTTATTCATAACTTAGGTTTAATATGGAGAACCTAAAGGGTCACACCATAAAAGGAAGAATAATTATTTAAGAAGTTAATGGCATAATCGTAATAATATGTTAAGTATATTTAATTTAATCTATGGTGATAGAATAAATTAAATAGCTTAATATTTATTATTTAATATTTTAGAAATATTAAATATAAATTAATAAGAGAGTCTTATTAATATTATTACAATTATTATTATTTTAATTTCTAAAAGAGTTTAGGAATTAATTTAATATAAGTACTCTCATTTATTCCTAATTGGATTAGGAAGGAAAATTAGTTAAAGGAGTTTAATTAATTATCCCTAATAAGATTAGGGAGCTTAATTAATTAAAAGAATTTAATTAATTAAATAAAACCCAATTCCTTAATTGTTAAGATGGGTTGCCCACATCTATAAATAAAGAGAGTCTTATTATGGGTGGGCATGGGTTGTTAATTTTTCAACATACGTAATAATTCCAATTGTTGGGAGTACACCTTTTCTATAGAGATAGAAAACTAGGGTTTGAGCCAGAACACCCATCTTGAATTTTCTTCTTCCTTGGTGGATCACCTCTAGAGGCCAAACATTTGGGTGGCTAACGTTGATCGAAAGGAAGGAACCAAACCCGGTGGATTCAAGATTGAACGCGAAAGGATTTGGAGGTGAACTTGCTTGAGGAAGCTCGATCTTCAAGGGTATGATTTATTCTTTATCTTTTCGTTTAATTAATAATTATGCATAAAGGATGATCCGGGTATATGGTTTGTAAAATAATTTTAAACTCGATTTTACCACGCCTTAGCACTTTTATGCAATTTGATTGCGTTATGAATATTACAAACCCAATGTGTTTGGCATCGTAGCCAAACCTTTATGCGAATTATTAATTGTTTGATTTAATTTGTATATTGATATGTGTTTAGAACAATTTAATTGGGCAAAATTTAATTATATAAAATTTATTAAAAAAAAAAA
The DNA here is from genome assembly GCA_020205615.1 of Panax quinquefolius. NCBI lineage: Eukaryota > Viridiplantae > Streptophyta > Magnoliopsida > Apiales > Araliaceae > Panax > Panax quinquefolius. The sequence continues at coordinate 85,015,085 of CM035174.1, read as the reverse complement.
AAAATTAAAAAAAAAAAAAAAATTATTATGCAATCCGTGTAGCAGCTATACCGTAACCTGCTAACATGCTAACATGGCTGTTATTCGTACAGTTTTTTTTTTATTTTAGGCACCACGGATGTATCATGCTAACATGGCTGTACGGCTCAATTAATATATATTATAATTCCTGTCATATAGCATATACCGAATATACAAGGATATTAAGGAATATTTTTTTTTTAAAAGGCAATCCGTGAGTTCTTCACTTTGAGTTGCTTGTTAAAGCCGAAGCTTGTTACAGAAGGTTACTAATTAATATAATATATATATATATATATATATATTAATTATTTTATAATTAAAATAAAAATTATTTTAATATTAAAATAAAAGGTTTATTTTAATCTTAAAATAAAAAGTTTATTTTAATTTTAAAATTAAATTTCATGCTAACTAATTAGAGTTGGAATTGGATTCCATGATAACTAATTGGAGTTGAAATTGATCTTTCCTTAAATAAAGGAGTTTATTTAGATATGAAATAGAATTTCATATTATTCAAAATAAAAGAGTTTATTTGTGAATAGGAAAGAGAATCCTAATTTCCTTAAATAAAGGAGTTTATTTAGATATGAAATAAGATTTCATGTTATTCAAAATAAAGGAGTTTATTTATGAATAGGAAAGAAAATCCATGTTTCCTTAAATAAAGGAGTTTATTTAAATATGAAATAAGATTTCATATTATTCAAAATAAAGGAGTTTATTTGTGAATAGGAAAGAATATCCGTGTTTCCTTTAATAAAAGATTTTTTTTTACATGGAATTGGATTCATAATTAATTAAAATAAAAGAGTTTATTTTAATTAAAGATTTTTATATATATATATATATGGAATTGGATTCCATAATTAATTAAAATAAAGGAGTTTATTTTGATTAAAATTTTGATTAAAATAAAATAGTTTATTTTATTCAAAATTGGATAAATTAAAATAAAATAGTTTTATTTTGATTTAAATTTGGATTAAAATAAAGGAGTTTATTTTGATTCAAAAATAGATTTTATACTTAACTAAATTTGCCCATTAAATGATATCAATATATATATTAAATGTTTATTATTCATGAGATGAATGTTATTTATTGATGCATATGGTGATGTGTATGATAATAAATGGGATTGATTATGATATTATTGACCAATGCGATTGGATTTTATTTTAGTAGGATGCGTGAATGTATGGGTTTTATTAAATGGGGTCTGCGTGACTCGTCTTCTCTAATTTTTTCTTAATGTAAATTCTATCTCCTCCTATGTATTTCCCTCGATAACGATCAAGGTTTCTATTTATTTTAAATAGTTTTGTAATAGGAATAGTTAGAATTATTTTGAAAAATTGGAGATCAAGGGACAAGAAGCGCTTGAGACTTAGTTGTAATGGAGCCCAGGGTTTAAATGTAATAGTTATATTTAAATATTATTTCTTGCACCCTAGGGTTTGACCTTTTGGTTCACTTGGTGGCTCTAGTGAACCAAACTAGAATAAAAGTCCATAATCAATCCGGGTAGAATATAGTATTCTATATGTGCATGCTATACTATATATATATTATATATTATGCAAACATGCTTCGCATGTTTATTAATACGACGCGTATTTTATATATATATGTAAATGCTTATTAAACAAGATGAGACAAATTAATAACAAACCCCTCAAATTTTATATTAAGTCCTAAGCGTTCAAAGATATTTGGAATATCGAGCGTCGCCTTTCTAGCATGATAAAATTAATAGAGTATTAAATATTTAATATGAGTTTGTTGTGTCACCACAAGGCAAGTATTAAGTATTTAAGATGTTAATTTATCACATTTGGTGCTTATAAAGAAAATTGAACAATATTGTTTTGTTGTGTCACCACAAGGATGATATTTTCTTTTTGAATATATGGAGTGCTAGGTCGGACTTAACTTCGATAATTTTGATTCGGATGTGCCACCACTTGATCAAAATAATCTAAGAGGCAAAATACTGAGGAGTTGCATAGTTGATGTAATTGACAAAAGTTGTCTACCTATTTATTTATATATAGTTTGTTGTGTCACCACAAGGCTATATACATTTGAAATGGGATCCTTATTCTCACTAGCAAATCTTTAATTAGATTTTGCTTAGAACTATATAAGTGAGGTAATATAGTTTGAAGAAAATAATGGGAGATACCAATTTAAAACAAGACCTAAATTATTTTGGTAATTAATAAAAGAATGTATGTTAAAATGTTGTTAATTACAAATTCATTTACGTAATTTTACAATGTCTAAAATTACTATCACTTTAAAGCATATTAGATGCTAAGTTAATCGGACAAATTTAAGCGGATTGGTTAAGGAATTTGAGAATAGTTCTCATATGGTGAAAAGCTATCTTATGTCATTAATCGCCTATCCTGCGCAATGGTTGCAGACAATGCCTCGAGGAAGAGATTGCTACTTTTAGAAAGTGGCAAGATGATGCATGATGGCTCGATGCATCATGCTCAGTATCCATGAGTAACAAGCTTCTTGGCGTCGACTGAAACTATGGATACTTCTACTATACTCACTGCACATCAAGTAGTTGATGGTGAGGAAAGTGGGACCGATAGATATCGAGATATCTAAGGAGCTCTTCCGATCTAGAATGGCCAATGGCACTATAGATGCAGATAAAAAGTTCTTAACATAATCAATTTGATTGATCAATTAGGACAATTTGGTTTTTGTCATGGATGGAGAGTTGAGCCAAGATTTGATCTTGCACTCACTCCCCGGACTCCTTTCACAATTGTTGTGAATTTTTCATATGAACAAGCTAGATATCACCTCATTTGATTTGCTTAACATATTGAAAAATGTTGAGAGTCACTTTCCAACCAAGAAAGATCAAGTCTTCTTGGTAGGGGCCAAAGGATCTTACGAAAAGAAGAACGATTCAAAGAAGGTATATAGAAAGTCATAAACAAAGGATAATAAGAACAAAAGCGTCACGGATAGCAAAGGAGTTTGCTTCCAACGCAATAAGCACGGACCTTCGAAAAGAAGCTCATGAGAAGCATCTTGCAGAGGCTAACCAAAGAAGCTTAGTGAAGTTTCGGTTACAAATGCAATTTTGTTCATGATTTAAATAAATTTTTCTTTAAGTCAAGGTTCTACTTGGGTATTGGATACTGAGCTTTGGTTATCATAAATATAGATTTATGAAGGGACCAAAGAAGTAGAAAGCTAAACAAATATAAGTAATCCTATGTGTGGGAAATGAAGCAAAGGTTGCAACATTAGCCATAGAAACTTATAGTTTAAGATCGCTCTACGGGCAAATCTATTAAGTCGATAAGTTGTTATTGTATTCCAATTCTTGTTAAAATATTATTTCCATTTTATTGTTGACAATGAAATCTTTGGTATTATAATTAAGAACAATTGTTGTTCTATTTATAATAATAATGTTTTGTATAGAATTGGAATATTATAATAAATTTTGTATACTTGACTTACATGAAAATAATTTTGCATATTGAACAAATTAGTATAAGAAAAGGAGATGATCATTCAAAGAGTTGAATGTGTGTATTTGTTGAAATACAAGTATGAATTATTTGAAAGGTTCAAACAAATTAGGAAGTGAAACAAATTGACAATGTATTAAGATTCTTTGATTAGATCAAGGAATAAATACTTGTGCAATAAGTTTCTAGATCATCTCAAATGGTTTTCTCATAATGGACGCCTCTCGATACATAATAATTGATTGATGTATCTGAAAGGAAAAATCATACCTTGTTGAACATGGTACGGTCCATAATGATTTTACCGATATTCCAGTATCCTTCTAGGGTTATGTCCTAGAAATGGCTGCATATCTACAAAAAGGGTAACCTCAAAATCCAGCCCCAAGACTCCATAAAAGTTATGGACAGGGAGGATTCCTAATCTTAAGTATGTTAAGATAAGGGGTTGTCCAGCTTATGTGAAAAGGTTTCAAAGGATAAGCTTGGGACAAGATTTGACAAGTCTGATTTGTGGGACATCCAAAGTAAGTTTAGGATATATGTTCTATAATTCTACTTAGCAAAAAGGTGTTTGTTGTAAAACACGCATATTCTAAGATAAAGGTGTTTATCATTGAAGGGCTAGTGGGAGGATAATAGATCTTGAAGAGTTCAAGAACCACAAAATACTTATAAGTCGAATAAGAGGAACCTATAGATAGACTATTATACCACAACCAAGAATCGTAAATGCGGAATAATACCAGAAGATACCTAGGAGGTATGGATTCATCATGGATGATGATGATGAGGTGCGCATCATAGAAGATGATGATCCGAGTTACATACGATGAGGTAAGAGTTCTAGTAGTGTACAAAAAAGAGACGATGGGGAGCGTCGTGACATTTCTAGTATTATATGTTGATATACTACGGATAAGGAATGACATACTAATGCTACAATCAAGTAAAGATAAAGTTGTCTAAACATTCCTCCATGAATGATTTGGAAGAGTATCTTAATTGGGGATATAAATCTATATAGATAGATTTAAAAGGATGCTCGACTTAACCCGAGGAACGTATATTCATTTGATGCTAAAGTCGTTTAGCATGGCAAACTCCAAGAGATGTCTCATGTCGATGAGCTATGGAGTGTGTATCTCTTAATAGTCCCCATAGACTCCAAAGAAGAGAGATCGCATGAGTGACAATCATGTATGCAATGAAATGTACGAGACACGATGTTGATCGGTCATATGCGGAGAAGATCAACGTAAGACGGTGAAAAACATCTTAAAATTCTTAACAAGCACTAAGGATGTGAGCATACATGGTGGGTCCGAATTAAAACTAGAGGGCTTAATGAGACTCAAGTTTTTCAGACGCACCAAGAGCGACAGAAAAATCCACTTTAAGTAAAAAGGTTACCTTGAGCAGTGGTGCGATGAATTGGAAAGGTTCCAAACAAAGAAAGAGTTCTTTGGTTTAGTGATAAAGACAAAGTATATAGCTATAAATGAAGGCGCAAGTTGATTGTTTGGATTAAAAGTTCATTACGAGAACTAGGAATAGTTCCTAAGTCTCATCTTGGATCTAAACATGTGTTGTGGCACTTTCATTTGATTATTAGAATCATTGAAAGATGGGAAATCACTATAGAGATAATGGACTCTCAAAGAACAACATTACATATCCATTAACTAAAGCTTATCCAACAGCAGGATAATCGTCACTTAGAGAAGAAGAGTATGAGATACCATGACGATTGGCTTTAGTGCAAGTGGGAGATTGAAAGTAATATGCATACAAGCCAATCATGTTTGATGATAAAGCTTATACTTTGTAATAATCTTATTCATTTATTAATAAAAAGTATTAATTTATTAAAGGCTTTTAATTATCTACATGATGCTGTTTTATAATATGTGATAAACCAATAGTTTTAAGCAATGCTTTTAGAATAATGATGATGATCATTCTAATGAGATCTAAATTCTTAGAAAGCTTAAAACTAAAATAGTTCCCAATCATTGGATTACTAAATTGGGGATTAGTGAATCCGGATAGATTGGTACATACGTTGCTTGCTCATTGGATGAGGATGATTGATCTCATGATCATTTGTGTGGAGACACTAAAGCAAGTATGTAGGTGCTTATTAGAGAATAAGTTCCTTTGAGCATTGGCTCGCTAAGGAATACCTAATGGAGTTTTATTTACTGTCAATAGGAATTCTATAGTGATAGTAGTACAAGTGATCCTTGGACTTGAGATCATCATAGTATCTTGTGTATGATGAGTTATACTTTGACTTATTCCTTAAGACCCTTAGGGTATATCAAAGGGTATGCTTGGGTATAATAAGTTATACATGGAGATAATGTATGATCAATAAAGAATCTACCACTTCTAATAAAAGAAGAGAAATGTCTATGTGATTCGATAAATGACAACCCAGTGAGTCCTTGGCAGGCGAGAATGAAATTAGAAAGGAGTTTCTAATTTGCATTATTTGAGTTGTGCATTTAAGAGTCGAAATACATATAATTAAATAAAATAAGACTTGACGGTAATTCCATGTCTTATATTTAATTGGGACATTGTATGGTGGAAGGATTGAATTATGCGGTAACTATTTACTCAAAGGTTCTTTAATGATTAATGTTGAAATCTATATTATCTGGAAAGTCGTTGATCATTTAGAGGCTTATCCTATTGTAGAATAAATATTATTTATTTAAATAAATTAATTGTTTAATTTATTTATTTAAATAAGATTAGAATTGTTCTAATTGATTTATTCACAATAGGTTTAATATGGAGAACCTAAAGGGTCACACCATAAAAGGAAGAATAATTATTTAAGAAGTTAATGGCATAATCGTAATAATATGTTAAGTATATTTAATTTAATCTATGGTGATAGAATAAATTAAATAGCTTAATATTTATTATTTAATATTTTAGAAATATTAAATATAAATTAATAAGAGAGTCTTATTAATATTATTACAATTATTATTATTTTAATTTCTAAAAGAGTTTAGGAATTAATTTAATATAAGTACTCTCATTTATTCCTAATTGGATTAGGAAGGAAAATTAGTTAAAGGAGTTTAATTAATTATCCCTAATAAGATTAGGGAGCTTAATTAATTAAAAGAATTTAATTAATTAAATAAAACCCAATTCCTTAATTGTTAAGATGGGTTGCCCACATCTATAAATAAGAGGAGTCTTATTATGGGTGGGCATGGGTTGTTAATTTTTCAACATACGTAATAATTCCAATTGTTGGGAGAGTACACCCTTTCTATAGAGATAGAAAACTAGGGTTTGAGCCAAATACCCATCTTCTTGAATTTTCTTCTTCCTTGGTGGATCACCCTCAGAGGCCAAACATTTGGGTGGCTAACGTTGATCAAAGGAAGGAACCAAACCCGGTGGATTCAAGATTGAGCGAAAGGATTTGGAGGTGAACTTGTACACGAGGAAGCTCGATCTTCAAGGGTATGATTTATTCTTTATCTTTTCGTTTAATTAATAATTATGCATAAAGGATGATCAAGGGTATATGGTTTGTAAAATAATTTTAAACTCTGATTTTACCACGCTTCCGCACTTTTATGCAATTTGATTGCGTTATGAATATTACAAACCTAACATATGATCCCTGGCTAAGATGTGAGAATAGTACTAGGAGGGAAGAGACGGGAATACCTTCGCTTAGTATGACCTAACTAAGTTTATGTAAGTTTATTTTATTGGTTGGTCGGAAGATAGGGATAATTTGTTACATATCAATTAACCTTTTGTTTTGTGGCGATGATCTGAAAATGACATCCGAGAATGTTGAGAATAGCAATGGAGCGCAAAGCGATCGTTGATTCACCACATATCAATAATCGAGGATAATATGCATCGGAAAGCGACAATCCTCATACAAACAATAACACCGACCAAATGATGAATGATCAAATGTTCGGAGGCTTTATGCAATTTATGCAACAATGAAATGAGAGCGACTCTGCCCCAAAATGTAGGTGGAAACACGAAAAACTCTCGGGCGGTCACCATTAAACAATTCAAGGAGTGGGACCCACGGGAGTTTAAGGGTGAGCCAAAACCACTTTGGCGGAAGCATGGATAAAGCAGATTACCAAGATATTTGATGTCTTAGGATGCTCGGAGGAGCAAAAGGTTCCTTTCACGCCTTTATGTGTTGCGGAGAGGCGATTCTTGGTGGGAATTCCAAAAGCGTACTCAACTTCTTTCAGATGAAGATATCTTGGGAGAAGTTCCAGAGTTATTCAACGACAAATACTTTCCGAAAGTATTCGCCACATGAAGGAGGTGGAGTTTATCAAGTTGGAATAAAACAATATATGACCGTGCCATAATACGAGGCAAAATTTGCGGAGTTATCACGGTTTTCGTCCCACTTGGTGGATAATGAAGAGAGAATGGCACGAATGTTTTTAAGAGGTTTGAAGTCGGGAGATACGTCAACATCTTATTTCTCATAAAGCTGTGTTTGTATTCGAGATGTTGTAAATAGGGCTCGATTAGTGGAACGCGATAATGAGTCAACACAACTAAAAGAGAAGTAATTAGCAAAATTATAATACCAATGGAGAGTAGTCATTGAAGCGGTGACAACAAGCGTGGAGGGAATCAATAAAGGCGGATATGGTAACCACCGGTGGTAATCGGGCAAAACAATAAGAATGGACATTTCAAGAAACGGAGATTCAATGATGATAGAAAGACGTCAAGACCAAAACACCCATTGTTAAGGAAGGAGAAAGACCACCCATCATATGCTTCAAATGCGGAGGAGAGGGACACATCATCCAAACTGCTGCGTCATGCCGTCAAAGCATGTTATAATTGTGGAAGAGAAGGTCACTTAGCTCGATTTTGTCATTTCATGAAGACAAATTCAGCTAGGATGGAGGCACCAAAGGCCATCCCGAGAAAATTCAAAACCAGTAGTCAAGGAAGAAGCGTTTGTTGTGACCTCCCAAAGAGCAAGGAATCCGAATGAGGTCATCACGGGTAAGCTTATCATAAACTCTAATGAAGTCTATACTTTATTTGATCTGGGGTTCTACCCATTCTTTTATTTCTCCTACTTGCGCTCATCGATTAAATTTGACTCAGGAGAAATTAGACTTTGACTTATCTGTGGAAACTCAGTTGGGAGAAACCTTCATTACATCCTTTGTTTATAAGTCTTGTTTGGTTCAAATCGGTACCCTCACATTACCGTCGATCTTATTTCATTAAAAATACTTGCATTTGACGTGATTCTAGGATTGATTGGTTAACTACTTATCATGCAAAAATTGATTGTTTTCGTAAGGTTGTTAACTTTCATATTCCTAATCAACCTATTATGCTAATTCAAACGACCAAACCATTAAAATCAATCACGGTCATCTCAAGCCATAAAGCTATTCGTTTATTGAAAACGGATGTCAAGCTTTCTTAGCTCATGTCATCGCATTTAAACAAAAATAAATCAGTTTTGAACGATATTTTTATTGTTAATAAATTTCGATGTATTCCCGAAGAACTTCCCGGCCTACCCCCGAGGCGTGAAATTGAATTTTGTATCGACCTTGAACCCGAGACAAAACCTATTTCCAAAGCCCATATCGAATGGCTCTATTGAACTTCGAGGAGTTAAAGACCCAACTGCAGGAATTGTTAGACATTGGCTTTATTCGTCCTAGTACTTCTCCTTGGGGTGCTCTCTGTTCTATTCGTGAAGAAGAAAGATGGGAGTATGCGACTTTTGTATTGATTATCTGGAGTTGAATCATGTCACCATCAAAAATAGGTATCCATTGCCACGTATTGATGACCTGTTTGACCAGTTGCAAGGAGCCAAATTCTTTTCAAAGATTGATCTTCGTTCCGGATATCACCAATTGAAGATTAGAACCGCTGACATTCCAAAGACGGCTTCGGAGAACTAAGATGCGGGCATTATGAATTCCTAGTCATGTCCTTTGGATTGACTAATGCTCCTCACGCCTTCATGGATATGATGAACCAAAGTATTCAAGGAATATTTAGATCACTTTGTGGTCGTCTTTATTGATGACATCCTTATTTATTCCAAAAGCCGTGAAGATCATGAGCAACACTTGAGGTTGACACTCCAAAAGCTTCGTGAATATAAGCTTTATGCCAAGTTGAAGAAATGTGAGTTCTGGCTTGAAGAAGTAGCATTCCTTGGGCGCGTGGTATCAAGTCATGGAATATCTGTTGACCCAAACCAAGATTGAAGCTATTCAAAGTCGGGAACAACCTAAATCATTGATCAAGTACGTAGCTTTCTCGGTTTAATTTGGTTATTATCGGAGATTCGTGGAAGGATTTTCTCGAATCGCTACTCCATCGACTCGGTGACTCGGAAAGATACAAAGTTGATTGGAGCGAAGAATGTGAGAAGAGTTTTCAAGAACTCAAGAGGAGACTTATTTCAAGCACACTGTTTCGGCAATACCATCCGGCTCGGAGGGATTTGTCATCTCTGAGTGATGCTTGAGCAAAGGGTTGGGATGTGTTCTTATGCAACATGGAAAAGTTATAGCTTTATGCCTCATGACAACTCAAAGAATATGAGAGGAATTATCCTACTCATGATCTAGAGTTAGCGGTTATTGTCTTTGCACTTAAAATTTGGAGGCATTACTTGTATGGGGAGAAAGTGGAGATCTTTACGGATCATAAAAGCCTCAAATATTTCTTTCACTCAAAAGGAACTCAACATGCGACAACGACGTTCGCTTGAACTGTTGAAAGATTATGATCATACCATCCAATACCATCCTAGAAAAGCGAACGTGGTAGGCGGCGCATTGAGTAGAAAATCATAATAAGCAAAGCACGAGTGCGATATTGTCAACGCAAAGGCCCATTTTGTGTGACTTGCAAAGGATGGAGATAGAGTTAAAGACTCGAGGGACGCGTGTGATGATAAGCGAGTATCTGAGTAGAACAAACTTTAATCGATAAAGTTAAAGCCGCTTTCAAGCTACTGAGACCTGGGCGATGCGTATGAGGAAGAAAGTGCAAGAAGGTGCTATGCCGAAAGCAAGAATCGATGAAGAAGGAATACTTGAGTCAACTCCGGATTTTTGTGTTCCTAACGACCACGATTTAAAGTATAATATCATGATGGAGGCGCACAACACACCATTTGCAATCCATCTCGGGAGTACCAAAATGTATCATGATATTAAATCATACATTTTGGTGGAGCAATATGAAAGAGAGATAGCGTTGTTTATCTCAAGGTGTCTAACTTGTCAACGAGTTAAAGCGGAGCATCAAGTACCAAAAGGTCCATTGCAACCACTTGAAATTCCAGAATGGAAGTGGGAGCACATTACCATGGATTTCGTTCACGGTCTTCCTAAGGTTTCTCAAGGCATTGATGCGACGATGGGTCATTGTTGATAGATTGACCAAGTCGCTCATTTCTTACCGATCGAGAAACTTATACACTTGAACGTCTTGCTCTCACGTATGTACATAAACGAGATTGTAAGAGGCGCATGGTATGCCGGTATCCATAGTTTCGATCGAGACCCAAGATTCACTTCACGATTTTGGGTTAGTTTGCAAAAAGCTATGGGCGCAGACTTCACGATTTAGCTCGGCATATCATCCTCGACCAGACGGACGGACAGTCGGAGAGGACTATTCAAACTCTTGAAGATCTATTAAGACTCTGTGTCCTTGATTTCAAAGGGAGTTGGGACAAGTTCTTACCATTGGTGGAGTTTTCCTATAACAACAGTTATCAAGCAAGTATTGGCATGGCTCCATTCGAAGCATTGTATGGAAGAAAGTGTCGTTCTCCAGTATGCTGGGATGAGGTGGGTGATGCAACGTTGTTGGGACCAGGAGTTGTATGCGTATGACTACTAAAAGATTCAAACGATCCGACAATGTATAAAAACCTCACAAAATCGATTAAAAGAGTTATGTTGATCTTCATCGAAAGGACGTGGAATTCGATATAGGAGATCATGTGTTCATAAGAGTTGCTCCATGGAAAGGAGTTACAAGATTTGGAAAGAGAGGAAAACTTAATCCTCGATTCATCGGTCCATTTTAATCCTCGATCGAGTAGGAGGCGTAGCCTATAGACTCGCTTTATCGCCAAATATGTCTCCGTGTTCATAACATTTTTCACATATCTATGTTACGTAAATATGTGAAAGACCCGAACCATATTATTGAGTTAGAACCGGACGAAATAGCGGAAGATTTGACGTATGAAGAGGTTCCCTGTTCAAATTTTGGATAAGAAGGAACATATTCTACGCCCAAGTTATACCTCAAGTCAAAGTTTTGTGGAGGAACCACGATGTTGAGGAAATGACTTGGGAGTTAGAATCGAAATGAAATCAAGGTATCCTTACCTCTTCGATATACTGTATCGTACCCTAATTTCAAGGGAAAAATTTCATAAGAAGGGAGGTTGTAAGACCCCAAACTTTTATAAATAAAGATGAATTTTTCTATAAATATTATTTTTGAATATTATGGAATAAATTTGATATAATGTTATAGTTATGGGTAATATTTATAAATTTTGCAAAGTATACAAGTTGTTATAAAATATTCGTTTGGTGGGAATATTCTTTTGTTAGGGAATATTGCATAACGGCTCAATCATTGGTGGACCCCATTAAATGTAATTATTGCCGGATTGAGAAAACGACAAAAATATTTTATAAAAAAATAACTACGGAGGTGTTACCAATTAAAACTGTTGAACTACCCGGTGGTAAAAGTAAATGCGATGTCTGGCGTGGTTGCATAGTAGCACACAGTATTGATTATTAATGCTTACGTGAGAAGTCACTCATTTATGCTCAATTATTACTCATGATGAATTGTTGCATCATATCTCTTATATTATTGATTCAATTATTATCACGATTATCATCTCGTATAATATGTTATAGTATTAAATCAATAATTGAGACGACAAGTTATAAATGATTAATAATTGTTGAAAGATTAAATATGTGTTGATGAAAAAAAAAATGATTTGTGGTAAGTTTGATTATTTTATGGGGGCTCTATATGTCATCATCTAAGAGTCTCTTCAATCAATAGTATTTACCTTCGTCAATAGTAATTACCTTAAATCGATAGTAATTACCCTTGTGAATAAGTATTTACCTTCGTCAATAGTAATTACCCTTGTGAATAGTATTTACCTTCTTCGTCAATAGTATTTACCTTCGTTAATAGTAATTACCTTTACCTTTACGTCGAACCACTTGTCGTTTCACATTACAAAGCGTTGAACCACTTGTCGTTTTCACATTACTGTGAGTCAAACCACTTTTCTTTTCACATCATTAGTCGTCGAGCCACTTGCCTTTTCACTTTTCGCGGCCAAGTGCTAAGCTAGAAATCTTCTATAAATAGAGGCCTAGGGCTTCATTATTTTCACTTAATTCATTCAAGCTATAGAGAGAAAGTATAGAGAGAATAAGAGAAAGAAGAAGAGTATTTTTTTCTTACTACTTTGCGCATATTCAATCTCCTACCAAATGTAAGGGTGTTATTCTTTCTTATTCATGAAGAGAAGCATTGTTATCCATTGCTTATTATTACATTGGAATAACTCGTATGCTGTGGTTTACCCTATACTTGGTGACATTCTTCTATTATTACATTGGAACATCACATGCGTGTGTTTTACCGGACTGGTTAAAATCTTTATTATTATTCATTGGAACATCACATGTCGTGTGTGTTTTACACAGGACTGGTTAAAATCTTTATTATTATTCCGTTGGAACATCATATACGTGTATTTTACGTACGGACTGGTTCTATTCTTTATTATTCGTTGGAACATCACATGTATGCTTTACATGGGACTGGTTCCGTTATTTATTATTCTGTTGGAATAACACGCTGCGCTTATCTATCGCATGCATGGTGATTTCTTTTGTTATTCTATTCTTTATTATACCCGGTTGGTTAAAACTTTGACTTCTATACTCCATGAAATTAGTGGAATATCCTTGATATTTGCGTTTCATCCAAAGATCTTTTCATGGAAATATTCTTCCGATCATTCTTGAATTTTACTCTACAAAACAATATCATGTTGATAATTTGGACGTTAATAATTCCGGATAAAATTATTCTTGAACTTGTTTTATTGAATTCTTATATCATTGTCATCATCCTCATGTTTATATTATGTTGAAAGTCATCGTGGCTCTGTAGTGCGTAGATGGACTTGGTATGATTATGACCGAGAGACTATTGATTGTAATCATGATAGTAATGTTACAAATGATGTGATAAAAATCCTCAAATGGTCAGTAGTGCATTGGTGGATGATTGTTGGCATGATCATGACCATTAATGAATACACAAATATTCTTGGCCCGTAGTGCATAAATAATTGTGGTCGTGATACTAAAGAATATCCTTGGTCAGTAGTGCGGGGTGATTCGATGATGTGGAATATTTATTAAAGTTTGAGTCTCGTATAATGATGATGAAAAACCTTTTAAAACCTAAAAGATAGTAGACATTATTTTCTACTTGACTCTTTTAATGGATTGCTTATTCAGCCGCAGATTAAACTGGTTGTCTATTGTATTTTATCGGTTTAACATTGTTGAAGACTATTGATAATTTATTACGCATTATCTTAGTCATAATATTTCTTCTTGGGCTAGTTGAGCTCACCCTTTCTTTCTTTGTTCTCTTCGTGAAATGAGAATATATTTGGGACTTAGTCTGGGAAACGAAAGTGATGATCCACGAAGATAGCATTAGTAGTCCTCACTATTACGTGAAATAGTGTGATAATAATTGTAATGAGGACTTTTTTTGAGTTTGTATAATATCTAGTAGACGATATTTGTATTTAAACTCACGGTTTATGTCGATTGCATACCTACAGTTATGTTAATAAGTTGTATTTAAATTCTGTACCATGTAAGTGGCGACCCAAGATGGGTGATGTATACCTAATTTTGGGGGCGTCACATATGATGTGTAATTTAACATAGGATTGCTTGTTTTATGTAGTATCTCTGATCAGACCAAGCTCCTTAGAAATAAAGGAGTTCGAAGATTTTTTGTCCGGGAAGTCTTCTAAGTCGTTGAGAATCTACCAATGTAAGTTACCCCGGCCGAAGGCAAACCTTTAAATTCATACGAATGAATTTCAAACAGAAGAAGCAGAGGCTGAAGAGGTTCTTGTACCAGAAGAGACCCTTCATCCTCGTCAGAAGAGGAAAGCCACCAGAAAACCCAGGTCAGCCCCTCTTGTCACCCCTTCCGAATCCACACCAGAGACAGAGCCAACCCCCATACCTATTCCTCAACGAGGAGGTTTACTTGATCGTCCTGATCGAAGAAGTGTCCTTCGGACCAAAAATTAAAAACTAAAATAACCCTCTAATGCGCCAAGAACTCAAATAGGTCTTGATTATCCCACCCTTCGTGCCCCCGCAGAAATACAGATTGACGAAGACGGTGACCAGGACGAAGGGATTCCAACGCTATCCAGGAAGAGGAAGCGCACTCCTGATAGCCATCAGAGTTCTGCTTCTGCCTCAACACCTCAAGGACCCACTCCAAATAGATCCCCTCCAATTGAAACCATACACGCGGACCCTATCCCTCCTGAACAGCCAAATCTCTCTCCCGAAAGGCCAAGACTTTCCCCCGAACGACCCGGTCCTTCAAGTCAGGGTTACCATGCCGAGGCTGTGGGATCTCCGACCTTGTGGCCTAAGTTCAATGCCAATTTCTCCTTCGACCTCTTCGGAGCTTTCGTTGAACAACCGACGACCACCACGGTTCGGTGATCACACGTAAAAATCGCTTTCGATGAGGGATGAGCTATTTGGCTAAGGTAAATAATAATTTCTTTTTCTTCTATATCTCTGTTCTCCTTTGGATATTTGGACGTTGACTTGAATATTTTGAAAATATGCAGGCTAATGCTGTCTTCGGACGATTGCGTCCGAGACACATAAATGGGGAAGCCGAGGAGGATTTCATGAGGCAGGAGATAAACATGCTGAAATCAACCTTGGATCGAGAGAGAGCCGGTCGTGAAGATGCTTTTCATACCATCAACGGTCTTCAAACAGAATTAGATCGGGCTAGGATGGATTTGAAGACATCTGACGACGAGTTAAGGGCCACGAGGGATGGGTTGGCTGCGTCCGAAGCCAGCCAACAAGCTTTGACTGATATGAATGTCGGTTTGGTCGAAGAAAACCTACTCCTGAAGGCAAAAAATGAGGAGTTTTCTTCAGCCAACCGAAGCTTGGTTATACAACTTGGTGAGGCTGAGACGAAGGTCCAGGACGAAGAACGAAGGCATAAGGCCAAACATCACAAACTTCGCCACAAAATAAAGGATCTTGAAGGACGGGGCCCTCTCCTGACTGAAGAGATCCGGAAGCAGATTCAGGCAGACTACAGGAATTCGGACGAACTTAATGCCGAAATCCTGAAGGTATATTCGGAGGGGTACGAAGATTGCCGAGAGCGAGAAAAAGAGAAGCTATCGGCTGCTCAGTTAGACCCGGCATTGCTCAACTCCGATGATGAAGGTGGGGCCTGAATGTTCGTCCTGTTTTTATTTTATGTAACAAATTTAACTACTTTAAAGTTTCTGTAATTATGGGACTGGTTTATTATTAACTTGAATGAATGAATGTTTTATTTTATTGATGAGTCTTCAACTGTCTTGATCATGACTTCTGTTTCGATTAATTTCTTGTCAATAATTCAGTATCAATAAACTAATCCCGACTAGTGAATCAGATATGGCATATAACAGTTAATTTATGAAATGAAGTAAATTTAATTTTTTGGACAGGATTCAACTTAACTGAATTAAATGAACTGAACTCAACATTTAAACAAAATAAAGTAATATATGCTCATCGATACCAAGTGTGAGATCGATCATCGTGTGAGGTGAACTTAGCCGATCCTCCTCGCACCATCGAAATCTTGCTTACCTCTCTGGTAGGTAACAAATATATAAGGACCAAGATATAAGGATCATTAGTGACCATTGATTTACCACCCTAGTAAAATCAATATAGGATCATAAGGACCTTTATGGGCTGCCATCGAATGGCCAGCGAGTCCTACCATACCTCCTTACACCATTGTGACCTTAGGACAAATAGGACCAGGATCAATTATAAAAAAGTGACTTTTATTGATAATGAACAATCGGGTATGCACTTCTTAAGAACCGACTTAATCTTTATTGAAAATATTTTCGAAGCCTGCTAGCATGCCAAGTATTCTTGATCTCGGAACCATCTAGTGCCTTTAACCGATAAGTACCTGGCTTTGGTACTTCGATCACTTCATACGGAGCTTCCCAGTTCGGCATTAGCTTTCCTGTGTTTTGAGGCGTAGAGGCTTCGATTTCTCTAAGGACGAAGTCTCCTACTTTGAATCTACGAAGTTTGACCCCTTTGTTGTAATGTTTGGCCACCCTTCACGATAATGTACCAATTTGAGCAAAGCTTCTCTCTCGACTTCTTCTAGCGAGGTCCGGAGTTAGCTTTCGGTCCTTCGTCATTGTAGATTTCTTTGAATCGATCGACCAAGACTTGGGGATCCGATTTTGATTGGGGACTAAGGCATCGCATTACCATAGGCCAATTGAAAGGGTGAATCCTCTGTGGTGGTCCTCGGTGTAGTTGGTAAGCCACAAAGACGCTTCAAGAATTCTTTCCGCCATCTCCCTTTAGCTTCATCCATCAAGGCTTGATTCCATTCAAAGCAGTTACATTCGTCAGTCACCTCGACTTGTCCATTCGATCGTGGATGAGCCACAGAAGTCTTCTTGTGTTGAATCCCCAGATCCTTTAAAAATCCTTCAAATTTTGAACCCACGAACTGGCGTCCGTTGTCCGATATCAACACCCTAGGGATCCCGAAGCGAAACACTACAGACTCTTTTATGAACTTCAGGCACTCTTGTTCCGTTATTGGATCAAGTGGTTTCGCTTTCTACCCACTTAGTCATGTAATCGATAAGAACTATGACGGTCGACTTGACCTTTAGCTTTAGGCAACGGTCCCAATATATCCACCCCCCAGACAGCGAAGGGTATAGGAGATAAAATCGAGTATAGCTCTTCCGGTGGCTGATGTGGGATCGGACTATTGAGCTGGCATTTTTCACATTTCTTGACGTATTCTGTAGCTTCTTTGAAAATTGTAGGCCAATAGTATCCTTGTCGAAGTACTTTATGAGCCAAAGACTTGGCAGCCATATGATCACCTCAAATACCTTCGTGAACCTCCCGAAGAGCATACTCGGCCTCGGACGGAACCAAACATTTCAACAATGGTGAGGAAAATGCCAATCGATAGAGATCCCCATCAATAAGAATAAAATTGGCACTCTTGTACTTAATCTTCTTTGCCAGCATCTGATCCGAAGGAAGGACGCCATCTGCCAAATACTCTATGTAGGGGGTCATCTAGCAATTAGATCGCTCGATACACATCACCGCTTCGTGCTGAACACTCGGTTGCTGCAAAACTTCCAAATATACCGATCCGTGGAAAACATCTGCATCTGCAGTGGCCAGTTTTGACAATGCATCGGCAATAGAATTATCGTTACGTTCTATGCCCTGAAATTCATACGAAGTGAAATATTGAAGTCGATCTCTTAATTCCACCAGATATTTGATCATCTGGGTCCCACGAGCTTCATAATCTCCCGACAACTGTTTAACGACCAATTGAGAATCACTATAGATGATCGCCACGGACTTTAGACTCTTTTGCGGTCGGATACTGCTAACACCGCTTCAGATTTCGGCCGTTGTTGTTCGTTGCTTTTAAACCCGAACTCGATGGCTCTTTGAACCTTGAATCCTCCGGACTCGTCAAAATAATTTCCCGCCCACTCAATGATCATTGTAAAGGATCCATTCGCATACTGGCGTCAAGCATTCGGACCTCATCAAGAAGCTCAGAATCGCGATCGATCGATCGACGATTAAACAGGCAACTCTACATCTCGCCGGTGAATGAACATTCCACCATAAAATCGCCAAGGCTTGACCTTTGATGGCGATTCGGGGATGATACTCGATAAAAAATTGGGATAACTCCATAGTCCGCATACCGCTAGTCGCTTGAGACCTCGGCTTGCCCATCACCTTCTTCAATGGTCGATCCGCGTGTAGCGCGACAGAGTCGACCTTGAAAATATTGCGAAGCTTTCTCACGGAAATTATTAAAGCAAAGGCAAATTCTCAATATTCGGATACCGGTTTGAGATCTCGTGGGACGTGGGCGACATATAATAGGCCGGATGTCGCTTCCCACCGATCTCCGAACCAACACCGCTCCAATCGCCAATGAACTTGCGCAAGGTATAAATATAAGGTCTCTTGAAGCAAGGTGCTTTACCAATAAAGAAGCGAAGAAGACGATATGTCTTTATGCCTTGAAGGCGTCTTCACACCAAGTCCACTGGAACGTCTTCGCATTCTTTCGCCCCTTCAATGTGTCAAAGAAAGGAAGGCATCTCCGCAGATTTGGCGACAAAAACCTCAAAGCCGCATAATCCTACCCGGTCGGACGTTGGGCGTCTTTGAATGATTGAGGAGTCTTCATATCAAGAATGGCTCGGATCTTCTCGAGGATTGGCCTCGATACCCCTCGATCGACCAGATACCCTGTGAACTTTCCGCACTCAAGGCCGAAAGTACACTTGGGTGGATTGAGTCTCAATTGACGATAACAGACGATACGAAAGCATTCCTCCGTGTCGTCCAAATGCTTACGAATCTGATACTCTTCACGATCATGTCATCTACATAAACCTCCATGTTCCTCCCAGGTTGTTCGTCAAGATGAAGTTCATCATTCTTTGGTAGGTGGCTCCAAAGATTTATAAGGCCAAAAGTCATCTTTTTATAGGCGTATAATCGAACGATGTGTAATGAACATTTGTCTTTGGAATGTCCTCTTTACATGGATATTTGATGATAACTGAAAAAACATCCATAAAGCTTAGTAATGCATACCCCGAAGTGGCATCGATGAGCTGATCGATATGGGGCAGAGGATAAAAGTCCTTCGGACAAGCTTTATTGAGATCGGTGTAGTCGATGCAAACCCGCCATTTTCCATTCTGCTTCTGCACCAACACCACATTTGCTATCCATTCTGGGTAATCAATTTCGTAGATGAAGTCAGCAGCTAGCAGCTTCGCAACCTCTTCATCAATGATCTTCTGTCGCTCTGGCGCAAATATCCACCTCTTCTGATGAACTGGCTTCTTCGAAGGATCTATCTCAATTTATGCTCAAAGAACCTTCGCTTAACTCCCGGCATGTCTTGTGGCTCCCATACAAAAATATCCACATAGCAGCGTAAAAGTTCCATAAGGTTCGTCCGAAGAGGTTCTGGTAGACCAGAACCAATCCTCACTGTCTTGTCCGGCTTTTCGATGACCAACTCAATCTCCTCCGTCCCCCCTGCAGGGATCACCAACGGTTCTGAGCTGCTCTCAGTGAAGGGTTCGATCTCAATTGCCATTGTTTTTTTCATTTCATCGAACCCCATTCCAGAGATGAAATAATGAGATTCGATAACATCGTCGGGCTAGGTCTAAGTCTCCCACCACCTCTCCTACTCCATGCGCCGTGGGGAATTTGATTTTGAAATGAGGGATGGAGGTCACAGCTTGGAGAGCTGTCAACGTAGGCCTTCCCAGTATGGCGTTGTAAGCCGAATCCACATGCACAACATAGAATTTGCACGTTATCTCTACCTGCTGAGGGACTGTGCCGAAGATAACCGGGAGTTCAATAGTGCCTGCAACTCGATCGGGTCGTTCTTAGAAACCGTATAGAGGAGCCTCCTGCCCGACCTCCATTTTATTCCCGTCAAGGTGCATCCTCTGATAAGCATGGGCATACAGAATGTCCACTGAAGATCCATTGTCTATCATCATACGTTTCATATCCACCGAGCCCACTTGTGCTGTGATCACCAAGGCCCCTTCATGCGGCTCTATGGGCTCCGAAGGATAATCTTCATCCGTAAATGATATGACGGTTCCTGGGAATGGTCTGTCAATCTTCAGGGTAGCATCTGTCACAGACATGACCGAATCAAGATAAGCCCTTCTCTTCTTCCCTACCAACTTCCCTACAGACCCACCGGTTATTACATCAACGACTTGCCTTGGCGGTAGTACTGGAGCATTTTGGATGGGTGGTGCTCGAACCGTCTGAACGGTACGATTAATAGTCTACTGATCCTGGCGGTCCTTCTCAGCCACATACTGAATCAGCAAGCCGCCTCTAATCTTCTTCTCCACGAAATCCTTTAAATTGTAACACTTTCATTAGTGTCATGGCGGTGACTTGATGATAACCACAATATTTACGAGGGTTGCCGTGTCCCGATCCTATAATTATCGCGAGGTGGCTCAAAGAAAGGTGGTTTCGATCCGATCCAAAATTACCGACCTCTCGTGTTCAATTGGGTGTAGACCTTATTAACCTTGAAGCGTAAACAGTACGGATAACGCCTTTGCCGCCACGAAGTTATCAGACTTCTTCGAACTACCTTCCGACCCTTGATTATATCCCCCCACTTCTTCTCGATCAACCGGTCTTGGGAACCTCTATCTCCTTTAATTGGCTCAAAGAAGGATTTTTCAGACTATTTATAGCCTCTTCTACGATTAATATAGCCTTACGCGCTTGTCAAAGGCTTCTGCGCGAAGCTTTTCGGATGGTGAAACATCAACTTCTTCACCAACTTCTCTCGACTTAACCAGATCTAGCCCATTCGGAACAAACCCACACTTTGAGATCATTAAGGTCTGGACACGACCAACCGCTTCCCTAAACCTCTTTACATATTGGCCTAAAGATTCATTGGCTGAATCACGGATCTGCTGCTTAAAGAACTCAGTAAGCTTTCCCTTCTTTGGTTGCTTCCAAAACATGCATGGAACTTATCACAAAGCTTCTACCCAAGAGGAAATCGAATCAGATGGTAAAGTCCCCATCCACTGTCTTGCATCTTTTCTCAGCGTCGTGACAAAAGTATGACACTTGGCAGCATCAGTGAAGTCATAATAGTCCATCGGTGGTCGAACGCTCGACTATGGTCATAAGGATCTCCGGACCCATCATAGCTCTCCATACAGGGCAACTTTTTTGGTGATATCGCGCTTCTCCTTGAGAATATCCGAGGAAAAAGGGATGCCTTCTTTCCGGAGTGTCTTTCACCTGTTGGACCTCAGCCAGCTGCTTTCGGAGCTCTTTCAACTCCTTTACCAGAAAATCAACACCTTCGGGTTGCGATGAGATCTCCTTCTCCTGAGCGACGTTCAGCCTTTGAGTAGATCTATCTCTTCCTGCCGATCCCACTGCCCTTGTGGGACTTCTTGATCTACTCTGACATATAATTTTATCCTCATGATGAGAATGGTTGTGCTGGTACTCTTTTCTTCTAGTTTCTGGCACGATCTCTCTCGACCTGCTTCTTCGTCTACCATCGCCGCGATGCGGTGAACCAACGACCATCAGTGCCTTCTTCGAGGCCAAGGGTGATCTACTCTTCGATCTCCTCCTACTGCGAGAACGATCTCTAGACACATGCATAGAATGCTCCGGTTCTTTACCTTCCCGCCGGGGTATCTCCTTATGCCTACTCCGTCTCTCGGACTGAACATGGCCGTTGTTAAATCTCCTCTTTTTAAAATCTCCTCCTAACTCGCTTCTTCTATTTTCATGGCCATGATTACCACCAGAGTGGTTACCATTTTTGTCCGTCTGTTTCTTTCTCCATTTGGTTATCATTATTACATTGATCGCTATCTCCGGTACGATCTGGTTGTGGTCCTCGGTTGATAGTACTCGTTATCTCGCTCTAATAATTGAGCCCATTTTACAACATCCGAATAGAGAGAAAGTTTATGAGAAATAAGATATTGACGTATCTGGGTTTCAAACCTCTAAGAAACATCCGTGTCATACGTTCCTCATTCTCCACCAAATGAGGTGCAAAACACGATAACTCGCAAACTTTGCCTCGTCATCGAGACACACCGCCGTGTTGTTTTGCTCTAATCGATGAACTCCACTTCCTTCATACGACGAACACTTTCGGAAAGTATTTGTCATTAAATAGTTTCAAACGCGTTTCCCAAGACATGCCTTTGAAAGCGCAATTGGATGGTACGCTTCTGCAGACTCCCACATGAGGTCCGCTTCGCCCACGGAACATAAAGGTGGCGAATGGAACCTTCTGTTCTCCGTCGCATCCCAAGACATCGAATATCTTGGTAATTTGCTTGACCCATGTTTCCGCCCATGATCGGATCGGCTTTCCTTAAATTCTGGTGGTCCCAACTCTTTGAATCGCTTGTTGTGACAACCCGTGAATTGCTATCATTTCTCCTGTATTTTGAACACGAGTCTCCCAAATGCGATTTTGCATGAATCGCAAAAAGCTTCTAAACATCCCTCGCTCATCATCTCGCTTTCGGTGGTGTTGTTTCACGGGAGGAACATTGCCCGACTGCTTGACGCTCTCCTCGTTGGTGTAGTCTGAGCGCTCTACCGGTCTCATTTCCATTGTTAATATTCTCAATCGACATTCTCAACATCCGTCATAAAACAAGGGTTAATTAAGGAAATCAATATATCACATAATATCCTTATATACCGACCAACTAAAAAAATAAGCTTAGGTAGGACACACTAGCGAAGGATTTACTAAATCTCTCCCTCCTAGTTCTATTCCCCGATCTCCGCCAGAGATCATATCCTAAGCTCGATACCAATCTGTGACGCCCCAAAATAGGTATACATCACCCATTCTCGAGTTGTCAATACATGGTACGTAAATAACTACAACTTTATTATTACAACAAGAAATCGTGAGTTTGAATACAAATATTATCTTCTAGACAATATCTATACTCAAATAAATCCTCATCACATTTATTGATACATTATTTTACAAAATGGTGAGGACTACTAAACAATTCTTTCTAAAACCTTCATTCCATACCCGACTCGTACTCGCTTATATTCTCGCCTCCGAGAAGAAAAATGGAACAAAAACGAAAAGGGTGAGCTCAACTAGCCTAGTAAAGAATATTATGACTAAGATAATATACAACAAATTACCATTAGTCTTCAACAGGGAAAAATCTAATAGAATACAATAGACAACAAATTTTAAATCAATATTCAGTAGCGGAAATAATAATTCATTAGAAGAGTTAAGTAGAGAATGCAAACTACTATCTTCTATGTATGAATTTAAAAGTTCATCGCTCATCTTTTATCCTCGTAACATCAATCAATAAACATCGGAATCAAATATTCATCTTTGCACTACTGAGCCAAAGATATTCATCGATTGGTCATGTTGATCTAAACACTCGATCATCTTCAGACTACTACCAAAGATATTCTTGAAATCATTCATCTCCGCACTATGTGCCAAAGATATTCAATAATATCATCATTTAAGACCGAGGATGATGAAAAATATTTTTAAAGAAACGAATCCAAAGTGAAACAAAATGACAAGGATTAAGGATTAAGGATTCGTATTTTGTTTTATCCATGTTCAAAAATACCTCAAAAATAATCATAGTGGTGTAAAATTCAAGAATGATCAAAACATGGATACAATCAAAGCTAGTATCCGAATAGATATTTTGGACAAAAGAAGAAATTTTATTTTTTATGAATAATGTCAGATATCGTGAATAGTGCCGTATCACGTGAATAAGAACTCTCGACACCAAAAGATAGAAATTCCACAAAAAATATCTTCACGCTTCATTAATAGTACTCGTGAATAAGAAACTCGTGAATAGTAACTCATGAATAGTAACTCGTGAATAAGAACTCATGAATAGTAACCCCGAGCATGAAAAAGTTCCAAATTTGATAAAAGTTCCAACCAATATTTCAAAGATAATGATATTGAAGAAATAATATCATTTGAGAAGAAAATAACATCCCTTACCTCGAAAGATTAAGACTTTAAATTTGAAATACCGGTATAGTCTTTCAAGGAACTTGTAGACCGCCTAACAATACTCAAAGTATACTCACAAGAATACGCTCAATATATCGAGAGAGAAATAGAGAGAAACTTCGGTTTCGGTGTGTTTTCAATTCTAACCTAAGCACCCTATTTATAGGAAAATGCTTAGAACACCAAAAGTAAAATTGAATATAATATTAATATATTTTTCACATTTTCTTTAGCCCACCTTAGACAACTGATCTCAGCCCATTTGAATCACATGTGAGGCCAACTTAGTTGCAAAAAACGTTTTTTCTCAAAATAATTAACTAAAACTCCCAAAAATTAATTATTTCAGAACTTCGGAACTTCAACAATTCATAATAAATAGCCCTTTCATCAGAAAATTCGAATCTCGCGAGTTTTTATAGGAAATTCAATTCTCTACAACTTTGCAAAAGAAAGTTTTTCCAAACTCCAAATAGAAATTGACCGAAATCACAAACGGAGATTTTACAAAGCTATAATCAAATTTTGGCCAATAATTGTGTCCACCAACACACAAAACATGTGTTAAACATTTAATGCCACAAAAATACTCTTTCTCCTCATATACTCATATATCCCACATTCATTGTAAAAATATCATTGTTAATATATTATTAAAATAATATATTTAAATGAATTATTTTATCGTAAAAAGATAAAATATTAATTTTCAACAATTGTCACATTAAAAATTTTCTCCATCTATATCCTCATAAAATCAATATTTTCCTCATCATATAAATCAATAATTAATTATTCATAAATAATATTACGTAATCACATTATCGACAACCCAGCAGAGTTCAGGAAAGAGGGCTTTCCAATAAGAATTTCTTCTTCATCTGCGCAATTAGGTGACTCAAACCTCTCCTTAGAGCAGAACTTTCTAGACATTGCCAATAATGTTATCTAATAATATTATTCAGATAATATGAATTATTGCTTCGATAATGAAAAATATGTGTAATGACAATTATGAAACAACAAAGAATATAAAATATCAACGCAGACAATTATTAACTCAATAAAAATCAATGAAGAATTATTCGTAACCATTATTGAGTAAAGGCCTTCTCACGTAAGAATCAATAATTGGTGCAATACCGGTGTGCTCATCGTGTTTTAAACCACCGGGTATTTTAACAAGATAATTCTGTGAATAACCACGCCTGATTATTTTTAAACAACTTATATTTGTCGTTTTCTTCATCCAATCGTTTTTCAGTTATGGGCCCACACATGGGCTCGCTCGTCGTTGCATAAATATTCCCGAAGCGATTTAATATTCTCCAAACAACAATGAATATTTTATAACTACTTGCTTATTTTGAAATATTTATGTATTTTACCCCTAACTATCCACATTAATCAAATCAACCCTTACTATTTCAAAATAATAAATAGAGAAAATTAAATTTCATTAATAATAAGTTGGGGTCTTACAACCTCCCTCCTTATGAAATTTCGTCCTCGAAATTGACGACGTACGGTGTGTTTTGAAAAGGTGAGGATACCTCGCTTTCATTTCGCTTTCCAATTTCCGTGTCATTTCTCTATAAAGCATGATTCCTCCACAAAACTTTTACTTGTGGTATGACCTTTCTTGGCGTAGGGACATGCTCCTTCCTATCCAAGATCTTGACAGTACCTCCTCATACGTTAAGTCTTGGCTATCTCATCCTGGTTCTAACTCTATAACGTGGTTGGGTCTTTCACATATTTACTTAATACAGATATGTGAAACACATTATGAACACGAGACATACTCGGAGGTAACGCTTAGAGTATATAGGCTACATTTCCTACTCGGTCAAGAATTTGAAATGGACCAATAAATCGTGGATTGAGCTTTCTCTCTTCCCAAATCTTGTAACTCCCTTCCATGGGAGCAAACTCGCAACAATACATGATCCCCTACACTAAATTCCACGTCCTTTCGATGAAGATCCGCATAACTCTTTTGTCGATCTTGTGCTGCGTTTGTATACGTTGTCGAATCATTTGGATCTTTTCCGTGAGTCATACGTACTCAACTCGGGTCCCAACAAAGTGTTGCTTCACCCACCTCGTCCCCAACATACTTTGGAAGCGACACTTTCGCCCATATAATGCTTCAAATGGAGCTACACCTATACTTTTCGATAACATTGTTGTAGGAGAATTCCACCAATGGTAAATACTTATCCCAACCGCCCTTGAAGTCTAGGACACGAGTCTTAATAAATCTTCAAGAGTTTGAATAGTCCTTTCGATTGTCCGTCCGTTTGAGGATGGTATGTCAACTGAATCAGAATCCGTGCGCCCATAGCTTTTTGCAAGCTAACCCAAAATCTTGAAGTGAATCTTGGGTCATGATCCGAAACTATGGATACAGCATGCCATGCAACCTCACAATCTCATTCACGTACATACTAGCAAAGACGTTCAAGTGAATAAGTCTCCGTGTCGGCAAGAAATGAGCGGACTTGGTTAATCTATCAACAATAACCCAAATAGCATTGATGCCCTGAGAAACCGTAGGAAGACCCGTAACGAAATCCATGGTAATGTGTTCCCACTTCCATTTCGGAATCTCAAGTGGTTGCAACGGACCCTTAGGTACTAGATGTTCCACCTTTACACGTTGACAAGTTAAACACATTGAGATAAACTTTGCAATCTCTCTCTTCATATTGTTCCACCAAAATGTATGTCGAAGATCACGATACATTTTAGTACTTCCAGGATGGATTGCAAATGGTGTATTGTGTGCCTCCATCATAATCTTGTACTTCAAATCAGTCGTTAGGAACACAAAGTCAGAGTGGACTCAAGTATTCCTTCTTCATCAATTCTCGCTTAGGAATAGCTCCTTCTTGTACTTTCTTCTTCATACGCATCACTTCCGATTCGATTGGCTTCGAGCAACCTTAACTTTTTCTATTAAAGTTGGCTCTATCATTATATACTGACATCATCGCACTCGTTCCTCGCGATATGATCTTCTACTCAATGCGTCGCCTACCACGCTCGCTTTTCCAGGATGGTATTGAATAGTGTGGTCGTAGTCTTTCAATAGCTCGAGCAACGCGTCACGCCAAGATGTTGAGTTCTTTTTGAGTGAAGAAATATTTAAGGCTTTTATGGTGCGAATATATCTCCACTTTCTCCCCATATAGATAGTGCCTCCATATCTTTAAGCGAAAACGATTGCGCTAACTCTAGATCATGAGTAGGATAATTCCTCTCATACTCTTTAAGTTATCGCGAGGCATAGGCTACGACTTTCCCACGTTGCATGAGAACACATCCTAACCCTTTGCACTGAAGCATCGGCTGAGATAACAAATTCATCCGAACCGGATGGTATTGTTAGAATAGGTGCCAAATAAGTCTCTCTTAAGCTCTTGGAAACTCTTCTCGCATTCTTCGCCCCAAACGAATTTTGTATCCTTTGAGTTAATGAGTTAATGGAGTAGCAATTCGAGAAAACCCTTCCACGAATCTCCGATAATAACCAATTTAAGCCCAAAAGCTACGTATTTCACCACCGACTTGGTTGCTCCAACTTTGTATTGCTTCAATCTTCACGGATCAACAGATACTCCATGTTTCGATACCACGTGCCCAAGGAATGCTACTTCCTCAAGCCGTAACTCGCATTTCTTCAATTTGGCATATAGTTTGTTTTCACGAAGCCTTTGGAGTACCACTTCAAATGGTGCTCATGATCTTCACGACTTTTGGAATATATAAGGATGTCATCAATAAAGACAACAACGATGGCCGATCCAAATATTCCTTGAATACTCGGTTCATCATATCCATGAAAGCCGCAGGAGCATTAGTCAATCCAAAAGACACGACTAAGAATTCATAATGCCCATATCGAGTTACGAAGGCGTCTTTGGAATATCCTCGATTCTAATCTTGGTGATGATATCCGTAAGCTAAGATCGATTTTTGAAAAGAATTGTGCCCCTTGCAGAATTGGTCAAACAAGTCATCAATACGAGGTAGAGGATACCTATTCTTGATGGTGACATGGTTCAATTCAGATAGTCAATACAAAGTCGCATACTCCCGTCTTTCTTCTTTACAAATAAAACAGAGCACCCCAAGGAGATGTACTTAGGGCGAATGAAACCGATGTCCAACAATTCTTGTAGTTGGACCTTTAACTCTGAAGTTCAATAGGAGCCATTCGATATGGGGTTTTAGAAATGGGCTTTGTACCAGTTCAGATCAATCAAAGAATTCAACTTCACGTTACGGGGTAGACCGGGAAGTTCTTTGAAATACGTCGGAAATTCAATAACAACAGAATATTATTCAAATTTGACGTGTCTTTATTCAAATCCATAACATGGGCTAAGAAAGCTTGACATTCGCTTTTCAATAAACGAATAGCTTTATGATTAGATATGACGATGATTGATTTTAATGGTTTAGTTGCTTGAATTGCATAACAGGTTGGTTAGGAATATGAAAACTAAGAACCTTACGAAAACAATCAATTTTGGCATGATGAGTAGTTAACCAATCAATCCCTAAAATCACATCAAAAGCAAGTATCTTTAAAGAGATAAGGTCAACGGTGTAAGGTAATGGTGCCAACTTGAATCAAACAAGATTTATAAACGATTGGATGTGATGAAAGTTTCTCTAACTGGAGTTTCCACAGATAGGTCAAAGTCTAATTTCTCCGAGTCAAGTTTAAGCGTTGAGCACATGCAGAGAGATAAATGAATGGGTAGCACAGGTGATCAAGTAAGGTATAAACTTCGCAAGAATTTATAAATAGCTTACCCGTGATCACCTCGTTTGGGTTCCTCGCATTATGACCATCCACAACAAACGCTTCTTCCCGAATCGTTGACTTTGACTTTTCTAGACGATTTTGAGTCACCGTCCCCATTGAACTAGGTTTTCGCATCTGCATAATCTCGAGCGATATGTCCTTCCTTTCCACAATTATAGCATACCTTGAGCTGTTGTGGGACGTTTTGACCGATATGTCCCTCTTTCCGCATTTATAGCATATTGACCGGTGGTCGTTCTCCTCCCTTAGAACCGATTCACACGCATGCATCGTCAGTCGTCTTCATATGGTCGTTAAATCTCCTCTTTTAAAATCTCCTCTCGACTCGCTTCTTCTATTTTCATGGCCATGATTACCACCGAGTGGTTACCATTTTTGTCCGTCTCTTTTCTTTCTCCATTGGTTATCATTATTACGCTGATCGCTATCTCTCGGATACGATCTGGTTGTGGTCCTCGGTTGGCCGTAGTATTTCGTTATCTCGCTCTAATAATTGAGCCACATTTTACAACATCCGAATAGAGAGAAAGTTTATGAGAAATGAGATATTGACGTATCTGGGTTTCAAACCTCTAAGAAACATCCGTGTCATACGTTCCTCATTCTCCACCAAATGAGGTGCAAACTCGGATAACTCGCAAACTTTGCCTCGCATCTTGAGACACCGTCATGTTGTTTTGCTCTAATCGATGAACTCCACTTCCTTCATATGACGAACACTTTCGGAAAGTATTTGTCATTAAATAGTTCTCAAACGTTTCCCAAGACATCTTTGAAAAGTTTGGATGGAGTACGCTTCATGAACTCCCACCGATGAGTCCGCTTCGCCACGGAACATAAAGGTGGCGAATGGAACCTTCTGTTCCTCCGTGCATCCCAAGACATCGAATATCTTGGTAATTTGCTTGACCCATGTTTCCGCCGTGATCGGATCCGGCTTTCCCTTAAATTCGTGGTCCCAACTCTTTGAAGCGCTTGTCACGTGACAACCCGTGAATTGCTATCATTTCTCTCAGTATTTTGAACACGAGTCTCCCTCGTCGATTTTGCATGAAGCGCAAAAAGCTTTTAAACATCCCTCGTTCATCATCTCGCTTTCGATTGGTGTTGTTCACGGGAGGAACATTGCCCGACTGTTACGTTCTCCTCGTTGGTGAGTACACAGGCGTCTACACGGTCTCATTTCCATTGTTAATATTCTCGATCGACATTCTCAAATCTTGTCGTAAAACAAGGGTTAATTAAGGAAATCAATATATCACATAATATCCTTATATATCGACCAACTAAAAAATAAGCTTAGGTAGGACACACCTTAGCGAAGGATTTACTCGTCTCTCCTCCTAGTTCTATTCTCGATCTCCGCCAGAGATCATATCCCTAAGCTCGACGATACCAACCGTGACGCCCCCAAAATAGGTATACATCACCCATTACGAGTTGTCAATATATGGTATACGAAATAACTACAACTTTATTATTACAACAAGAAAGCGTGAGTTTGAATACAAATATTATCTTCAGACAATATCTATACTCAAATAAATCCTCATCACATTTATTGATACATTATTTTACAAAAATGGTGAGGACTACTAAACAATTCTTTCTAAAACCTTCATTCCATACCCCTAATTTACATTATATTCTCGCCTCTCCGAGAAGAAAAATGGAACAAAAAGCGAAAAGGGTGAGCTCAACTAGCCTAGTAAAGAATATTATGACTAAGATAATATACAACAAATTACCGTTAGTCTTCAACAGGAAAAATCTAATAGAATACAATAGACAACAAATTTTAAATCAATATTCAGTAGCGGAAATAATAATTCATTAGAAGAGTTAAGTAGAGAATGCAAACTACTATCTTCTATGTATGAATTTAAAAGTTCATCGTCATCTTTTATCCCCGTAACATCAATCAATAAACATCTGGAATCAAATATTCATCTTTGCACTTACAGCCAAAGATATTCATCGATTGGTCGTGTTGATCTAAACACCGATCATCTTTGCACTACTGACCAAAGATATTCTTGTAAATCATTCATCTCTCGCACTACAGCCAAAGATATTCAATAATATCATCATTTAAGATCGAGGATGATGAAAATATTTTTAAAGAAACGAAATCAAGTGAAACAAAATGACAAGGATTAAGGATTAAGGATTCGTACTTTGTTTTATCCATGTTCAAAAAAAATACCTCAAAAATAATCATAGTAGTGTAAAATTCAAGAATGATCAAAACATGGATACAATCAAAGCTAGTATCCGAATAGATATTTTGGACAAAAAGAAGAAATTTTATTTTTCTATTGAATAGTGTCAGATATCGTGAATAGTGCCGTATATCGTGAATAAGTAACTCAGACACCAAAAGATAGAAATTCCACAAAAAAATATCTTCACGCTTCATGAATAGTACTTCGTGAATAAGAACTTCATGAATAGTAACTCATGAATAGTAAACTCGTGAATAGTAACTCATGAATAGTAACCCAGACATGAAAAAGTTCCAAATTTGATAAAAGTTCAACCAATATTTCAAAGATAATGATATTGAAGAAATAATATCATTTGAGAAGAAAATAACATCCCTTACCTCGAAAGATTAGTACTTTATTTGGAATACTGGGTATAGTCTTTGAAGGAACTTGCTGCACCGTCTAACAATACTCAAAGTATACTCACAAGAATACGCTCAATATATCGAGAGAGAAATAGAGAGAAACTTCAGTTTACGGTGTGTTTTCAATTCTAACCTAAGCACCCTATTTATAGAAAATGCTTAGAACACCAAAGCGTAAAATTGAATATAATATTAAATATTTTTCACATTTTCTTTAGCCCACCTTAGACAACTGATCTCAGCCCATTTGAATCACATGTGAGGCCAACTTAGTTGCAAAAAACGTTTTTCTCAAAATAATTAACTAAAACTCCCAAAAATTAATTATTTGAACTTGAACTTCAACAATTCATAATAAATAGCCCTTTCATCAGAAAATTC
The DNA here is from genome assembly GCA_020205615.1 of Panax quinquefolius. NCBI lineage: Eukaryota > Viridiplantae > Streptophyta > Magnoliopsida > Apiales > Araliaceae > Panax > Panax quinquefolius. Next base: position 84,982,615 of record CM035174.1, on the reverse strand, counting down.
GAATCTCGCGAGTTTTTATAGGAAATTCAATTCTCTACAACTTTGCAAAAGAAAGTTTTTCCAAACTCCAAATAGAAATTGACCGAAATCCACAAACGGAGATTTTACTGTTTATAATCAAATTTTCGATCGATAATTGTGTCCACCAACACACAAAACATGTGTTAAACATTTAATGCCACAAAAATACTCTTCCTCCTCATATACTCATATATCTCACATTCATTGTAAAAATATCATTGTTAATATATTATTAAAATAATATATTTAAATGAATTATTTTATCAGAAAAAGATAAAATATTAATTTTCAACAATTGTCACATTAAAAATTTTCTCCATCTATATCCTCATAAAATTAATATTTTCCTCATCATATAAATCAATAATTAATTATTCATAAATAATATTACAGTAATCACATTATTGACAACCAGGCGGTTCAGAAAGAGGGGCTTTCAATAAGAATTTCTTCTTCTTCTTGGCGCTAATTAGGTGACCAAACCTCTCCTTAAATGAACTTTCTAGACATTGCCAATAATGTTATCTAATAATATTATTCAGATAATATGAATTATTGCTTCGATAATGAAAAAAATACGTGTAATGACAATTATTGAAACAACAAAGAATATAAAATATCAACGCAAAGCAATTATTAACTCAATAAAATCTTTGAGCAATAATTATCTGTAACCATTATTGAGTAGTGCCTTCTTACGTAAGAATCAATAATTGGTGCAATACCATATCTTCATCGTGTTTTAACCACCGGGTATTTTAACAAAGATAATTGGTAATAACCACGCATAGTTATTTTTAAACAACTTATATTTGTCGTTTTCTTCATCCAATCGTTTTTTTCAAGTTATGGGGCCCCACATGGCATACTGGTCGCATACGAATATTCCCCGACAAGCATCGAATATTCTCAAACAACAAATGAATATTTTATAACTACTTGCTTATTTTGAAATATTTGCGTATTTTACCCCTAACTATCCACATTAATCAAATCAACCCTTACTATTTCAAAATAATAAATAGAGAAAATTAAATTTCATTAATAATAAGTTGGGGTCTTACATACCCGGCCCAATGAGATAAAATATCATGACCCAACAATGTTGATTTCATATATGGTGATGGGTAATTGCAGATTTACTAGTTGAATGTGCTGAATGCATGTCTCCGACAATTGTTTCTCGATTATTTTTTTAATTCTTTTTTTGCTTAGATCACTAAAATTTGTAATTTTAATTTATTTTCGAATCTGATGAAGTTTTCCCTCAATCAGTATCATACATAAATTTGAAGAAACCAAATTGGGAACCGAAAGCGCATATAAACCAAGATCAATTAAAATCGCACCAACGGTTTTACAGATGTTCTAGCTTTTAGGTTGGTTGAATAATCAAATTTATGGTTCCGGTTTGGTTACTAGTCAAAACCGCAACCATAAAACCGAAACCGCACCATATGTGTGTGTACGTATGAAGGGGCGGATCGAGTACAAGGGAAGCTTATGCTCAATTTTTTTTAATAGGTAAACTCAATAGGGGCAGAATTTATAAGTTAGTAAAGTCAAAGGGCCAGATTAATAAACAAGTTGAACTTGGTGGGGCAAAAGAAAAAACATTCAGTAGTTTGGCTAGGAAAGGGTTCTGTTGCACACTTGCAGGCTTGCATCATTGCTATAAAAACATTCAATAGTTTGCAGTAGTTTATAGCCTTTTTAATTCTCAGTTCTCAGTAAATATGTGTCTCATTTTGTATTTTGATTTAGAAAATATTCCATAGTTTCCATGTAATGAAGAAGTTGTTCCAAAAAAAATTTATATTTTAGATAGTTTATAGTTTTCATTGTTGTATTTGTCTACATTAATAAACTTATATCAATTTCGAAAACAGAGAGTTTATTTTATATCAATTGTTGTTTCAATTGGTTTTGAAACCGAAACCGCACCAAATGAAACCGCAACGCACCAATCACAAACGGTTTCATGTGCGGTTTTGATTTATCAAACCGCACCTAAGCGGTTACGGGTGCGGTTTCGGCTTAACTGCACCAAACCGCACCATGCTCACCCCTAATCATACATGTAATTTATATCTTTTTATTTCAATGAATTTTCCTTGGAATTGTTTCTAGGGTTTGCCAAAAAAATAAAAAATTGTCCTAATTTTAATTTTAAAATTATGTTAAATTAACTTTCAAAACATAGAATCATAAAATAGATGGTTGGTTTACAAGCCCATGCTATACTACTTTGGGCTTAATCCCATATGGTTTTAAGTTACCCTCATTCAACATTTTTTTTTGTTAAGTTTTAAAAATGAATTGAATGAAAAAAGATTACACGTTCAAACGGGCATAACCTAAAAGCATTATAAATGAATTTGATCATTTGCATGATATTTTTGGCAATGACAGTATGAGGAACTGTGGCATGCATGATCATGAAATCTAGTGTTCCTTTCTTGCCAAATATTCATGCATAAGCTCATGATTTGTTTTGTTATCTTCAAACCGTTTTGTGCTCTTATCAACTGAGAGCTAGAGAGACTCCAGAAGGTTCGGAGGATTAAACCAGCCACCATGAGAGAAAATTCGATTGAGAACTGCATGCATACCACTTTGGCTTGTCTCTTCCTAATAGAGTTCCAAATGTGAGAGACCTTTAGAACAGAGAGTGAATGTTACGAATTCCATGATCCCAGGGGTCAAACTATAGGCTAATGTCAGCACCATTGCCTACATAATAGGAGATATGTTGCTTTGCAATGTCTTTAAGCTTGAGAACTTTCTAAATTGAGCAACGGTTTGATGACGAGAAGCAGGCAGGCAGGCACCAGACATTGTTAAGTATAATATGTTGCACAACAGCACTGACTCCCAAGTCAGAGTGAATGATGAGGGGATCAGGGGTAAGGAACATGCTAGAAAGATTTACCTTTGAGAACTGTTTTTCTAATCCAAATTGTCCGGAAAGATGTGGCCTTGAATTGAATGACTTTCCATAAATGTTGCAAGATATGAGCCTTATTCCAACCTTGGCTCCAAATTTGGCAAGAGATTGGCCTTTCCATTCAACGTTTAATCCGTCCCGCATAATGATTGTACATTCAACATTTTCTTCACAACTCAAGAACCCGACTTCTATTTAGATACAATAATTCTAAGGGGACATTTTTTTGTTGACATTCTAGCGACATTTTTGGTTTTTTTTTAGTTTTTTTTTTGTAGTACCTCTCAAAAAATATATAGTATTTATTCTAACTGAAATTTTTATAAAATACAGTATTTTAGGTGTAATTTGGATACATACAAGAAACAGGTCTGTACAGTCTGTACAACCATGTTTCTTGTATGTATCCAAATTACACATAAAATACTGTTTTTTACAAAAATTTCAGTTAAAATAAATATTACACATTTTTTGAGAAGTATTACAAAAAAAAACCAAAAAAATAAAATAAAAAAATAATATCGTTAAAATGTCAGCAAAAAAATGTCCCTTTAGAAGGACTCTTTTAGATATGAGGGAGAGACACTCTCCTTTTGAAGATATTTTCTTAGATCTTTCTTATTTTGATTTAATAAATATTCTCATTTTTTATAAAATTTGTTTTTCTCCGTTTGAGAGAATTTTTTTTTGTTCATAAAACTTTCTCTGATGCATAAATTGTTAAAGATAGATTGTCCAAATTTGGATGTAGCGCTATCATGGCGGCTTGTTCTTTTGTTCCTCTTGTCAAGAATGGTCATGATCTGCGTATTCTATAATTATTTTGGAGATATGACTGTATTTTAGGAGTTTATATAATATTCATTAGCACTGTGCTACGATTTATTGTTTCAATTCTTTTATTGTAATATTTTCATCTTTTTTAACAAATTATAATTTTAATATATTTCAATCTTTTGAATTTTTATAATAAAAAAACATTTCCTTTAGAACATTTCATCAAGATAATATACACATTCAACATAGTTAAAAGTAATTTAGAAATTTCTTAAAAAATATTTTCGAGGGATGGCGTAACTCTCGTTTTCTCAATTTAAATTATACTCCATATAAATACGTTTTTAAATGTAACAAGTAATATGAATTTATACATTCTTTTCTTTAATAATATTTCTCTTTTAAATTATAAGATTATTATTAATTTTAAAAATTTATTTAAAATATATTTAAATTTAAAATTGAGATAATTTATTTAAGATTATAAAATAATAAGTCTTATAATGAATAATACTTTTATATTATTTATAATTTTATCACTATATTGGCTAAAATTTTAAAAAATTATGTTAATTTTGAGTTGACTTTAAAAAAAATTAATAATGATCAGAACGGGGTGAGTATGTTATAACTTTAAAATATTCAATAGAAAGTGTGTAATCAATAAATTATTATTAGGAAAATAGAAAAGCATAACGTGAAAGCCTACAATGTTATCATCAAATTCATAAAGCGGGAGGACTGCTTTGCTTTGTGTAAACTTTTTTTGTGAAGTTTTTTGGCATTTCCTAAAACCTCCCTTCGACATTTATAATAATTCTTATTTTTTTTTTCTATTTTTTTAATTTTTTAGTTAGTATGTTAAATTATATAAAGATTTATTTGCAAAGCGTACATATATATTCTTTGAAACATAGAATAGTAACCAAGAAAACAACAATAAGACTAACGAAGGTTGCCTAGTGGAAGTGGTTGTGGCATCTTAAGCAAGATGTTTTGGTTTTAAATTCTGTAGATAATCAAAATTTTGCGTTCCTGTTACTAACTATGCAGGATGCCATAATTATCTTTCGTCTTCTAGAGACAACCTTGAAAGTCAAAATTATCAAATTCAAACCCCGAAAACAACCCCGGGAGATCAAATCAAACCCCGGAGACAACCCCAGGAGATCAAATTAACCGCCGGTGACAACCCCGGGAAATCAAGCCAAACCCCGACAATAACTCCGGGAGATCAAGTCCAAACCCGGAGACAACCCCAAGAGATCGAATCCAGCCTCAGAGTAAACCCCGGGAAATCAAACCAACCTTAGAGACAACCTTGAGAACTGACAAAATTCAACATCAAACGAACTTCAGAGACAACCCTGAGGACTGTCAAAAGTCAACGACAGTACGTCCTATTTTGGAGACAACCTTAAAAAAAGACGACTACAACTGCATCAAACCCAGAACTAACTCGAGAGGGGAAAAATAGTAATTTTACCAACTCAACATCAATTCAGCCCAAATCACTGCAAAAGAAGTCATGCAAAATCATAACATCAATCCCAAGTGAAAACATCACAAGACAACTCAACGAATGGACTGCGAAGACTTGAAGATATAGTCATCGACCCATCTTCCCGAATTCAGAAAATGTCAAATCTCATGTCACTGTGTAGCTCTCGTCAAAAGCTTTTCGGAAATGTATAGCACACCTCTGTCGGATTCCCGGATTGAAATTTATGAAGGTTCGAGCAGACAATACGTTGGCCCGAGTGCATGTACTTTGAGACAATGGGACCCACGGGCCCGGGCCCATCTGGGCAGCCGCAGGTAGACCCACGGCTACTTTGGTCTATAAATAGACCACCCCATCATCCCAAAAAAATAAAAAAGGAGAAAAGGAGAGAAAAATCTGTCCATTTCAGCTCTTAACCCCTCCTATAATATTCCAAAATTCAATATTATTCTTTCTAAACACTTGGATACATATATACTACGACATATCAAATTTTAACCGGTGAAAATTGAGTTTTCAAGCTTTAAAAGCAGTCTGAAGCCTTCTTTGCAACACATTGTAAGATTTTTTCATATTTGAAGCTTTCTCTTGCTTTAATATATATATATCCTCACCGATTAGTTATGTCCGGATCATCGATCCGTAGCTTTTTCTCTCTTTAATATATGTATAAATGTATATGTAGACTTTAATCGAACAGTTGAGTCTGGATTGACTATCCATGACTTTTACTTACTTTCATATATATTACTTACTTTCATATATATATATATATATATATATATATATATCCAAGACCTATAGATTCAGACTCGAATTTTACTGTTTTATTATATATAATCATATATATATAATCATGCATGGATTCTAAATTCGTGGATTTTTATCTCTTTAATATATATATATAAATATATATGTATATTAACTGTTTAGTGTGTTTAAATATCTGTTTTAACTGTTCATTCAATGTAAATCCGTAATATTTAAATTTGTGAACTAGATTTATTTAAATTTAGCCATATTTAAATTTTAACCGGTTCAAAAGTTGTAAACATGGAACCGTTGAGCTAGAATGGCTAAGATTTATTTAAATCTCGTTTTCTTTCTAGTTTTTTTGTAAATATTAAGCATTCACGTGACCCCAGGTCTGTATCTAGAGAGAACGGAAAGCATGGCTATGCGCAAACATGGATTTAACTGATGAATCATTGGTTTTGCGCCGTTTAGATTAAATATTTGTTTTATTTCAGTATCATCATGCAAGCTATTCATATGATATTATGTGAGCCTAGGAGCCACGGGATCTAAGATCCAACTGACGGATCTAGCCCGGGTTCCCATGATGGACCTTCTCAGTTGTATAGTTATCTTACAAGTCATATTTGTGGTGTTTGGACATCGTCCTTCGATGCCTTTCATTCCCATAAGGAGCCCGATACTTATATGTATATTATTTTATCGAAAATACTTCGCATCTCGAGAATAAAATCAAATCAAGCCGAATACAGAATAAAATGGAAATATCAAATGCCTCAATTACTATGTGAGCATAAGATTTTAAAAACCTGTTTTCAAAATATCATTTCTGCTTATATTGCTTAAAATTAAACTTTTATACAAGTCAAACCCTTTGTATATAGATGTAAACGAGGCATAGCACTACTTCCAAATAATGCACTTAGGCCCAATTAACCGCGCGTACACACATACACATCAAATAAATTAGGAAACTGAAAAGACGCAGTAACCGTGTTGTCAAGAAAGTCAGGGGGTGCCTAACACCTCCTCCCCGCTTAATCAAGCCCCCGAACTCTATGAATCTTGGTTTTCCAAGGTCTGTTAAATAGAGTCCAATAATTGAACCTTTGTGTAAACCTTTTTAAATTCGGTTGAGTTGGTATAACCATTTCACTACTACTAACTAGCGACTCTGAATTTTTAAATCGTCGACATTTTATGTCGGACTCTTTTCAAACTCTCCCTTTCAAATAAAATTCAACACATAGAAAACATAAAGGGTAGAAATTCAAAAGGAGAAATTCCAAAAAGGAATTTTTTTCTCGACGTCGACAAACCCTTGTGCAAGGTTTTCATACTCGGACCGATCATCGAACCGAAAAAAGTATCGGGTGGATGGATCCACTGGTTCAACCAGTGTTGACCAAGTGACATCATTAATATATAAAAATATATATTAATATTAATTAATAAATTTTTAAAAAAAGCTCATTTTTATGAATTAAAAACATAATAAAGTTGAGTTACAATATAACTAAAAGTGGTTAATTTTAATTTTAAAAAAATGTACAAAAAAATATTAAAAATAATTAAAATCGATTCACTGAGTCAAATTAATCGATTTTAGCGATTGAGCCATAGGTGTGTGGGTGGTCGGCAGATTTTACTTGGGTTTTGACCAAAATTGGGTTAATGGTCCAAATCGGACCGAAGTATCGACCAATTACGATTTTAATCGGTTGAACCGACGATCCAGTCCAAATTTTAAAACCATATCCTTCTAACTGCAAACTCAAAGTGTGAACATGAGGATATCTTGAAAAACCAAAAACAAAACAAAAATAATAGCAAACAAATAAAGTCGTCAAGCACATCTCTAGGTCCCACTCATATGGTAAATCACATGATGAAGACTATAAATAAAGGATCCGGTTAGCATGAAATTTATTTTTGGATAAATTGGTCAATTGATCATTAGAATGTTGATACACATAGAACCTCGTCTGCGTGTCAGCATTTTATTGATCAATTGACCAACTTACCTAAAAATAAACTTCATACTAACTACTTCCATAAATAAAATAACAAACAATCCACCCTTCCAAATATTTAATTCCCATAAAATTAAAAATATTAGATATTTGGTCAAAGTGAATAGTATTAGTATTTGCGATGGTTTGCAAATAAAGACAAATCCATATTAGTAATATTAGTATTTGTATTCGGAATACATATAATAATCCTTTTGTTCTAAGCAGACTACGATATAAGATTACAAATGATTAAAAAAATATTTTAATGTAATGAATATCCATTTTATCAAAGATGAATTTTTTTTATATTAAAAAAACACGAAAAAGAAAGACATGTACTTTTGACCTAATTTTTATCCCAGCTATTTGTGTAGATAATTATTCATAATTGATGGGCCCATGGACACATTTTTTGGTGTAACAATAATATTGGCTCAAGCAATTGTGTTCATTCCCTTCCAAAACCCTCCCCGGAAAACCCTCTCAACCGTACAAAACCAAAATCAAAAGTAGATAGCCTTTTACATTTAAGTTATTGCACCACCAAATTTTCTTAAGAAGGTAAACTTCAAAATTGTTCTCATACAATATATTGTAATGATTTATAATTTAAAATAAATATAAAGATCACTAAAAATGAAATTAATAATATACATTACATTTAGTCAAACTAACTTATTTTAAAATAATTTATAAGTCATTTTTAAATAAGACACAAATAATTATTTTTTTAACTTAAAACTTAACTTATAAGCCAAAAAATAAGTCGTTACCTCCTTTCCATGCAACTAGAGAGCCTCTATAAGAGAAAGTCATTACTTTAATACTTCATTCGCTCGTTAGTGCCCTTCCTTCAGTTGGCTTTGCCTTAGGTTCTACCATATATTATTATTTACCTATTAATGTTAATATGAAGATTTTAAATCCAAATAATCTTACGTAGGATGATACATTGATACTTGAATAACAATATGATATTATATGATTTTACATGAAAGAATTGTTTTCTTGAATGTAACTAGTAGCCGCTAAATGGTAAGAAAGAAGGTTACTAAGCTAGACCTTAGGCACGGGACCAGGCCGAGCCCTGGCCAGACCCAGGTCGCAGGCGGAGCCTGACTAGGCTTTTTACTTCAAACAAGGGTATCTTTAAAGCCTTTAGGCCGGGCTTAACTGGTCTAGTCATTGACCATATTAATCCAAGGCTAGATCGCAAACTTTTTGTGCACTTATGTCTGAGGATAATTTTATAGAATACTAAAACATTAGTTATGACATTATAAAAATTTAAACTTTAGTATCTATATTGTAATTCATCGTCAACTTGAAGAACAGTTTTACAATTTGTCAAAACCATCCAAATTACTTTATGGTTTTGCTTGCATCATCATTTGAATCATTTCTCCCTTATTTCACTCCTCACTGTGCTGGTGCAAATGCAATAATAGTGCCACTCTCCTCTCACATCTAATTGCCTAAACCCCTTAGTTGTTAAATTCAGGTAGCAAAAGCAATAAACTTTGTTACCCCTTTACTCTTCTTTCTCATCACATTGCCTTGTTGCCTTAAAATAGCTAAAAAAACAAACCCATTTTTTTTTCTCACTGGAAAAATGGAGCTGTTAAGGCCTGCCATGAACAGGGGTTTGAACAGAGGGTATCCTGATATTTTGATTGTGATGATTGCAGAGATGTGGCAGATAATGAATGGTAAGGCCGTAAGGGCAAGGAAGATCAGTATTCAAAGATTAGGGATGGCCCCCCTCTAAAGGCTGCAACAGAAATGAGTGGCACTGCACCATTAAAGATCACTAATACCCTTCTCTTTCTCTCTCTGTATCTACGTGTATATATTTTTATACATATCTACTGTATTTTCTTGTTTTTACTCTTGTGTGGTTCTTCTGCTCACTCTATTTAATATGGGTCCATTCAATTTATCCTTCTACCACTCTGCAGAGGCCCTTTTTTGGCTTTTTGTCACTCTCTTTCTTGCTTTAAATGGTGTATCTCAGATGATTGTCCTTCGTTTACTAGACCCCATTTGTGATTTGAGCTTTAAAATCTAGTGGGCATTGTGTGTTTCTTCTATTTGGCTTTGGGAGAGAGAAAGGGAGAGTGATGATGATTCTCCATGGCCGTCTGACTCTGAATATTTTTTTTCAGTTTCTTGGGTTTTGTGTTTGTGAGAAATACAATCTCACTTTTCTTTCATGCAAGCAAGCAAGATAAACCCACTTTTCTTGTTAGCTTTTTCATCTTGTTGTTTTTGTTATTAAAAAAAAAAAACAAGATAACCTCTCTTTTACCACTGTTTACAAGCTTTTGATTTTATACTGTTTGGGGAGAAAGGGAAACCAATGATTTCATGTGAAATTTGTACAGCATTTGCTTGTTTTGGGTTTCTTTGAGGAAAACTACATATAGTGGCCATTGATACAGAAACAGGCCACACTAACCCTTTTGAATATTGGAAATATTTCTATGTTCTAATTAGGAAAAATGACTGCATAAAAAAGGTGACCCCATATATTCTTGTTAATAGGCTTTTGGAGGAGATTGCATTTTAAAGAATTTGATCTGTTGGTGGATCACAAATTCGATGCAAATCATTGCAAGGTTGGTTCACATGTTTTCCTCTTGTTGTCTTTGATTCAACTTTCCTATTAAATTTGCAGCAACACACGTGCTCTGAAGAACTCTGTTTTAAACTTTCTAGCTGAACTTACCCTTACTAATTCATATTGAGAGTGTTCGTAACTTCGTATGCATCTCAGCTAATTGTTTTATATCTTTATTAGTTTTTCAATGTGTCATTTGTTGTTTTAAGCTACTTCCCTACCGCAACAGTAATCTGAAAAGCCCCACCATTGCTTCAACTTCATCTTCTTTATCTTTAGTTGACCAAGATCGACTGATATTTAGGGGATCAAATTTTCTGATAATGGTTTCCATTAGTACGAAAATAGGTCAAAAGAATAGTTATAGTGAAAGGGTGTGGCTAGCAAAAACATTGAACTTACAAGGGTGTGGCTAGTGAAAGGGTGTACCCATTGGCATCTATGTCACATGGATGCAAACATGGGTTTGGGGAAACAAGATGATTAGAAAGTCAACATACAAAATTTTGACTAATGAGATTAAAATTGACACTGCAAAAATTTGTTGCAATCCAATAGGAGTATTTCTGTTTACAGCCAGGCAGCTGTTGGTTTGTTGCCATACCCATGTTCTAGGGATTATGCAGATTAGAAACATCCTAGCTTAAGTGCTTGTTGCATTGCTTTCAAGTAAGAACTGATGTTCTCCAAATTTATGCTGTTTCTGTGTCTGTATTTGTTCTTGAATATTGGTTGTGCACTATGTCAATATAAAGTTTTTTGTTTTTCTGCTCCAAATTGCAAAGTTTTCCTAGATGCTCCACAAGCATAATTTCTAGCACCAATTACCCAAGTTGATTACTGTTTACATAGTTCTAAAATTATATCGGGGGTATTCTTGTCCATATGTTATGAAGTTCGGTTCCTGTACTCCCATTTAGATCCCTTTAATTGGTGATAGGTAACCCTCATCCTGACTGATCTGGCATATTTAAATTAGTTTTCATTGATTTTAACAATACTCTTGGCGTGTTGGTCTAAACCTTTGTTGGCAATCTATGATAGTTTTGTTTTTGGGATTTTTGAGGAGGCTTGAGTTTCCCCTTACTCCTGGTATAGTTTGCTTTAGGTAAGATTTTGGTGTTTTGGGAGGCACAGGATGCTAAGATTCTTTGAAGGAGTTGCGGGTATCAGGACTAAAAGGAATGTTGGGATTTTAAATGATACACATCTCTCTTCCTCTCTTCTTTTTCTGTGTATTTTATTTATTTATGATGAGTCTCATCATTCTTTGGGATAGGGTTTCATGTTAGCATAGCTTTGAGCTTTAGTTATGGGAGCATTTAGAGGAGTTGCTATTTTAGATGTTCATGGAGATTGGTGGTCTGTGCTTCTTTAGTTTCCTTTATTATCCTATTTTTATTTTCTTACAGGGCTGCTTTTCCTCCCTCTATATATTCTCTCTTATATTTAACAATACTACTACTTTTTCTTTTTAAAATAAATAGTTTAGTTTTGAGAACAATATTTATTGCAATTTGTTGGCCTGTAAAATATAGTTAACTGGCTCTGATTCTTACTTTTGTCTAACGTTATGGTTTCATAGTTCTGCAAAGAAAAAAAACTTCAGTACCCTCGGAACCAAATGGCGATGAAATTTATGTTTACCACTTGAATTTTCTAGGTAATGTATGCCACAGCTTTATGGAATATGCAGAGCTAATTGGGATCATTAAGATTACTGTGTTATAGTCTCTCCAGATCAATCGAGAAATCTTTTGGAAGAATTGGGAACATTATATTGGAACAGAACCAGCTTGATATGTATTTAAAAGCTCTTGAAACCTAATTTTTTTCTGATTCCCTGTCATCACACAATATAATGGATAATGATGTATTTAATGTGCCACTAGATATGGTATGCCAGAACCCCATCATTGTGAGTGGAAATATTTCACATTCAACCTCAGTTTCCCATGTTCAGTCCAATTCACAAGATCTGAACAACCAAAACCAGATCATGGCTGGATTTCCTACACTTTCCATGATGCAAGGTGAGCTCCTAAGTGAACTCCATGGGGGTCTTCACTTTGCAAGTCATGCTGGTACTTCTAGTGCACTGGGTCCGAGGAGTTCACAGCTTGAGAGAACTGTTATTGGGGATACCTCAATAGGCAGATCATGTTCAATCAGTAACATTGATGTTCAGGATCGATTTATGGCCGGAATGCCCATTTCTGCTGCTTCCCTTGCAACCCTTTTGGCTGCAAGGTATGGTCCTCATGGGAATTTAAATGATATAGAGATGTTGGCGCATTCAGCACATCATGGGGAGGTTTCTGATACTTTTGTTTCTAATGACTACTCTGATACTGTACAATCTTCACTCGGAACCTCTGTAAACTATGGGTATGATGGGATGCTTGGTGATTTAAGCAGTAAATGGGACTTCCACAAGTTTCCCGCTCCTCAACTTGGTGGGACAGTTGCCCAAAGAACTGAACTTGAACCATTCCAAACTATGGGAAGCATGGATCAAAATGGGTGGATATCATCAGAAAATACCAGTATGAGTACTGATACTACTTCTGGTTCCTCTAGATATAGCAGTGAGCTATCCCTAAGTCTTTCTACATGCCAGCCTTCAGTTATTTGTGGAACAACTATCCAAGAACATTGTTCGGAGATGAGTGGTTCGGGTTTAAGTAGTCTTTCTTTGCATGAAAGACGGTTGGGCTCAGAACAAACTTCTAGCAACGGCAAGAATCTTTCTTTGAGTTTTGGTTATAAACCGGTCCAAGTTTCACAAATGTTATGTGGATCAAGATTTCTTAATGATATGCAAGAAATACTTGCTGAAATTGCTAGCTATTCACTCGGAAATTCAGGTCATCTAAGCTATCCAACAAGTGGGACCGGAGCTGGGGAAATCTTTTCATTCTCTTTAAGTCGGTCTGCTGGAAGAAGCTATTATACAGCTATGGGTCCTGATGACCTCCCCGATGGCAATGACACCATGTTGTGCGAACGGGAAGTTAAAGCGAAGAAGAAGCATATGCTGGATTTACTACAAATGGTATGTTCTTATTAACAACCCAATTTTTAAAAAGATGCATTTTTATTTTAACATTATAAACAGATAATATTTCTAATTTATCATGACCTTTCACTATAATTTTTAGTTCACCATCATTACTAAATTTTACAAGAACTTGAAAAGTTCTTTTTGTATAATGTCACATTTTTATTTTTTTTCAAACGACCTCAAGTGTGTATGGGGAACTCTAATTAATCACGAAATTTTACCAAAGGAAAAGAGGAAAAGAGGGGAAAAAAAGAAAAAGTATTGCATATGATTTATAAGGTATTACACGAAAAACTTGAAAACTAAGTTCAACAATAAGCTTTGCCTGACCATTATCATCCTTTTCTGAACTCAGGTCGACAGTCGATACACCCAATGCTTGGATGAAATCCATAAAGTAATATCAGCATTCCATGCAGTAACTGAATTGGATCCTCAAATACATACTCGTTTTGCTCTTCAAACAATCTCTTTCTTGTATAAAAACCTGAGGGAGAGAATAAGCAACTATATCCTTGCAATGGGAGCACATCTCAATGAAGGAGGTAGAAGAGAAGAGGAGAGGTCATTTGAAACATCTTTCATTAAGAAGCAATGGGCGCTCCAACAGCTAAGAAGAAAAGATCATCAGTTATGGAGACCCCAGAGAGGCCTGCCAGAAAAATCTGTATCGGTTTTAAGGGCATGGATGTTTCAGAATTTTCTTCACCCGTGAGCACTTTACCACAAAGAATCTATCATTTAGTTCTGTTTCATTCCTTGTTCTTGGAATTCCAATTTGTGTCATCAAGAATGATTTCTTGATATTTTCTAGGATTTTCTTTCTTGAAATTCTGATTTATTGCCATACACGAGTCTTCATCCAAATCAATAAAATAAAAATGTTTGCAATATGTTTTGATCTTCACTTGGCTATAATGCATTACACAAGTTTTTAGCGCTTGCGACATGGAAATCATTATCATTCATTATGAAGGCTGGAATCTTGAATTTTGAATTTAATTGATTTGCAGGTATCCAAAGGATGCAGAAAAGCATTTGCTTGCAGTAAAAAGTGGATTGACGAGAAGCCAGGTAACTACGGCTCCTATCTGTTATTTGTTTTTCTTTTCTGTTTTTTTTTCATTTGCAGGCTTGCAACACTAAAATGATCAAAATCTAAATGTTATTTTAGCTTAAAAGGAGAACATGTTATAAACGTTTGGAGGATAATATTTCTCAGTTTTGTATTTAATTATTTCTGAAAGTTTCTGTAAATAATTTTATACTAGACTATATGAAAATATTTCTGTCAACCTTGTACCTCTTTCCCTGGCTGTTATTTATCTGAATAATATGATGGAATGATATTCATCTATGACAATGCCCTCGAACACCAGACTGTTAATTGGTATTCTTCTAAGTTTCCATCTCTATTTTTATTTTTTAACCCTATGTGTTAATAATCAGGTGTCCAATTGGTTTATAAATGCTCGAGTTCGGCTCTGGAAACCAATGATAGACGAAATGTACTCGGAGATGAATAGGAGGAAAGCTCGTCAGAATGGAGAAGAAACTGATAGCCAAAGTAGAAGCCTTATAAGCATCGACAGCCAAAGATTTAGAATGATTTGACATGGGAAATAAGGTATACGTTGCAAATGGCAGCTAAACATTGCTTGATCATTCATATAGGGGGGATATAAATCAAGTGTAAAACATGATTATAAATGTACATAATCATCTCTACAATTGTGATTAAGTTAGCCATATGTTATTCTGCATGTATTTTTTTCTATTCGAACCCATTAAAAAGTTTAGTATAATCAGTATGCCTCTCTCGTGTGCTCAAAACAAGAACTTTCATGCTCTTAACTAATCTATCTGCATTCAATCATTTATACGTTTGGATTGAAGGAATGGAATAGAGTAGGGAATGGAATAAATGAGAGAATGGAATAAGAAAGGGAATGAAATGATTTTTTAATATTCTATGTATATGTTTGGTTGATATTATGAATACATCTAAGAATGAAATAAATACGCAATCAGGCGGGGTGTGAGGGGGTGG
The DNA here is from genome assembly GCA_020205615.1 of Panax quinquefolius. NCBI lineage: Eukaryota > Viridiplantae > Streptophyta > Magnoliopsida > Apiales > Araliaceae > Panax > Panax quinquefolius. Next base: position 84,966,861 of record CM035174.1, on the reverse strand, counting down.
GGGTGGGGTGGGGGTGTGTGTAGGTGTGAGCATTCGGTTATAACCGAACCGAATTGTCTATTCGGTTATAACCGAAAACCGAAATATCGACAAAACAACTATTCGAAATGCTAACCGAATTTTCACACAACTAGAATAACAGAATACCGAATTACCGAATGCACAATTGAGTAATTCGATAATAATCTTTCGAATAGACATTTGATATTAATAATTAATAATTAATAATTAATTTTCCTATAATTAATAATTAATAATTATTTTTAAAAAATATTACAATTAATAATTAATAATTAATAATTATTTTTTAATTAATATTACAATTAGGTTATTAGGATACCCGAATAGTCTGCTTTTTGAAAACCGGAACCAAACCGAATATTGAATAATAATTGGTTATAGCAAAATTCCAAAAAAAACCGAAAAGCAGAAATAATTGGTTAAAATTGTTTGGTTCGGTTCGGTAGTTCGGTTTTAACCGAATTGTGCTCACTCCTAGGTGTGTGGGGTAGGCGTGGGGTGGGTGGGGGTGGGGGTGGAGTGGGGTGGGGTGTATACATAATCACATAATATTATTTTTTTTTGGGTGGGGGTGGCGTGGGGGTGTGGATGCGAGGTGGGGGGTGTGGGGGGGTGGGTGGGGGTGGGGGGTGGCTCTGCTCCTCTTTCGCTCGCCTCTGCTCCTCTTTCACAGATTCATAGATTGATTGAATGAAAGAACATGGAACCCTATTTTATTTTTAAGGGGCATATTTGTCAATTACTTAAAAATAATAGATGGAATAAGTTATTCCTACTCCCCCTTCTAGGAATAAAAATTATAATTTTAAGTTAACACCTATCCCACTAGGAATACATTATTCCGTTGGAATAAACAAACCAAACAATATTTTTATCATTCCAATGGAATGATTCATTCCATTCTTCCTCCTATTCCATCGATCCAAACGTAGCATTAGCGTATGTGCCGGCTGTTCAATTAACTCGTCTTCTTTCCAGTTTTGAAACATGCTATTAGGTAAAATTATTTGGATTGAAGAGAGTAACTTGCTCTGCGTTCAAGCACATCTTCGTGCTCTGACAAGGGAACTGTTAAATTCACAACAGAAAATGTTATTTTCACAACAAAAGTGTCGTTATAGATTCTATAGCTACGGTTTTCACTATCGCTATACATTTACAGCGACACTTTTGTTGTGAAAATAACAAAAAGTATTGTGGATTTAACAATTCCCTATATTTGTTTGTACCGGGTGTTAAAGTTTTCAAGCATATTGTTTATGTACTTAATTGCATTAAACTTGAACGATTATTGTCTAAGGTTCTGTTGGTTGTTGCCAAAGCTTTGAGTGTGCCTTTCCCTTGTGGATTTGAGCCAGTTCTCCTTTACACATTGTATTGTGGAGGAACAAAGAATAAGGATATAATACCAATTCTCCTTTGCACATTCTCAAGGTGGATAGGATTCTCCATATTTCAACTCTACTTGCCTTTTCATCACCCCACAACTATGGAGGAAAATAAATATTCTTTAAGAAATATTAAAATCATCCTTTTCCCCAACTGAAATGAAACAAAAAAATAAAAAATAAAGCTCTTTTCATATCATCATTGTTTAATTAATCCCTAAGAAGGTTCATCTTATCATTGTCACATACTATAATTTACAAGGGAATGGTGACGATAAAAATATAAATCTTTCACATTTAAAAGTTTCAGATCAATGCGGCATACCAAACACTGTTGTGTTTGGATTGAATGAATGGAATGATTCATTCCATTCTAGTTGGAATGAGTTATTCCATGCTCTCCCTTCCCTAACACTCTCATGGCTCAATGATAAAAAAAAAAAACTACTTATAAAGGCTTTGGGTAAGAATCCAAAATTTCAAAAAAAATAAATAATGGTTCAATCCATTTCAATCACAACTAAACACAATTTTTTTTATTCCATAAGAATGAGTCGTTCCATTCCCACCTTTATTACTACGATCCAACAAACACGTAGGCTAACACAATTACCAGATAGCTTAACTCAACAATAAAGAAAATACAATTACCTTGACAAAGAAACAGACACAAGCTTTAAGCTGCAAAAGCGCAAGTTTGCCAAACGCTTTTTATTATTCTTACTTGCTTTTGTCTTTATCAAATAATTATTCTGAGGATGTACAGATAATTCACTCCTCTACTAACCTTTATGATTACAAAGAATCCAATCTCACATATTCTAATGTTTTTTTTTTGACCTTTTGACCTTGCTCGTCTCTATCTTTCCTCTCTGTATCTACAATCCTCCATTAATTTCCTTATCTATATAATTCACAGAATTAAGAATCCTTATCTTGTTACACAGATTACAAAATCTTAGCTCCTAATTCTATCATCTATTAAACTTCGAGAGGAATTCTTGTTTTTATTGGTTTTAGCTTTAAGCCCATGCTTTCTGGTGAGAAAAGCTCGGGAGAGATGCAAGTCGGACTCAAGGGACTTCTCGGGCTAACATTGTATTGAGATGGTCTGCAGAAGCCATACCCCATGAGGAAGTATTCCAATGGTATTAACATGGCATCTGGTTGCTCTTTTGTTACCACCGAACCGCATGCCTGAACCTGCCAGACACAATACTATCAAGTACAGCCCATGTTTTATGTATGCATAGCATCAGAGTAGAGATTGGCATAAAACCTGTGTTACATACCTCAACTAAGGCAGTATATCTTCTATCCAGTTTTGAAGTCATGTGAAGAGACTCAAAGTGGAAAGGAGAGTTCTCCCCAACAAATATTAAGGATCGACATTGTAGTTTCTTTAATCCTAAAGTGATGTCCGGTCTCCTGCCAGAGAGCAAAACAATTAAGTTCATTTAGACCAGAAAGTAGCATGCGTCACACTGTTTAAGAGTGGGTCAGCTCTGTAAACATACAGGATGACTTATGCCATGGGAAAAAAAATCTCAATTTAATATCACTACCATGGCAGGTTGGACCTACCAGTTCATAAACCCTTGGTTCATATTCGTGCTAACTGAAAGTTTTCAAGTTCACTAATTTTTATTTTTAAAAATGCAGATGAAAAGTTAATGTAAACTTTTTCCAGAGACACTTTGATAAGTTCGGCTACTCTCAAGCATTTTACATCCAAACTAAATGTGGTCACATAAGTAACCATGAAGAATCAAGTTGTAAGCTTGAGCAAAATGACACTAAGAATGCTAGAAGGATGTTCCTTCTCAAGGAATACAACAAAGTAAAGGATCATATTAGAACTTCTAGACAACAATACAGGCACCAAGAACCCCAAACCCCAGGAAAACCACTATTTACTTTGCCCACATATGTAGATGAAAGATGAGGAAAGTTTTCTAAGAAACGGATTTACCCATTAATAGCTTCAAGAAACTGCAATACATTAAGACTCTGCCTCTCTCCCAAAAACTGCAAATAAAACATAGACCTGCAGAAATTAGCAGAGTGCCCCAACCTAGCCAACATTTCTGTATCATTTTCCGGATTTACATGGATCTAAACAAGAAAACAGAAGCACATACTCTTCTGCATGCTTGAACTACATCTGAATCTACCACTTGGACATTGTCACGAACATCCTGTAATTTCATTTGGTATACAAATTAACCCATCATATCTTAAGAACCAGATACCAAAATTTCATAAACTGGAAGCAGAAAGATACCTTGCTGAAGTAACGCATAAGCAACAACTCCTTCACTAATCCGCACATGCCGTAAAAGTAAAGTAAATTTGACATAACCTGAAAATAATTGACTGTGTTAGACAATAACAAGATATAACCCCTCCTTCCCCCCCCCCACACACAAAAAAAAAAAAAAAAAAAAAAAAAAAATACCACACCCACCACCCACACAAAATAATTAAATAAGTCTCAATTTTGCACTCTCCAAGAATTACAAAAGGTTGAGAAAGTTAACCTTATTATACAACCACTCTGTCCAGCATGGTCTTTGGCATAGAGGGGAAACAAGTATCAAACCAAGTACACGACGTGAATATTTTATCTGTTGCCAAGTGAGTACAAAACCAGCTCAGTAAAACCTCAATTGTTCAAGACAAACAACCAAGTCTTTTAGAAAAAAGATCAGGCATACTATACAACGGACAAAACTTACAGCAAACAGGGTAAGGATGTAAGCACCAGCTGTTACTCCCATACACATCACTGTACCAAGTCTGTATAAGGAATTAAGAAGAAAAGTCAGCTTTCTTCCATTGATTCTTCCTCAATATCATCTAAATAAAACACAAGGAAAAGGCGGCCGGGGCCTGTATAGTAGGTTGGAGAAGACGAAACACAGACCCTTGGAATCAAGTATAGTAAAAACTTTCAACTATATAAGAAAACAAAGCAGTTTCCTACTTTGCTAACACTAACGTAGACACAAAATAAGGGAGTTCTTTAATTACTAAATATTTACCCGAAATAGTCAAGAACCTCAGCAACCTGATCTGCCAAGTCATCGACAGATAACACTGGGTCATCAGGGCTCGTAACAGCAGCTCCCAACTGAAATAACTCTTGAAGGCAGTATTAGATAAGAAATTATGTGAAATCAACAAAAATCAGCACAAATACAAAAACTGAAGGCAGTATTAGATAAGAAACTAACTCAACAAAAATCAGCACAAATACAAAAATCATGCAAGTGTACTAACCTCATGCCCAGGAGGACTAATATGGTAAATGCAAAAGTTATGGAGCAGCAAAGAAAATGCTTCTGGACACATCAAAAGTCCTTGAAAACAGGAGACATCTGCTTAATCACATACACAAGGACCAAAAAGAATTAGATTCTAATAGCATTGTTACCTAATTGTAGGTACCCTACCAGAACCCACGCATTTCAACGACAGATCTCCAAATATGGTTTTAGATAAAAAGAAAGGATGTTATCAGGACGCATTGAGATTACAGAAGTAAAAGGAGAAGAAGTCTTCAAAATTGAAACCAAAGAGGAGAAATACAAGTAGGAAACAACAATGTCTTCAAGGAAGTGCATCCCTCCAATCTCTATGAAAATCTCACACAGAAACTTTCAAAAAACTCCTGTTGCCAATGCCCAAAGACAAGCACAAAAGGACATGGTGTCCCATAGCAGGGGAAACTCAATATATAGTTCAGTTTCGTGGAAATGAAAATTCAAATGAACATAGGTCAAACTCCTGAGTAGCATAAACTATGCAAATTAAACTATTTTGAGGAGTTTGGACAATATCCAGGACAAATTACGGAGGAATACAATGATTATACTTTATTAGCTAACCATATATGACTGTATGTAAGCTTGAGAACTAGTAACGGATCAAATGCATGATTACATAAAAAGAGAAGTTTGGTCAAATATATTGTAATTAATGATGCACTAAATTTGATTGATTCACTCACGATTTAACGCTAGATCAGGATAGGTAACTAGAGCCGGCTTTTCCTGGTCTCCAAACACAGCAACAGAAACGGAACCAAGGCTAGTTTTAATAAGGTAGTCCTGAACGAGAATTAAGAAAACACACTTGGTCAAACTTATAACAGAATGTAACACACATATCCAGCTACATAAGAAAACTTAGTATAACCATATTTAATCGATAACAAAAACTAGACCTTTCCGATAACTAGGTTCACAACTTTATGGTTGTCAATTTAAAAAGAGGAACAATTCATTTATACTTGAGTTTGGCATCTTTTTTTTCCCAATAGAGTTTCTATCCCATGTGCAGTGGTCTTTCTAAAGCAAACACTTTTGTTCTTGCCAGCTTCTGTTGCCTTTTATTAATGGATAGAATGTACAATGTAAAGGAACAATACAGAAACTAACTACCACACTCTTCCCCTAATCTAGAGAAAACTAAAGAAAAAAGATTTTCAATCTCCTAATTGCTAGACAGTGATTAGTATTTCACCGGTTCTCAAGTGGGAGATCCAATTTGCAATCAACATGTAACAGGGAAAGCCTCTAGAGAGATTAATGATTCAACCAACAAATTGCATCCCTGAGAATTTAACAAAGTCTCAAATCCAAAAAGATTGCTCAAGTGCAATAAAACCTGACAATCCCCATACTTGGGACCAAAATGTAATTAAAAAAATAAAAAAGACACCTTCCCAATGGCCTGAAATTTATGAAGTTCTACAACAACCCCAACCATAAGAAACAGCAATTTAATTAACAGAAAAAAGGTCTCCTGCAATTCTAACTTATTTACAGCTCACTATCAAGAAGGAAAAAAAATAACAGCTGCTCCCATTCCTAACTCCACACTTTTAAAACAATTGAACAATCTCACGATAATTCATAAATGTAAATATAGAGGCTCACATGGACGAGAACGTGCCCAGAAATGCAATCAAATACATAAAAACGAATTAGCAAATTTCTTTTACTAAAAATCAATCAATCAAAAAGAAAATCGCACCATAAACAATAATGCGAAGGAAAAAAAAAATTGCAGCCAAATTAAGCTCCTCTGTAACTCCATAATCTTGTATAATAATCAAAATGCATTTCATGATCAATCAAAACCTTCATTTCCACCTAAGAATTAAAGAAACCACGCCTCAAAAACATTTGATATTGTCCCCAAAATTATCAAAATCGAGGTAGATAAACAGAAATGTAGCTAAATACATAACACACATACATTCATATATACATATACTGCAATGTATATAATTTCTAACCTTTCCGGCTAGCGAGATCGTCTCCATATCAATGGAAACAGAATCGCTTGAGTCCGCCATTTCTCTCTCTAAAAACTCTAAATTCTCTCTCTCCTCAAAAAAGTCCTCGCTATTCTCTCTCAAATTGGAGACGCATTGGATTTAGCATCCATAGATTATATACGAATCTATGTGCCTCTTATTTTCTCTCTCTATATCTCTATATTCTTTATATTTCTCTCTCTATATCTTTATCCCTTATTTTTTTGTCTCTCTAACTTAACTCTCGCGCAACGTCCACGGACTCACCGACGCTCGCCTTCACGAGGTATTAGTATACTGGTTAAATATTAACCAGAGTTAGAGACCGACAGAATTTCTAAATTACCAAAATGGCCTTGTCCACATGGGACAATTGACATTGACAAGACTACGTTTTCGTCTTTTGACCGTTTGTGGTCAAATGAGATAAAATATTTTTGAATTTAAATTTTTGATAAAAGTGATTTTGAATAAAAATAAAATAAAATTCAAATAAAATTTGATATTTTCGCATATTCTCTCTCGCATGAATGTATAATCCATCTACTATTCACGTGAGAGGAAACTCTTAAAATTATTACTTTTATTTATGAAAATATCAATTGTTTTTTATTTGTTAGGCAGTGGAGGTATTAAAAAAAATTGACTTCATTGGTCAATTTATAATTATTTTTAAAAAAAATATGTTAATTTGTTTAATTCTAATCCAACCAACTATAACTATTAAATATTAATTAAAATTGTAATATTTATTAGTTTTGAAATTTAAGTAAATGAATTCTTACAATTTAATTTAATATTAAAGTGTTCCAATTCCATTTATTTTTCTTCCTTTTAAAATAAAAAATTGCCTTCTTTATTTATTTGTTGTCTTTTGGAGTAAGCTAGATTTTCTTCGAACCTTTTTGACTAAAAGTATTGATGAGCGCATCAAATCTTAGACAAGGAGAATACTCAAAAGTTTTATGTTTGATGCATATATTATAATAATAATAATAATAATAATAATAATAATAATATATTAAATATACTTAAAAGTTACTTTTTTCATTAAAATTAGAGATACTTCTATACGATTAATTTTTTATTCTCAAATATAACCTTAATATTAATTAAGAATTTAACTGTGACGCCCTCAAAATTAGGTATACATCACTCATCTTGGGTCGCCAGAGATACGTAGATGTAATTCAAATATAACTTACTAATACATTTGTAGGTATACAATACGATAAAACATAAAGCGTGAGTTTGAATACAAATATTATCTACTAGAGATTATACAAACTCAAAAGGAGTCCTCATTACAATTATTATCATACTATTTCACGTAGAATAGTGAGGACTACTAATCTTATCCTCCTGGACCATCACTCCGCTCCTCGACTCAAAATCAAATTTATATTCCGTTTCGCAAGAGAAAACGGTGAAAGGAAGGTGAGCTCAATCAATTTCAAGAAGAAATATTATGACTAAGATAATGCAGAATAAATTATCATTAGTCTCCAACAATGTTAAACCGATAAAATATAATGTACATCAAGTTTAAGCGCTTGTGAACAAGCAATCCATTAAAAAGTCAGTAGAAAATAAAATATACTATCTTTTATGATTAAAAAGGTTTTCATCATCAATTATCATCGGCGAGGCTCGAATTTTAATAAATAATTCACATCATGAAATCATCCCCGCTTCTACGCGCCAAGGATATTCTTTAAGATTACCACCAACGAATTATCCATGCACCACTGCGCCAAAGATAATCGTATTTTCATCAACTGATTCCCGATCATGCCATAAAATAATTCATCTTTGCTTTCCTCGTAGAAGAGAATCCATAGCCATAATCATACCAAAACTCGCCCATCAATGCACTACGCCAAGATGAAGACTTTTAATTTTCACATCATTTGTAACATTACGATCGTGATATACCTTAGAATAATCCTCATCATAATCATACCAAGTCCATCTACATACTACTGCCACGATGACTTTCAAATATAACATAAACATGAGGATGATGACAATGATATAAGAATTTAATTAAACAAGTTCAAGAATTAATTTGTCAGAGAACCAATAACGTCCAAATTGTCAACACGATACTTTTTGTAGAATAAAATTCAAGAATGATCGGAAGAATATTTCCATTTGAAAAAGATCTTTAGATGAAGCCTTGAAATATCAATGATATTTCACTAATTTCATAGAAAGTATAAGTCAAAATTTTAATCAATCGAGTATAATACCGAATGGAATAACAAAAGATATCACCACGCGTGCAGATCTTAAAGATAGGCGGTTATTTCAATAGAATAATAATAACGGAAACCCAGGGTGAAATTACAATCGACGAGGATGTTCCAATGAGAATAATAAATGCGGAATAATAAATGATGGAACCTGGGTTGGCGTACAGATAAAGACGAGGATATTAAGCGTAATAATAAAGGCGGAATAATAAAAAAATGGAACCAGTCCTACATATAAGATGATGATGAGGATATTAAATGTAATAATAAAGACAAAATAATAAAAGAATGTCACCAAGTATAGGGTAGAAATTGCAGATATATATAAGTTATTCCAACGAACAATAAAGAAATGGAATAATGAAGTTTCTTCTTGAATACTGAAAAGAATAATATATCTTACAGTAAAAAAATGAATATAAGAGTAGTTAAGAAGGTAAATCTTTTCTTCTTTTCTCCTATAATTTTTCTCTCAGAGTTTGGTGAATTCGTAAGAAAATAAAGAAGGAATGAGCTTTTATTTATAGAAAATGGATGCAGATAAGAATTAACTCATGAACAATTCAGATTGATTTACTTTAATCTGACTATTCATATTTAAAGCAAAATCTTTTAAATAAAATATAATATATTCTATTTATAATCTAATAAAACGAATAACTTTATAAAAGATTTCTTACTAAATCTATCTTAAGACTATCTAAAACACTATGCATAATAAAATATAATATATTCTAATTATTATCTAATAAAAGCAGATACTTTATAAAAGTATTATGTTTTATATAAAAAAATTTTACTATCGCAAAACACTATGCATTAATATTATCTTAACACTACGATAATAGAATATAATATATTCTATTTATGTAATAACTTTATAAAAGTATTTTGTTTTATATAAAAGATTTTACGTATTATTACATTAATAATACCAACAAAAACTGAACAGTGACTTATCACGTAAAGATCAATAATCAATACCGCAGTGTCTTCTTATGCAACCACACGACATCGCATTTTTAACAGATTGTTTCAACAGCTTAACAGTAAAACTTCCGCCGTTATTTTCATAAAAGTATTTTTGTCGTTTTTTCAATCCAAATAATAATTCCGTTAATGGGTCCACTAATGATTGTCTTTGTTACTTAATATTCCCTCGTTAAAGCGAATAATATTCTAAACCAATCGAATATTATATAACAACTTGCGATTTCTGCAAAAATTTATAAATATTACCTACAACTATTATATCAATTTCACTCCATAATATTCAAAATAATATTTATAGAAAATTCATCTTTATTCAAAAAGTTGGGATTTTACATTAACGGTAATGATTTGATATTAAAATGATAATAAAAAATAATAACAAATTTAGAATATCATCTCAATTAAAAATTTGTTATTTTATAAACTCAATTACTTACGTGAATGAAATTAATTTTTTTCATGGTGAAAGTAACGCAATTAATTTTCATCTTTCACACACTAGTAAAATGGAGTAAAATTTAATCTAAAAATATTTTCAAATCTTAGATAAAACGGGTGAAAAAAAGTTTGTATTTTTTTAAATTATGCAAAAGTCTAAAATTTAAAATTTAATATGAGTAAACTTAAATTTTTGGTCAATAACATCGTAATAATTGTTATTTTAAGGACTCAATTACGTGAATGGCATTAATTTTAAATTTCAGAATTCTGCAAATTAACTTCAAAAAGTTAAAATAAGAATCTTTTGTGTTGTAGAGGTAGTCTTAAATTTACATAACAATAATTTTCTTTGTTCCTTTTTCTTTTTCTTTTTTTTTTCTTGGGGGAGGAATGAGTGTTTAATTGGGATCCGGTTATCATGGAGTTAAAATATATATATATTTTTTTGTTTTGACTCTTAAAAGATGTATACTATTTTTTTTAGCTGGAATTTTTATAAAATTCAGTGATTTTGGTGTAATTTGGATACATATAAAAAATAATGTTGTACAGTCTGTGCAATATTATTTTTTATATGTATTTAAATTATACATAAACCACTGACTTCTGTAAAAATTATAGTTAAAAAAATACTATATATTTTTTAAGAGTCAAAGCAAAAAATTAAAAAAATGGATCGATCGGTCGGAATTACTGGTCAGTGTAGAAAGGACTGTCACATGAATGAAGATGCATGATCACTATCCTTTGAAGTTGGTATATGTCATTACCATTCAACTAAATATGAGTTATGAGAATAGCTATATGGTTTTAGCACACAAAAGGGTTATTGCGATATGCATGATATTGGTAGAAATTATAGGAGGTCCTATTTATTACACGTTTTTTAAAAATAATTATCACGGATATTTATTCACGTAACTGACAATCAAAAAAGTCGACGTAAACCTTCGCAATATATATCATTACGGATATTTTAATGTATGTTGTCATATATTACTACAATCGATGAGACTCAAACACACATATCGCAAGTAAGGGTGTAAACGAATCGAGTCGATTCGAGTATTGATTTGTTCAGATTTGGTTCACAAAATTTATCGAGTATAAATTAAGGTTTGATTGAGACCCATTTAGCTACCAAGTCGAGCGCGATTCCGAATCGAGCCTGAACAGTTTGAACTTTTCAAAGGAATATGATCCGAGTATCAATAGAAAATTATAATTTGAGGAGGTACGAGTCATTTATCGAACTTTAAAATTTGTTCATATTTGACTCATTTATATTTCGAATCGAACTTTTAATCGAACAAGTACGAATCGAGCCCGAACTGTTCGCTCATTTTACAACCTTAATTGCAAGTGAAATTTCATCATCTCCTTAAAAAAATACCAAGTAAAATGTTTAAATGTAAAACACGCGCTAATACAGCTCGAAAACAAGCCGTCCGAGGTGAACAAATGCTATTGAATTAGTCATCTGTTTGTCCCAAAGTATTTGTTGCATTTAGCTAATTATCTGTGGGAAACATTAAATTAAGATTATTTTTTCATTACTTCAATTATTTCATAACTTATATTTCACTCCTACATGCATAGGTTAGGTGTAAAACCTACAACCTTTTTGACCGGGAGAAGTGAGAAGCAAACATCATAAGTTCCAATGTCCTCCCATTATTAACTCACCAAACTAGTATATTATAATTAATATATATATATATATATATATATATATAATAAGGATCAAGAACATTCCTTTTAAATAGCATTTTTCCTTAAATAGCACTCTTTTATTAAAACTACGCTGTTTTTAGAGTTTAGCATGAGTGATATTTTTGTAAATAAAAGAAAAAGCAAGTGGGAACCACTCTATTAAGTTTCACTCTAAAAGCGGCGTAGTTTTAATAAATGAGTCTTATTTAAAAAAGGAATGTTATTTAAGAGGAATATACTTCTTGATCCTCGCTTCTCTCTCTCTCTCTCTCTATATATATATATATATAGGTAAAAATTGAGACACACGGTGGTAGTAACTTTTAAAGTATTGCGATACCACGATCGTAGAAGTGATTTCACTCTACAATCGTAGAAGTAATCCATGTTCGTAGAAAGTGAATTCACAAATCGTGGAGTGATTATTTCTACGATCGTGAAGTGAAATCACTCTACGATCGTAGATCCGCCATAACTTTAAAAGTTACACTACCGCAGCATCTCCATATTCTCCAATATATATATATATATATATATATATATATATATATATATAGTCTTTCTCTCCAGAGGAAATAACCAAGAATCTAACCGATCAGAAATTGTAAAGACCTCAACTTATTATTAATGAAATTTAATTTTCTATTTATTATTTTGAAATAGTAAGGGTTGATTTGATTAATGTGGATAGTTATGGGTAAAATACGCAAATATTTCAAAATAAGCAGTGGTTATAAAAATATTCATTGTTGTCGGGGAATATTCGTTTGGTCGTGGAATATTCTTTCGCTTTGTCGGGAATATTAGACATTGACAGTCTTGATCTTAATGTGGGCCCCATAACTGAAAGCGATTAGATGAAGAAAACGACAAGTATAAGTTGTTTATAAATAACGACGTAGTTATACAGATTAACATTGTTGGAATACGGTGGTTAAAATACTGATGAATACGCGTTGTCAGACAAGAAGACAGCGGTATTGCACCAATTATTGATTCTTACGTGAAGGCACTACTCAATAATTGTTACAGTAATTACTGTTCAAGTATTTTATTTTATTGATTCAATAATTGCTGTGTTGATATTTATTATTACTGTTGTTCAATAATTGTCATTACACATTATTTTCCATTATTCTGTTAATAATTCATATTATCCGAATAATATTATTAGATAACACAATTAGAATGTCTAGAAAGTTACATACAGGAGAGGTTATTTAATCATGGCCAAGAAGTGAGAAATCTTTCTAAGAAGACTCTCTCTTTCGTGGGAACCGCGCAATTTATCAATATTGTGATTCGTAATATTATTTATGAATAATTAATTATTGATTCATATGATGAGAAAAATAATGATATTATGTGGATATAGATGGAGAAAATTTTTAATGCGACAATTGTTGAAAATTGAAAATTTATCTTTTTACGATAAAATAATTCATTTAAATATATTATTTTAATAATATATTAACGGTGATATTTTTATAATGAATGTGGGATATATGAGTATATAGGAGGAAGAAGTATTTTTGTGGATTAAATTTTAACACATATTTTGTGTGTTGGTAATTACATGATTATTAACCGAAATTTGATTATAACTTGTAAAATCGTCTGTTTATGGATTTGATTCAATTTCTCATTTGGAATTTGGAAAAATTTTCTTCTGCAAAGTTGTAGAGAATTGAATTTCCTATAAAAATCATGAGATTGAATTTTCGATAAAAGGGCTTATTTATTATGAATTATTGAAGTTCAAGTTAGAAATAATTGATTTTGGAAGTTTAAAATATTTTAATTACAAAAACGTTTTTTTCATATTTGAAACTCATTTAACATGTGATTAGGAGGCTGAATTCAGATTGTTAGTGGGCGTATAGAATTTTAACAAATAATAATAATATTATATTAAATTTTTACTTTTGAATTGTTTTAGCGATTTTCCTATAAATAAAAGGGTCTTGGGTTAGAATCGAAAATCACAATGTAAATGAAGTTTTCTCTCTATATTATCGAAAGCGATATTCTTGTGAGATTTTGAGATACTTTGAGTATTCTTTATCTGGTGCAAGATTCAAGTCGTCATATTTTATATCAGGTGTTTTAACTGTAAGTAATATCTTTCGAGGTAAGGGATGTTATTTTATTCGAAAACGATATTATTTCTTGATTCAATATCATTACGAAATATTGGTTGAAATTTTTATCAAATTTGGAATTTTTTCATTTCGGGAGTTCTTATTCATGAGTTCTTATTCAAAGTTTCTTATTCATGAGCCATTATTCATTTAGATTCTTATTCATAAGATCTTATTCATAAGTCGTGAAGATATTTTTTTTGAAATTTCTATCTTTTGGTTTGAAATTTTCTTATTCACGATATCTGTGACTATTCACGATACTCTGACTATTATTCAATAGAAAAATGAAATTTCTTCTTTTTGTCAAAATATCTACTTATGGATCTAAACTTTGATTGTATCAGTGTTTTGATCATTCTTGAATTTTCTTCACTCGATTCTTACGAAGTATTTTTGAAGCTTGGATTTGTTTAAAATACTGAATCCTTAATATTATTCTTTTGTTTCATTTGGATTCGTTTTTCTTTAAAATATTTTTCATCATCCTCATCCTAAACGATGATATTATTGAATATCTTTGGCAGTAGTACAAAGATGAATGATTTCTTGATGAATATCTTTACCAGAAATGCAGCAGATGAGCAGTGTTGAGATTAAACGATCGATCGATTAATATCTTCTACCGTAGTAGCTGAATTGATGAGCAGTGTTTAGATGAGCAATTGGTGATGAATATCTTTGGCGCATGGTGCAGCATGAATATTTGATTCAGGATATATATTGATTGATGTTATGGGGATAAAATATCGACGATGAACTTTTAAATTCATATATAGAAGATAGTAGTTTAGATTCTCTCTTAACTCTTCTAATGAATTATTATTTCATTGCCAAGATTGATTTAAAAGCCCATTATCATATCAGATTCTATTAGATTTTTTACATTTGGAGTAACGATAATTTGTTGTATGTTATATTAGTACTATAATATTCTTTACTTAAATTTACTGAAATTTCGGCCTTTTCCTTTTTGTTCCATTTTTCTTACCGAGGCGAGAACGTAGTAAGACGCAGTCGGGGTATGGAATGATGGTTATAGAGAGAGTTGTTTAGTAGTCTCACCATTTTTATAAAATAATATATAAATAATTGTGATGAGGATTTATTTCGGTATGTATATTATCTGAAAACATAATAATTGTATTTAAACTCACATTATATATGTTGTGTCGTATTTTGCACGCGACAAATGTATTAATAAAGTTGTAGTTATTTCGCATCTACGATATTAAGAACTTAGAATGGGTTGGATGGAATGGAATTTATATTTTGGAAGCGTATAGAATGACGATTTTTCCGTCTACTATAAAGATAAAAATCGATTTCTATCTTTATAGTAATGAAAAAAAATCATCATATATATTGGGTTAGATTCTTGGTTAATTCCTTCCGCTCGTTCATTTGGAAAAGCGAATGATATATATATATATATATATATATATATATATATATATATATATATATATATATCTGATAAGGATCGATCGGGACTCCTGATTTTACTTAAAATCTGAACTACCACTCTCAGCCATGGGATTGCATCCAACGGTCCAGACTGGAAAAAAAAAACACGCGGACTCTCTTGTTGGGTTAAAAAAGAACTGACCCGGCCGGGTCAAAAAAGAAATCTGAGACAGCGCTGGATCTGAAGCTCTCCTCTCTCTTCTTTTTCCCCAAATCGTGACTCTTCTATCTCTTCTACCATCGAAGCTTTGAAGCTCGCCGGATCCGTTTCTCGAAGCGCTGAAACTCGCCGGACGTCGTTGTTTCAATTGAAAACGAACGGCCATCGTCGAGCGTCGTTTCTCGAAGCTCTGAAGCTCGCCGGATCCAACGGTCTCTCCCTGACCAGACTCGGTCAAATAAAAACAAAGTGTCCCTGGAAGGATGTTAATTACATTTTCGAGATACATGAATGATCTTATTCCAACACTCTTCTTTCCATTTTGAAAAGTTAAATATATAAGCTTAATTATTACTTTAAAAAAATGGTCAATTTGTCCAAAAGAGGAAATTTATCCTTATACTGAACAAAGCCAATACTAGACAAGAAACTTAAACTCTGATATAAACAAAACCTCTGAGGCAAAAAATTAAATAAATAAAATCAATCATTCCAGCTCTATAGCTACAAAATGAACAAAAATGCCTGCAACTATAAAAAATTTATACCCGAATATGAAACCCTAATGAAAAATAAACACAAAAATGTAGTGGAAAAGCTTGGAATTTTATGCGAAAAAATGAGAACACATAATTAGAGACAGAAGGACAGCATCTAAAGTTACAAACCTTTAAGTACAAACTCCACAAACCCTAAAAATTAAGCTTATATATTTAAAGTAATGATCTTGAACAAATGTGTTATGCTGCTTATGTAAACAGTTTCAAGAAATCAGTAATTAACTACTACTAGACTGATAACTACTACTAGACTGATCCAATGCCATGTTCTGAGAATATGCCATGTATCTTGAACATTAAAAAATAAAAACAAAGTGTCTCTGCAGTTGCTCAGGACATGATGATAGAAGAGAGAGGAGAGTCACGATTTGGGGAAAAAGAAAAGAGTGAGAGCTTCAGATTCAGCGCTGTCTCATATTTCTTTTTTGACCCGGCCGGGTCAGTTTTTTTTTAACCCAACAAAAGAGTCCGCGTGTTTTTTTTTCCAGTCTGGACCGTTGGATGCAATCCCATAGTTGAGAACCGTTCGGATTTTAAGTAAAATCAGGGAGTCCTGACCAGATCCCTACTATATATATATATATATATATATATATATATATATATATATATATAGGGATATGATCATGTATGCAAATATATTCTTATGGAGGAAATTTAGACAAATAAAGATCATATCCGCCCATTCTATAAATCGAGGGACGATATTTAAAAAAGGAAAATGCCCTTACGCTTGTAGCGATATTGCAGACTATTTGAAAATTTTAATCTCCCATACGCTACATCAACTAGCGTACTACCAAAAAATATGGAATAAAACTCGAATTTTTCTTCATCTCGTCCTGTGTGAATAGACGGGGATGACATAGGATTCATGGTCACATTTCCTTCTCACCACCTGTTAGCCATTATTTCTCCACCGCCAAACCTTTTCTCCCTCAAGTTGACAAACACAAAATGTAGTAGTACAAATATATTTAATAAACACGCACACACCACCTCTCTCTATCTACCCAACTCATATTTGGGTAATAACTGGACTACAGTACCATTAATAGACCTTGAAAATATATATTTCTCAATCTCTGTGTTTAAAGATTTGTCGATTTCCTAAATTTAGACAGAGATCTGATCGACTCCCATATCCAACAAAAAAAAAATCCAAAACCTCATCAACTTTCTTCACTTCCCAATCAGACTAAAATTACACTAAAACAAGAGAGATCTAGAAATTAAACCCATTTCTTCAACAGATCAGTCGAGACTAATTTTTGTTATACAGGTATAGTCAAAGCGTGGATATGAAAAGTGTGTATTCTTTTCGACGATTGAGGAGAGAGAGTAGAGAATCTGAAAGAAGAAAGAATTGGATGGAAGAAACTTTCGTTACACATACATATTCTTGATTCCTTCCAAGTTCTTTATAAGAGTGGGGGCTTTTGCTTGACCAGTGTACATTAGCAGAGTAAAATGAAAGCACTTTTTCCAACTTAACTAAATGGTGGCTTGGTGTATATTATTGTAGTACGCTAGTTGATGTAGCGTATAGGAGATTAAAATTTTCAGCGTACGCCATATCATCTAGCGTAAGTGCATTTTCCTTTTTTAATCTGCGTCCTTGATTTATAGAATGGACGGATATGATGTTATTTGCCCAAATTTCCTCCATAGCAAGTATTTCTATGGATCATATCCCATATATATATATATATATATATATATATATATATATATATATATATGAGTATTCATCCATGGCAAACGCTTGCCGTGGACCTTTATCGCTCAAAGAAAAGTTGATTCTGGTTGATGCGGACGATGGAAGGTGAGATTGGTCAAATTTTCTTCACAATAAGCATACTGACATGGCGACAGTCCACATCCCCAATCCGTCTTAGGAATTTACCTATCGCCGCCTAATGATAATACATATGCACAAGCTTCAGAGTATATGGCGATGGTGGCTCTCCCCATATTAAGATAAGGTAAAGATGAGTTTATTTTTAGGTATACATAACGTAAAAATAAAAGATAATGTAAAGATAAATAATGTAAAAATAAAAGATAATGTAAAGATAAGTCTGAATAAAAGATACATTTATTTTTATGTATACATAATGTAAAAATAAGATAAGTTTGAATAAAAGATAAAATATCAATCAGAAAAACTCTATGCAGAAATGATACTAAAATTTTCACACTTTCAAGCAAATCAAGATTGTTCATTGAAAAAAATAAATAAATTTTCATTGCACGCTTTACATCTCTTAATATATGTCGTTTTAGAGTTATGCATAAAAATTAAGAAAATAATTGTATAATATTAAATATAATATCAATTGTCATAATATCCTTAAATTCTCATAATTATCTCATACTTTTGAGGAGTAATTTTAGAAAGATTGTAATTAATTCTACTAAATTATATAAAATAATAAATAATTAAGAAAAAATGAAATCATCTCAATCTCAAACGACATATATTAATATATATTAATAGAAGGGGAGTATGAGTTTACCATATTCACCCTTGGTTCACATTCATGTTGGTCTTTTTGCAAAGGCCATTAGGTATGTTATACATACCTTTTTTTGGTAATTAATTTAAAAATGACCATACCTCGCATCATATTTGCCTTTTCATTTCAAACATGACCGGGAAAGTATGGCTGGACATACGTAGCGATTGTTCCGGAGCTACTTATAAGTTGTTCAAATTAATTTATACGTTAACTTTTTACTGTTTTGAGTGTTCGGAAATAACTTATTTTATAACTTATTTTTTGAATTATAAGTTAAAAATAATAAGTAACAATTTATAACTTAAAATAAAATGACTTATAAATAAGTTATTTTGACTAAATATAATAACTATTTTGTCACTCCTCTTTCTTGACAAATTACATCTGCATCATTATGTTAAAGTGGCCTGTAGAAGCTTTAATGCTAAAACCTCATGGTAAAGATATGTGCCTATGTCTTGTGGTTACTGAATATAATTGTAAAGTTGTTCTAAATTGTTGAGTTCGAATAATTGAGAATCAATGTACAAAAATGTAACACCAATAAGTTGTTTACCAATAAATTATTTATTGATAAGTTGTTTACCAATAAGTTTAAATAATAAGTTGATTACCAATAAGCTTTTAAATAAGTTGTTATCAATAAGTTGTTTAAATAATAAGTTTAGCAATAATAAGTCGTTTACCAATAATAAGTTGTTTAGCAATAATCTGTTTAAATAATAAGTTGTCTACCAATAAGTTGTTTACCAATAAATTATTTAAATAATAAGTTTTTAGCAATAATAAGATGTTTAAATAATAAGTTGGTTACCAATAAGCGGTTTAAACATTAAGTTGTTTTCCAATAAACTATTTAAATAAGTTGTTTACCAATAATAAGTTGTTTAAATAATAAGCTAATTACCAATAATAAGTTATTTACCAATAAGCTATTGAAATAAGTTGATTACAAATAATAACTTTCGATATGATATTGAATCAATATATCTTTTTTATAATGTCTTTTTTAGTAATCTTTATATTTTATTTTAACTTATAAGTCATTATCAGTCGAACACATTCATAACTTGTTTTAACTTAATTTCTGACTTATAAGTCATTATCAGTCGAACACTTTTACTTATAAGTCGCAACTTAAAACAATTTATAAGTCATTTTAAAATAAGTCACTCCCGAACAGGGCCCGTAATGGGGTGGTCCTATTATTTTAGCAATTTTTTTCGGTGCATCACTTTTCCATGTTAGTAATTTGCAATATAATGTTACTATTTTTTTAAAAAAAGGCCATAAATTTCATTGCATTTCTACATTGAAATTTTTGAGTGGCGTATCCGTTAATCAATCTATAATAAAAAGATAGAACCCATTTTGAATTTGGATGGGAAAGTACAAGAACGGTTCAGATTCATTTTAATTGATTTAGACGGGAAAGCACAAGGACGATTCAAATTCATTTAGATTTTCAGATTGTTAAAACGAAAAGAGAAGAAAACACGAAGAAAGAGATGATTTCGTTATGAAGGCACGGATAATTACTAGTAACTAAATATAACAAGGATTTGAAGATCTTATCTTGTGTAATTAGAATGAGAGGTTCACTCCCATATTATTGTATGCAAGGGAAGTTCGCTCCATTTGTAAATTGGTCCAACTTGCAATGATTTTACAATTTGACCAAATTATTTTGGTGGGTCATGAGTCAATTTAGATTTAATTATTTAAACTCTCTATTATGTTAGTTTTTAAAAGAGTTATGCTAATACAATATATGTTAGGTACATATTTATGTTAAACTCTTCGTATTCAGTAGCTGAGGTTCTATCATTCCTAAGATCCTACATACATATATGTAAAAATATATATAATAATTTTTTTGAATATCCTAATATATATAGGACATTAACTTATTCTTATTTAGGGGATGAGTTTAGGCTTTTTGGACCTGCATTTGTTAAACTTTTCTTCATAACTTACTTTCAACAAAGCATTCAATCATCAACCTCTATGTCAATAGAAGTGAGTCATACTAATAGACTAAGGGGAATTTATTTTTTTTGCTTAATAGTACTGAATGATCCAAAATTTGAGCGAATCAACTATTAAGAGTGTTTGTTTTGGAGTTTTAAAATCGGACTGAACAGCACTGAGCCATTCTTTTAAAAAAAATTGACTGAATCAGCTGAATAGCTCTTCAGAACTTTTTAACCCAAATAATCCTTTCTTCTTCGCATTGTCGTTCCATCAAGATCCGAAGTGAAATTGGAAAGAAGAGGTCGGGGGGTTGCCGGAGGAATTGGAGATGATGGTGTTGTTGGGCATTGAATACGGAAGCTGGGCAGGAGCCGAAGCTGGTGTTGTTGATCCGGGCAACGATGGGGTCGTGATGGGAAAACTCCGATTCGAGTTCCAGCGGGGTGATGAGGGGAAGGATGGAGTTTTTGATGCCGACGGGAGAGAGAAAGAAGATAAAAGCAAAATTAGTGTGTATAAAGCATATTGAGGTCTTGAAAATGGGATGACAATGGGAGATTCCAGTAACAAATAAAATCAAAGCTATTATGACTGGACAATTGACTAATTGATTATTAATTAAAGTTAATTTAATATTCAGATTTGTTCTAGTTTTGGGATTAATATTATTTGATTATGATATTTTTATTTCTTGTTGACGATTATTTTAAAAAAAATTAAATAAATAGAGAGTGTGTACAGAGATTAGGGTTCATTTTTTACTTTTTTTTATATTTATTTTATAGTAGCCTCCCTTCTCAATAGTGAATGTGAGTCAAGCCACTTATCCATAAAAAAGAGGATAAAAGTTTTAAAATTGTTTGAATTATTCAATTTGATTGAATTATTTATTTTTATTTGTTGTATAATTAATATTGTATTTAAGTTTTTTAAATACGTTTAGACAAAATTATATACTTCTTCAGCATAGTTTAGAGAGGTAAAATAGTAAAAGACTGTTAGTTCCCAGTAGGCACAATATAGATCTAGAAGTGGGGGTTGAATAGATCCTTTTTAATTTCAAATACTTTTCTGGTTTATTTTGTATTGCTCATGAAAAATATAAGAATCTTTTCAAGCACAGCGGAATAAGTAAAAGATCCTCTTCATTGATATATTCATAATCAGACATACATTGTTCGTAGAGTTAATTCAAGAAGATAGCGGTTAAAACATACATAGCTTGATTATAGTAGGTTAATGTACATAATGTAAATGACATAAAGTAAAAGACACTGAGGGTTTTAAGTGGTTTAGAGACTCAAGCTCTAATCCACTCTTCTGCATTCAACTAGCGAGATTTCCACTAAGGAAGGCAAAGACCGAATCACTAAGATTCCTTTGAGGCCGTGACCTTGGGACTCCGATTCACTAAGAACTCTTCAAGGCCAAGTGACCTTAGAACGTCTCTAGTTCCCTGGGGAACTCTTCAAGCCAACAAGCTTGGAACTTCATTTAGTCCCTCCGGATAAGAACCCCTCATGCCCTGGCTTCTTGTTATTGAGTTGTTTGTTTGTTTGTTGGAGTTGGTGCTGAGCTGCTAAGATGTCTTTATGCTCTGAACATCTTCTGTACTTAGCAGCTTGGCGTGATCATCTTTGAAGTACAGTTGAGTGTTGCATGATGCTCAACTTCTTCAGTTACTCAACCTCTTCTGATGATCCCTTGATGAGCTGCCTTGAAGTTCATTCCTCTTGATACTTGATGGTTGCATATGATGGGTTTCTAAGATGACTGTAGACTCTTCTGCTAGGTACTTAGAAACTTTTTCAATTTTTGTCACCATGATGGCGTTGGTGATCTTCTTTCTTGATACTTGATGCCTTCTCACGATGGACTGGCTAAGATGACTGTAGGCTCTTCTCTCTGGTACTTAGAGTCTTCCCATGATGGACATCAAGATGACATTGATGCTCTTCTTTCTCTCGGTAGTTTAGAACACTCTTCTTGTTGTAGAACTCTCACTTCTACTTCTTTCTTTTTATGTCTCTAAGTGTTCTTGGTGGATCGTAGAGTGAGCCTTTAGACCTTCATCGGTCACTCACTGTTTACTTGATTATATCAGTCCACTAGTTCTCCAAACTCAGCAACTCCAGCAACCTTTGATCTTTGAAGCTCTAGCAGATTTATATTCCTTTCCAATCTTTCCGTTGAGAAATGCAGATTAAGCTCTTTGAAATGCTTCACGGATCTCGAGTTGCTTCAGTGCGTGATCTGCAGATGTGACATGACAACTTTTTTCGACTTTTCGACCGCTGCGATCTCTTTGTTTCACCTTACTGTCGGTTATATTACTTTTATACCTCGGGTAGATCGAAGACTTTATTTCACCCTTCTGATTTCTTGATCAGAGGTTATCCTTTTGCATCGATCCTCTCAATAAGCTTTTGTACAAATATCAACCTTCAGATTGATTCGTTGCCAATGCTTCAATCTTCAGTTGTTCTAACTCCATGATTCTGATGCATGTCTTCTTTGACCTGATCGTAGTGTCTTGTTGACTGGTGGAGACAACACTACGATCTTGAAGAGTGTTGATTGAATCTTAATGTAGAACACCTCTTCATTCTCCTGTGCAGTGCTTCAACGCTTCTGTTTGCCTCAACAGCTCTCAGATATTGATGGCTTGACTTCTTTGTCCTGGCCCCTTCTGAATAGCAAGACACTTCAGATTTGTGGCGTGTCCAGCTCGCTTTCTCATTGTGATCTCCCGTTCACTTATCATCAATGGATTGACCCAATGCTTAATCACTTTAGCCTTATTCTCCAGAAGATGTCCAGTATCTCTGTATGCACTCCATCAGTTCCTTCTTTGTTTGGCAAACACTACGATCCTGGTTGCTTCCAAGATCGCCGTCTTCTGTTTATTTGACAACTACTGCATTTGCTGACTTTCCTTAGTCAGTTACTGAAGTCTTCTTCTAATCTCCTTGTGGAAGACTTCATCCTGAATGGCTTCACAACTCAATCTGGATGCTTATTGGGTTGGTGCTTAGATCTTCTGTTAGCTTGCATGCCATTCGTTGAGTGCTCTCTAGTTTCCTTTAGATGGGATGTATCTTTGCAGTGCCAACCAGAGGCTCCATTCCTTTGGATATTCTGGGAGTGCTCATTTATTGATAATCGTATTTGCTCTACAATTCTGCCTTGGCATTGTGAGCACATCTGTTGAAGTCTCAGTTCTACACTCTACGATTCAGCTTTGGCTGTGCAGACACTACGACTCCGAGATCAGATATTGACACTCTACGATTTCTGTCGTTGTGCTTGTTGTCTTCATCTGATCTCGCTCGACTACGATCTCCGCCTCGATATGATCGAGAGACTCTACGACTACGAGTGTAGTCTACGATTCTTGACTTAAGCCGGCGAGATACCGATCGGCTCGTAAGTAGTCATGTCTCACGATTCTAAACATGACTTCCTCGGCCAGACTACTACGAGGAAGTTCTCCTCGACACACTATAATCCTTCCTCGTTTCTCCTGACAGTCTACGAACTCCGAGATCTACTATCTTGCAGACTACGATTCTGCCTCGATAGCTCTCAAGATTTCCTTGACTCTCCTGGCAGACTACGATTTCTGGTGCAGTGCTCGACGACCAGACAAGCCTATCTATTACATCATTAGATCAACCTAACATGTTTGATCTTTCTATATTTATAGTCCTTGTACATCATTTCTTTTTAAGGACTTTAACAATGATGTTTTGCTTATGTAGGATCAACCTAACACATTTGATCAATTCATTCTAAGTCCTTGTACATATGTTTTTATTATCTATCAAAAGACTTTACAGCTTTTCTTTATGCAAGCATACTTGCATATTCATTCATGTATATATCATAATCAAATCATATGTAAATATGAATATCATTCACATGCTTATTCCTGACAAAGACTATTATTCAGATATTTTAGACGTATCAATTATCAAACAACTTTTTTCATTCAGATTCAGCTCATTCAGATTCAGATTCAGATTCATTCAGTCAACTCTACTATTCTTATCACTCTAATATCATTAAAGTTCGTAGTGTACAGTCACGTCTGACAGAGAAGACTAACAAATGGAATGTTGCAATATTGAAGGTCCCAAGGCATCCAACAATGTATCCTTGAAGAAAGATCGAAGATCAGATCAATGTGTCTAACAACTATTTTGAAGAGAGATGATATCTATCCGTTGAGAGACAAAGCTACAATCTGATGTGACCAGCTAAAAAGCAACCTGACAAAAGCAAAAAAGTCAACATCAAGGATATTGAGATTTTTATGCTATAAATGTTCCAACGAACACTTTGCAACGAAAAGTCTTTTGAAATACTATAAATAGCTTTGAGATTTCAAATTCAAAGTTGTTGATCATCCCGACCATATCACCAATAGAATCAAAAAGAATTGTCGCACCAAATCAGAAGAGTCAAAGAGATGAAGAGCCAATGAGCTAAGGATCTAAGAGTCGAAGAGCCAAAGAGATGAAGAGCCTATGAGCCAAGGAGCAAAGAGCCGAAGTGCCCAGATGATGAGAACTTAGCTGAGCTAAGAGTCGAAGTGCCGAGAAGCTAAGAAGTTGATGTGGGTGAAGTAAGAGTGACAGATCAGAAGGCCCACCTTAAGTACCACTCTACAATTCACCAAGAACACTCAGAGCTAAACAGATGAAGAAGTAGAACAGTTGATTTCTACAATCTGACAAGTGTTCAAAGTTGCTAAGTACAAGAAGATGACAAACTGAATTGCAAAGCTTAACAACACATCAACGATGATCATGAGTAGTTGTTGAGTACCAGAAGAAGTCAAACATCAACGTCAAAGCTCATCAGCACCAAGGAGATGATCATAACCAAGATGTTAAGTACCAGATGATAAAGAGCTTTAATGTCATCTTAGCAGCATATCCAACAAATATCAATAACAGAAACATGAGTCTGAGTGAACTGATTTTAGTGACCGAATTGCCGAGACTTAGTGACTCCCAAGACTTAGTGACTCGAAGTAACTTTAGTGGTTCAGTTGTAAAATGGTCCGAAGGACCTTATCCTTAATGGATACCTGCTCGGTGGAGTAAAAGAGTAGATTAGGAATTCTTCAGTTTCTGAACCACTTAAAAACTTCTTGTATCGTTTACTTTACGTCATTTACATTCTGCATATTATTACTGTTATATCTGTTATGTGTTTGTACATCCACAAGACTAAATTTAAATTTGAGATTTCCATAATCTTTAATGGGAATTTTATAAAATAATATTCCGTTGTGTTTAATCAATATAATTAACTGATTATTTGGTAATATATTTTTAATTAATCGATTTATTTTGAAAGATCTATTTAATCCCCTTCAAGATCTTTAGTGTATCTCTGAGAACAATTTAAATTAAGTTATATAGACTCGAATTTGAGAACTTCACACATATTGTGAATCTAGTATGTATGTACGTAAATAGAGGATTTCCTATGGAATTATACTAATTGGGGGGAGGTTTTGTACCGGACTAACGACCGGTATAGTGTTATTTATTTTTTTTAAATTTTTTTTACTACAATTATGAGAATAATAAATAAAAAATAATAGAGCAAGTTTGAATAAAAAATTATAAAAAAAAATATATTTTTTATTGAAAAAATACTGTAAACTGTTCAAACTTATTCTATTATTTTTTATTTATTATTCTCATAATTGTGATATAAAAAAAATTAAAAATTAAAAAAAAAAATTAAATTACGCTTTCTTACTAACCGGGTACATTTACATTTTGTCTTGGACCCCCAACTTGAACCCGGACCCGGGACGGACCCGAACCCGAAATATACAAAGACAAATACACAAGGATCGGATCCCTAGCTATACAATTGCAAACTAGAAGCTGATTAATGCTAAAATTCAAATGCTTAATTAAGAATTAAATTTAATTTTTAAAGTTCCTCAATAATTAATGTATTGCATTTATGTCTACTTTTTTCAACAATATATATTAATTTCTAAAACATTTTGCCTGCTAATCAGGAAACACTTGGGTAGTTCAGTGTTCAGATATAGCATATAACATTTAATTTTAACATAAATAATTAAAGGCAAAATTATGAATTTGGCCACCGAAATTGACACGTTTTATTGAATATCAGATCAAACTTTTAATTTGTCAAATTAACTAACTGAACTAATTAAAATTTTCAAATTAGGTCATTCCGTCAAATTTGGTTAACGGCTGTCAAGTTTTTTCATACGTGGAAGAAAAAAAAGGGAAAATAAAATAAAAAATGAGGTGGCCAATCAGAAACAATGACATGGAAATAAAAATAGAATTTTTTAAAAAACAGATTTTTTTTAAAATAGAATTTTTTAAAAGAGATTTTGTTAAAAAAACATATTTTTTTAAAAATAGCTTTTTTAAAAAGCAGAATTTGTTAAAAATAGAATTTTTTTAAAACAGATTTTTTTAAAATTTCTGTTTTTAAAAAGTTCCGTTTTTAATAAATTCTGTTTTTAAAAAAAAACTGTTTTTAAAAAGTTCCGTTTTTAAAAAAAATCTTATTTTTATAAAATTCTGTTTTAAAAAAATCTAATTTTTAACAAATTCTGTTTTAAAAAAAAATGTACTTTTAAAAAAATGCTGTTTTTTTTAAAAAAACTGTTTTAAAAAAATCTGTTTTAAAAAAAAATCTGTTTTTTTTTAAATCTGTTTTAAAAAATCTATTTTTTTTAAAAAAATTGCTTTTAAAAAATCTGTTTTTAACAAATTCTGCTTTTAAAAAATCTATTTTTTTAAAAATTCGCTTTTTAAAAAATATATATATATTTTAAAATCCGCTTTTTAAAAAATTCTGTTTTTAAAAAAAACCTGTTTTAAAAAAATTATTTTTTTAAAAAAATCTGTTTTTAAAAAAAATCTATTTTTTAACAAATTCTGTTTTTTAAAATTCTATTTTTATTTCCATGTCATTGTTGCTGATTGGCCACCTCATTTTTTATTTTATTTTCCTTTTTTTTTTGTTTCCACGTATGAAAAAATTTGACAGCCGTTAACC
Organism: Panax quinquefolius; assembly: GCA_020205615.1. Taxonomy (NCBI): domain Eukaryota; kingdom Viridiplantae; phylum Streptophyta; class Magnoliopsida; order Apiales; family Araliaceae; genus Panax; species Panax quinquefolius. Next base: position 84,938,829 of record CM035174.1, on the reverse strand, counting down.
AAATTTGACGGAATGACCTAATTTGAAAATTTTAATTAGTTCAGTTAGTTAATTTGACAAATTAAAAGTTCAATCGGATATTCAGTAAAACGTGCCAACTTCGGTAGCCAAATTCATAGTTTTGCCAATAATTAAAACTCCATTAATTCCTTGAAGGCATATAATGAGCTAAGATCCAATTTATTGGTGATCAACATATATTGTAATATTATTCTTAAGTCTGGCCATAATTATATTTTATTTCATAATGATTCTTAATTTAAATTTTTATTTTTAGAAAATATAATTGAAAATATAAAGGGTAATATATGGATTTTAAAACGAACTCTAATCTGTTTGTTTAGACACCATTTGTAAAAGTAAATATAAGTAGATATAGTTATAAATATTAGAGCATCATAACACTTGTTACAACACGGTAAATGTTATTTTTGAAATTATTAGGTTAAAGTTTTGTTACAGTTAAGTTTTACTTGAAAATTTATTACTCCATTCGTGTCAGGATAAAAATTTTGGTGGACTTTTTATGCATATTAAGAAGATGAATAAAATGACAAAATTGACCATAATAATGTCATTAAATATGGAGAGAGAATTAGAATAAGAAAAGTATGAGATATTTAATGCTACGGGTATAATAGGAAAATATGTGTAAAAGTTTGGTTATTAAAGGAAAATGAACATTTAACATGGGACTACCCAAAATAATAATAAAGACTTTTATCAAGGACGGACCCTCCATTAATATATATCATTTTAAATGATTTTATTTTTTCCTAATTATTTATCATTTTATATAATTTAGGAGAATTAACTATAATATTTTTAAAATTATCCCTCATTGAAAAAATGTTACAGATGAGAGATAATGATATAAGTATGACAATTATGACAATTTTTAAGGGTATTATAGACTATTGATATTATATTTAATACTATACAATTATTTTCTTAATTATTGTGCTTAAATATAAAATGATATATATTAAGGGACATAGGAATACTAATCTTTCATTTGATGCTAATTAATTTTAAGTTGAATGTTTCAACATTGTATATCTTTACTATTTTTGTCATTATTATCTCCTATTTATTTTCATGTGACATTTACCCACATTTCATTTTTTATTCCTCCGCCCCATAATAAATATTTTAATTTGACTTTTATGGATAAATTGATCATTTTTTAAATTAACGAATCTTAAAAATATTTAACGTATATGTCGAGAGATTATGATCATAATAAACTATGAAAAATTTACAACCAATGCCATCTTTCGTGTGAGACCCCAGATTTTATCAATAAAGATTTAAATTTTGTCGAAATAATTTTTAATATTATGGTGTGAATTTGAGATAATATTATAGTTGTGGGTAGTATTTATAAATTTTGCAAAGTATGCAAGTGGTTATATTATATTCGATTAATTGGGGAATATTGGTTTAGCGAGGAAATATTAAAGACAACGGCTCAATCATTGGTGGACCCCCATTAATAGAATTATCATCGGATTGAAAAAAACGACAAAAATATTTTATTGAAATAACGGCGGAAGTTTTACCGTTGATCTTTGTTGAACTACTCGGTAGTAAAAGTACGATGTCGTGTAGTTGCGTAGTAAGACTTGCGGTATTGATTATTGATGCTTATGTGAGAAGTCACTCCGGTTTGATTCCATTATCATCGATTAATAATATGAATTATTATAGCGATAATGACATTTTGTTTTATTCATATTATTAACGTAATAAAAGCGAAACATCTTTTTATATAAAATGTAATACTTTTATTAAAGTTATTCTATAAATAGAATATATTATATTTTATTACGCATAGTGTTGCGTAGTGTTTTTGCATAGTGTTGCATAGTTTTTGCGTAGTAAAATGTTTTTATATAAATAGAATATATGATATTTTATTTAAAAGATTTTGCTTTAAATATGGACCGTCAGATTAAAATAAATCAATCTGGAATAGTTTCATGGATTAATTACTACGCATTCTATTTTCCTATAAATGAAAGCTCATTCCTTCATTATTTTCTTACTTAATTCAATTGAAACTCTAGAGAGAGAAATTATAGTAGAGGTTATATAGAGAGAAAATCTATAGTAGAGAGAAGAAGAAGAGTATACAGTACTTCACTACTTTGATAACCAAAGGTGTCTTTTTTTACAGTAAGGGTATTATTTGTTGTACTCGTAAGGGGTGTTATTCTTTCTTATTCATGAAGAGAACTTACATTATTCCATTCATTATTATTACATTGGAATAACTTGTAAAAAGTGGTATACCTTATACATAACTCAGATATGCTGTGATACCCTATACTTGGTGAAATCCTTATGTTATTCCATTCTTATTTATTACATTGGAATAACTCAGATATCTGTGGAATCCCCTATACTTGGTGATCTTCTTCATTATTCCATTCTTTATTATTACATTGGAATATCTGCATCGTGTGTTTTACAGGACACGGTTCCATTGTTTATTATTCCGCATTTATTATTCATTGGAATATCACATCGTGTGTTTTACAGGACTCAGTTCCATTGTTTATTATTCAAGCATTTATTATTACATTGCTGGATCATCCCGCTTTTGTGAATTTCACCGACCTGGTTAAGTTATTATTATTACATTGGAATAACTCTATCATGCAATCCGCATGCGTGGTGATTTCTTTTGTTATTCCATTCTTTATTATACTGGGTTAGTTAAAACTTTGACTTCTATACTCCATGGAATTAGTAGAATATCCTTGATATCTGCGTTTCATCCAAAGATCTTTTCATGAAAATATTCTTACGATCATTCTTGAATTTTACTCTACAAAACAAAGATATCATGTTGACAATTTGGACGTTATTAGTTCTCGAATAAATTAATTAAGTGAACTTGTTTTATTGAATTATTATGTCATTATCATCATCCTCGTGTTATATTATGTTATCTTTGGCTTACGTGCATAGATGAACTTAGTATGATTATGACTGGGATCATTAAAGTATAATCGTGGCTTGATATAAATGATGTGATAAAAGTCCTCGATATTTGTGAATGCGATGATGGATAGTTTTTGGTATGATTATGACGGGGGTGATTAAATTTATAGTATTGTGGCGCCCCCAAAATAGGTATACATCACCTATTCGAGTTGTCAATACATGGTGCGAAACAACTACAACTTTATTATTACAACAATAAAAAGCGTGAGTTTGAATACAAATATTATCTTCAGACAATATCTATACTCAAATAAATCCTCATCACATTTATTGATACATTATTTTATAAAAATGGTGAGGACTACTAAACAATCCTTTCTAAAACCTTCATTCCATACCCAGACTGTGCTCATTTATATTCTCGCCTCCCGAGAAAAATGGAACAAAAAAGGAAAAGGGTGAGCTCAACTAGCTCAAGATAAAAGAATATTATGACTAAGATAATATACAACAAATTATCGTTAGTCTTCAACAGGAAAAATATAATAGAATCTGATAGACAACAAATTTTAAATCAATATTCGCAATGAAATAATAATTCATTAGAAGAGTTAAGTAGAGAATGCAAACTACTATCTTCTATGTATGAATTTAAAAGTTCATAAATCTATCTTTTATCCCCTGTAACATCAATCAATATACATCGGAATCAAATATTCATCTTTGCACTACAGGTGCCAAAGATATTCATCGATTGGTCATGTTCATTTAAACACTGCTCATCATCTTTGACTCTTGGCCAAAGATATTCTTGAAATCATTCATCTTTGCACTATAGGCCAAAGATATTCTTAAGAAATCATTCATCTTTGCTACTGTGCCAAAGATATTCCATAATATCATCATTTAAGACCGAGGATGATGAAAATATATTTTTTTTTAAAGAAGCGAATCCGGTGAAACAAAATGACAAGGATTAAGGATTAAGGATTCGTACTTGGTTTTATCCACGTCAAAAATACCTCAAAAATAATCATAGTGGTGTAAAATTCAAGAATGATCAAAACATGGATACAATCGAGTTAGTATCCGAATAGATGTTTTAGATTTAAAAGAAGAAATTTTATTTTCTATTGAAATAGATCAGATATCGTGAATAGTCAGATAGTATCGTGAATAGTCCGATATCGTGAATAAGTAACTCAGACACCAAAAGATAGAAATTCCAAAAAACATCTTCACGCTTCATGAATAGTACTCGTGAATAGTAACTCGTGAATAGTAACTTTCATGAATAGTAACTTCGTGAATAAGTAACTCATAAATAGTAACTCGTGAATAGTAACCCATGAATAGTAACCCGACATGAAAAAGTTCCAAATTTGATAAAAACTTCAGATCAACATTTCAAAGATAATGATATTGAAGAAATAATATCATTACGAAAAAATAATATCCTTACCTCGAAAGATCAAGATTTTTAACTAGAATCTAGGGTATAGTCTTTGAAGGAACTTGCACCGTCTAGCAATACTCAAAGTATACTCAAAATACTCACAAGAATACGCTCGATAATATAGAGAGAAAAACTTGATTTACGGTGTGATTTTCAATTCTAACCTAAGCACTTTATTTATAGGAAATTCGCTTAGAAACACCAAAGCAGAAAATTTAATAAATTAATATATATATATATCAAATTCATCACGCCAACCTTAGAATTCAGATCCTAGCATTTCCCACATGCCACCTTCTAGAAAAGTAAGAAAAAAAACGTTTTCATAAAATAAATAATTAAAACTTTCAAAAAATCAATTATTTCAGAGCTTTGGAACTTCAATAATTCATAATAAATAGCCCTTTCATCAGAAAATTCGAATCTCGCAAAATTTTATAGGAAATTCAATTCTCTACAACTTTGCAGGAAGAAGTTTTTCCAAATTCCAAATGGAAATTGACCAAAGAAATCCACAAAACGGGTGATTTTACATTTATAATCAAATTTCGGTCAATAAATGGGGTCCCACCGACATGTTTAACATGTTTTAAACATTTATTGCAACAAAAATACTCTTCCTCCTCAGATACTCATATATCCCACATTCGTTGTAAAAATATCACCGTTAATATATTATTAAAATAATATATTTAAATGAATTATTTTATCGGAAAAAGATAAAATATTAATTTTCAACAATTGTCATTTTAAAATTTTCTCCATCTATATCCACATAAAATCAATATTTTCTCATCATATGAATCAATAATTAATTATTCATAAATAATATTACTGAATCACAATATTGACAACCGGTGCGGTTCGGGAAAGAGGGCCTTTCTAATAAGAATTTCTTCTTCTTGGCTTGGCGCAATGATTAGGTGACCAAACCTCTCCTTAGGCAGAACTTTCTAGACATTGCCAATAATGTTATCTAATAATATTATTGAGATAATATGAATTATTGCTTCGATAATGAAAAAATACGTGTAATGACAATTATTGAAAACAACAAAGAATATAAAATATCAACACGTTAATTATTAACTCAATAAAATATCGAATAATAATTATCGTAACCATTATTGAGTAGTGCCTTCTACGTAAGAATCAATAATTGGTGCAATACTGGTGTCTTCTTTGTTCAACAACGGCGTATTAGTGTGTTTTAACCACCGGGTATTCCAACAAGATAATTGTAATAACTACGCCGTTATTTAAAAACAACTTATATTTGTCGTTTTCTTCATCCAATCGTTTTTCGTTATGGGGACCACACATGGCTGCGCCGTCGTACGAATATTCCCCGACAGTACGAATATTCCACGACCAAACGAATATTCCCCGACGATAATGAATATTTTATAACCACTTGTTTATTTTGAAATATTTGCGTATTTAACCCTTAACTATCCACATTAATCAAATCAACCCTTACTATTTCAAAATAATAAATAAAGGAAATTCCTTTTTATTTAAAAATTTCGGGGTCTTACAACCTCCCCTCCTTATGAAATTTCGTCCTCGAAATTGGACGTCGCGATACACAGTGTTTGAAAAGGTGAGGATACCTCGCTTTCATTTCCGTTTCCAATTCCCGTGTCATTTCCTCTATAGCATGATTCCTCCACAAAACTTTAACTTGTGGTATGACCTTTCTTGGCGTAGGACATGCTCCTTCCTATCCAAGATCTTGACGGTGTACCTCCTCATACGTTAAGTCTTTGGCTATCTCGTCCGGTTCTAACTCAATAACGTGGTTCGGGTCTTTCACATATTTACTTAAATACGGATATGTGAAACACATTATGAACACGAGACATACTCGGAGGTAACGCTTGTAGTCTATAGGCTACATTCCTACTCGGTCAAGAATTTGAAATGGACCGATAAATCGTGGATTGAGCTTTCCTCTCTTCCCAAATCTTGTAACTCCCTTCCATGGAGCAACTCGCAACAATACACGATCCCCTACATTAAATTCCACGTCCTTTCGATGAAGATCCGCATAACTCTTTTGTCGATCTTGTGCCGTTTTGTATCGTTGTCGAATCATTTGGATCTTTCAAGAGTAGTCATACGTCTTAACTCGGGTCCCAACAATGTTGCTTCACCCACCTCATCCCAACATATTGGAGAACGACATTTTCGTCCATATAATTCTTGAATGGAGCCACACCTATACTTGCCCGATAAACTGTTGTTGTAGGAGAATTCCACCAATGGTAAATACTTATCCCAACTGCCCTTGAAGTCTAGGACATAGAGTCTTAATAGATCTTCAAGAGTTTGAATAGTCCTCTCTGATTGTCCGTCCGTTTGGGGATGGTATGCCGAACTAAATCGCAATCCGTGCCCATAGCTTTTTGCAAGCTAACCCAAAATCTTGAAGTGAATCTTGGGTCACGATCCGAAACTATGGATACTGGGCATGCCATGCAACCTCACAATCTCATTCACGCACATACTAGCAAGACGTTCAAGGAATAAGTCTCCGTGATCGGCAAGAAATGAGCGAGACTTGGTTAATCTATCAACAATAACCCAAATAGCATTGATGCCTTGAGAAACCGTAGGAAGACCCGTAACGAAATCCATAGTAATGTGTTCCCACTTCCATTCCAGGAATCTCAAGTGGTTGCAACGGACCCTTAGGTACAAGATGCTCGCCTTTACACGTTGGCAAGTTAAACACATCGAGATAAACTTTGCAATCTCTCTCTTCATATTGTTCCACCAAAATGTATGTCGAAGATCACGATACATTTTAGTACTTCGAGATGGATTGCAAATGGCGTGTTGTGTGCCTCCATCATAATCTTGTACTTCAAATCGAGTTGTTAGGAACACAAAGTCTCAGAGTGGACTCAAGTATTCCTTCTTCATCAATTCTCGCCCTAGGAATAGCTCCTTCTTGTACTTTCTTCTTCATACGCATCATTTCGGCCTGGTGGCTCGAGCAACCTTAACTTTTTCTATTAAAGTTGGCTCTACGCGTATACTTGACATCATCGCACTCGTTCCGTGATATGATCTTCTACTCAATGCGTCGGCTACCACGTTCGCTTTTACCGGATGGTGATGGTATTGAATAGTGTGGTCGTAGTCTTTCAATAGCTCGAGCCAACGTCATTGCCGCATGTTGAGTTCTTTTTGAGTGAAGAAATATTTAAGGCTTTTATGGTGCGAATATATCTCCACTTTCTCCCCATATAGATAGTGCCTCCATATTTTTAGCTACGAAAACGATTGCCGCTAACTCTAGATCATGAGTAGGATAATTCCTCTCATACTCTTTTAAGTTGTCGCGAGGCATAGGCTATGACTTTCCCACGTTGCATGAGAACACATCCTAACCCTTTGCACGAAGCATCATTTGAGATAACAAATCCATCCGAACCAGATGGTATTGTTAGAAACAGTCTTAGAAATAAGTCTCCTCTTAAGCTCTTGGAAACTTTTCTCGCATTCTTCGCTCCAAACGAATTTTGTATCCTTCCGAAGAGTTAGTTGAGTTAATGGAGTAGCGATTCGAGAAAACCCTTCCACGAATCTCCAGATAATAACCAATTAAGCCAAAAAGCTACGTGACTTGATCACCGACTTGGTTGCTCTAACTTTGTATTGCTTCAATCTTCATTTGGATCAGCAGATACTCCATGTTTCGACACACACGTGCCCAAGGAATGCTACTTCCTCAAGCCGAACTCGCATTTCTTCAATTTGGCATATAGTTGGTTTTCACGAAGCCTTTGGAGTACCAAACTTCAAATGGTGCTCATTATCTTCACGGCTTTTGGAATATATGAGGATGTCATCAATAAAGACAACAACGAATTGATCCAAATATTCCTTGAATACTCGGTTCATCATATCCATGAAAGTCATAGGAGCATTAGTTAGTCCGAAAGACATGACTAAGAATTCATAATGCCCATACAGGAGTTCAAGGCGGTCTTTGGAATATCCTCGATTCTAATCTTGGTGATGATATCCGTAAGCGAAGATCAATTTTTGAAAAGAATTGTGCCCTTGCAGAATTGGTCAAACAAGTCATCAATACGAGGTAGAGGATACCTATTCTTGATGGTGACATGGTTCAATTCCAGATAGTCAATACAAAGTCGCATACTCCCGTCTTTCTTCTTTACAAATAAAAGCAGAGCACCCCGAGGAGATGTACTAGGATTTAATGAAACCGATGTCCAACAATTCCTATAGTTGGACCTTTAACTCTCGAAGTTCAATAGGAGCCATTCGATATGGGGTTTTAGAAATGGGCTTTGTACCGAGTTCAAGATCAATAAAGAATTCAACTTCACGTTACGGGGTAGAGGGAAGTTCTTTGAAAAATCGTCGGGAAAGTCAATAACAACGGGAATATTATTCAAATTTGGCGTGTCTTTATTCAAATCCATAACATGGGCTAAGAAAGCTTGACATCCGTTTTTCAATAAGCGAATAGCTTTATGATTAGATATAGCGGTGATTGATTTTAATGGTTTAGTTGCTTGAATTGCATACAACGAGGTTGGTTAGGAATATGAAAACTAAGAACCTTACGAAAACAATCAATTTTGGCATGATGAGTAGTTAAACAATCAATCCCTAAAATCACATCAAAAGCAAGTATCTTTAAAGAGATAAGGTCAACCAGGTAAGGTAATGGTGCCAACTTGAATCAAACAAGATTTATAAATGAGTGGATGTGATGAAAGTTTCTCTAACGGAGTTTCCACGAGATAGGTCAAAGTCTAATTTCTCCGAGTCAAGTTTAAACGTTGAACACATGCAGGAGAGATAAATGAATGGGTAAGACTTAGGTATCAAGTAAGGTATAAACTTCGCAAGAATTTATAAATAGCTTACCGTGATCACCTCGTTTGGGTTCCTCGCATTATGACCGATCACAACAAACGCTCTTCCGGAATCGTTGACTTTGACTTTTCCGGGACGATCTTTTGAGTCACCGTCCCCCATTGAACTAGGTTTCGCATCGATAATCTGATCTCGGCGATATGTCCTTCCTTTCCACAATTATAGCATACCTTGAAGGCTGTTGTGGGCGGTTTGGTGATATGTCCCTCTTTTCCGCATTTGTAGCATATGACCGGTGGTCGTTCTCCTCCCTTAGAACCGATTCTTTTAAGACTGTCATCTTCACATGGTCATTGTTAAATCTCCTCTTTTAAAATCTCCTCCTCGACTCGCTTCTTCTATTTTCATGGCCATGATTACCACCAGAGTGGTTACCATTTTGTCCGTCTGTTTCTTTCTCCATTTGGTTATCATTATTACATTGACCGCTATCTACGACACGATCCTGGTTGTGGTCCTCGGTTGACCGTACTCGTTATCTCGCTTCTAATAATTGAGCCACATTTTACAACATCCGAATAAAGAGAAAATTTATGAGAAATGAGATCTTGACGTACGGGTTTCAAACCTCTAAGAAACATCGCGTCATATCGTTCCTCATTCTCCACCAAATGAGGTGCAAACACGGATAACTCGCAAACTTTGCCTCGTCTTGAGACACCCGTCATGTTGTTTTGTTCCAATCGATGAACTCCACTTCCTTCATATAGCGAACACTTTTTCGGAAAGTATTTGTCATTAAATAGCTCTCAAGCGTCTCCCAAGACATGTCTTTGAGTCTTGGTTTGGATGGAGTGCGCTTCACGAGACTCCCACCGATGATCGCCTTCGCCACGGAACATAAAGGTGGCGAATGGAACCTTCTGTTCTCCGTGCATCCCAAGACATCGAATATCTTGGTAATTTGTTTGACCCGTGTTTCCGCCGTGATCGGATCCGGCTTTCCCTTAAATTCTGGTGGTCCCAACTCTTTGAAGCGCTTGGTTGTGACAACCCGTGAATTGCTATCATTTCCTCCTCAGTATTTTGAACACGAGTCTCACAAATGCGATTTTGCATGAAGCGCAAAAACTTCTAAACATCCCCTCGTTCATCATATGCTCAATGGTGTTGTTCGCGGGAGGAACATTGCCGACTGTTACAGACGTTCTCCTCGTTGGTGAGTACAGGCATCTCCACGGTCTCATTTCCATTGTTAATATTCTCGATCGACATTCTCAAATCATCGTCATAAAACAAGGGTTAATTAAGGAAATCAATATATCACATAATATCCCTATATCTTGACCAACTAACAAATAAGCTTAGGTAGGACACACTAGCGAAGGATTTTTCGTCTCTCCCTCCTAGTTCTATTCCCGATCTCCTGGGAGATCATATCCTAAGCTCGATATTAAGCTGTGACCCTCATGGTGCTTCAACCACAAAGACCTCACAATGGGTACTATCGGTTTGCCACAAGTAAAAAGGCGTCCCCTACGGAGAGTAAGCTTCGGTGCATCCCCATAAATGAGAAGTCACCAAGCGAGAGGCTCGGGGCTCTTTACTTATGGCTCGATACCAACTCATGCGCCCCCAAAATAGGTATACATCACCTATACGAGTTGTCAATACATGGTGCGAAAACAACTACAACTTTATTATTACAACAAGAAAGCGTGAGTTTGAATACAAATATTATCTTCTAGACAATATCTATACTCAAATAAATCCTCATCACATTTATTGATACATTATTTTACAAAAATGGTGAGGACTACTAAACAATCCTTTCTAAAACCTTCATTCCATACCAGGCTAAATCGTACTCATTTATATTCTCGCCTCACGAGAAAAATGGAACAAAAAGGAAAAGGGTGAGCTCAACTAGCTCAAAGAAAGAATATTATGACTAAGATAATATACAACAAATTATTGTTAGTCTTCACGAGGGAAAATATAATAGAATACTGATAGACAACAAATTTTAAATCAATATTCGCAATGAAATAATAATTCATTAGAAGAGTTAAGTAGAGAATGCAAACTACTATCTTCTATGTATGAATTTAAAAGTTCATAAATCTATCTTTTATCCCCGTAACATCAATCAATATACATCCGGAATCAAATATTCATCTTTGCACTATGTGCCAAAGATATTCATCGATTAAGTCATGTATTCATTTAAACACTGTTCATCTTTGACTCATCGGCAAAGATATTCTTCAGAAATCATTCATCTTCTTGACTACGGGCCAAAGATATTCTTAAGAAATCATTCATCTCTGCACTCTGGCCAAAGATATTCCATAATATCATCATTTAAGACCGAGGATGATGAAAAATATTTTTTTTAAAAAGCGAATCCGGTGAAACAAAATGACAAGGATTAAGGATTAAGGATTCGTACTTGGTTTTATCCACGTCCAAAAATACCTCAAAAATAATCATAGTGGTGTAAAATTCAAGAATGATCAAAACATGGATACAATCGAGTTAGTATCCGAATAGATGTTTTTAGACGAAAAGAAGAAATTTTATTTTTCTATTGAATAAGACAAGTATCGTGAATAGTCTCAGTATCGTGAATAGTCCGATATCGTGAATAGTAACTCAACACCAAAAGATAGAAATTCCACAAAAACATCTTCACGCTTCATGAATAGTACTCGTGAATAGTAACTCGTGAATAGTAACTCATAAATAGTAACTCGTGAATAAGTAACTCATGAATAGTAACTCGTGAATAAGAACTCATGAATAGTAACCCATGAATAAGTAATTCAAGCATGAAAAAGTTCCAAATTTGATAAAAACTTCAGATCAACATTTCAAAGATAATGATATTGAAGAAATAATATCATTCTGAAAAAATAATATCCCTTACCTCGAAGATCAAGATTTTACATTTAGAATAAAGGGTATAGTCTTTGAATGGAACTTTGCACCGCCTCTAGCAATACTCAAAGTATACTCAAAATACTCACAAGAATACATTTCGATAATATAGAGAGAAAAAACTTGAGTTTAGTGTGATTTTCAATTCTAACCTAAGAACCTATTTATAGAAATTGCTTAGAACACCAAAGCAGAAAATTTAATAAATTAATATATATATATATATATATATATATCAAATTCATACGCCAACCTTAGAATTCAGATCCTAGCATTTCCCACATGCCACCTTCTAGAAAAGTAAAAAAAACGTTTTCATAAAATAAATAATTAAAACTTTCAAAAAATCAATTATTTTGAACTTGAACTTCAATAATTCATAATAAATAGCCCTTTCATCAGAAAATTCGAATCTCATGAGTTTTTATAGGAAATTCAATTCTCTACAACTTTACAGAAGAAAGTTTTCCAAATTCCAAATGGAAATTGACCGAAATCCATAAGCGGGTGATTTTCTGTGGTATAATCAAATTTCGGTCAATAAATGGGGTCCACCAGACATGTTTAACATGTTTTAAACATTTATTGCAACAAAAATACTCTTCCTCCTCAGTATACTCATATATCCCACATTCGTTGTAAAAATATCACCGTTAATATATTATTAAAATAATATATTTAAATGAATTATTTTATCGAGAAAAAAGATAAAATATTAATTTTCAACAATTGTCATTTTAAAATTTTCTCCATCTATATCCACATAAAATCAATATTTTTCTCATCATATGAATCAATAATTAATTATTCATAAATAATATTACTGAGAATCACAATATTGACAACCGTGCAGGTTCAGGAAAGAGGGCTTTCAATAAGAATTTCTTCTTCTTGGCGCATGATTAGGTGACCAAACCTCTCCTGTAAGCGAACTTTCTAGACATTGCCAATAATGTTATCTAATAATATTATTAGGATAATATGAATTATTGCTTCGATAATGAAAAATACGTGTAATGACAATTATTGAAACAACAAGAATATAAAATATCAACACAAAGAATTATTAACTCGATAAAATAATTGAGCAGTAATTATCGTAACCATTATTGAGTAGTGCCTTCACGTAAGAATCAATAATTGGTGCAATCTGGTGCTTCTTGTTCAACAACGCAGCATTAGTGTGTTTTAACCACGGGTATTCCATGAAGATTATCAGTAATAACTACTGCAGTTATTTAAAAACAACTTATATTTGTCGTTTTCTTCATACAATCGCTTTTTTAGTTATGGAGCCCACACATGGTTGCTACGTAGTGCATACGAATATTCCCGACAAGATCTGAATATTCCACGACCAAACGAATATTCCCCGACGATAATGAATATTTTATAACCACTTGTTTATTTTGAAATATTTGCTTATTTAACCATAACTATCCACATTAATCAAATCAACCCTTACTATTTCAAAATAATAAATAAAGGAAATTCTTTTTATTTAAAATTTGAGGGTCTTAAATCATGACCATTGATGATTTAATGAAAATTCTTGGCCAGTATACGGGGATGATTAGATGTGGTGGAATATTTATTAAAGTGAGTCTCAATTTTATAATGATGATGAAAAACCTTTAAATCATAAAAGATAGTAGACTTTATTTTCTACTTGACTCTTTTAATGGATTGCATATTTCATTAGCAGATTAAACCCATTGGTTATCATTGTATTTTATCGGTTTAACATTGTTGAAGGCTAATGATAATTTATTCTGCATTATCTTAGTCATAATATTTCTTCTTTGGAAATTTAGTTGAAATTTCACCATTTTTTTTCACATTCTCTTGAGAAATGAGAATATAAATGAGGACGAGTCTGGGGAGCGGAGTAATGGTCCGGAGGATAGCATTAGTAGTCCTCACTATTACGTGAAATAGTGTGATAATAGTTGTAATGAGGACTTCGCTTTTTGAGTTTGTATAATATCTAGTAGACAATATTTGTATTCAAACTCACGAGTTTATAATAGATATAATCTGCACGATTATGTTAGTAAGTTGTATTTGAATTTATGTACCATGTAAGTGGCGACCCAAGATGGGTGACGTATACCTAATTTTGGAGGCGTCACATTTCGTGATTTAAAATTCTCTGTAAATATTTTTAATCGTTAATTTTAAAAATAATTAATTTGACTATAAAAGTATATCCTTAATATTTTTAAATTATTTATAAAAAAGAGATTATTTTTATAAACACCAAATAAAAATTGTCAACTACCTACTCTAATCTCCATACATTGACCTTGTCAAGCACAAAAGTCCTTGGAATTCACAGCTATTTATTAATGGAATGATTACAATTAAATTTCAATAATAAATAACTTATTTAAATAATTCACATTACATAAATAAATAAATAAATAGACTTATTTATCATTAACTTTTTATATTTTTCATTCAAATATTAATAAATAATAATATAAGTTATTATAATAAATAAGAACTATTCAATTGATATTATATACATATAAATATAAATTATAGAGCTTAAAATATGTGTCGGTGTATACTAGCCCCAAACTACCCTGCCGACAAATATCACATCTAGAAATAATTTATAATCCTTTTGTCCCAAAATTTTATTATTAAAATTTTTAATATTATTTTATTCTTGAGTAAAAATTGCGGCAACGCCCAATCAAATAAGTATATTATATAAATTTTATATTAATTCTCTCAAGAATTAAGAATCATACCCTTTTTGTTGATTCTTTTTTTAAAAAATTAAAATTTGTAAATTCTCATTGAAGATTAAGAAAATATATAGTTTATACATTTTCCTTGCATGTTTGTGAGTTTTGTTTGAGAAAAAAGGGAAAATAAGATTTTTTTTTCGTCCCTCTCCCAAAATTAAAACTCACAAACACATAATAAAATCACAGAAGGACCAAAAATTATTAATTGAGTCATGCTATGTATTGCGATAAATTTTTATCGAATTATAATTCCGAAACTTATCAATACATAAAATTGATAGAAATTATAGAAATGCCGCACTTATTGTACATCTGTCTAAAAAAAATTACCATTAATATTTATCTACGTAACTGACAATCAAATAGTCGACTTAAACATTCGTAATTTAGGAAAATTGATATTTTTACGTGATTTTTTGATATTTTTATATAAAAACCGTCGCTATAAATTCTATAACAACAATTTTTACCGTCGCTATAAATTTATAGCGACACATGTGGAAATATCAATTAATTAGCAAGGAAAGAGTTGCATATAAATATAAATATAAGGAGGGTAACCTTGGTTAGTTGGTTGGTAAGGTATCACCGTCTGTTGTATTCTCGTGGCCCTCACGTTGAAGTTATGGCCATCAACGTTAAATTTGCCACGTGGACGGACAGGCAAACTTGTTCCATTTTCTAATTGTTTATTTGCTTTGCTTACCATGCATTATGAAGTGCAAATAAAAACTGAAAACTGAATCATGTTATTTATTGCAATTTAAAACCTTATTAATATATGGAATTAATAAAATTATAAGATATATACCTCCAAAAAAAAAAAGATTATTATTAATATTTATTCACATAAATGGTAATTAAAAAGTCGACATAAATATTCGTAATATATATAATTTTCTATCTAATTTAATTAAAAAAAAAAAATATGAGTCATGCATGTATTGCGAGAATATTTTGTCAAATTACTATTGTGATTGAGATTGGGCAGGATTATAAATTAATCTACTATATCAAATACATCGCTAAAATATTATTAATTATAATAATTTATGTAACTCATAATTAAAAAGTAGACATTTAAAGTCATGAAATTAAATTAAGGCAGTTTTTTTAGAATTTTAGTAACATTAATACTAAATATTAATATAGGAAATACTCTCAATCTGTCAATCTCTCTCACTATGTTATATTTTTTGTCTAGTGATTCTCTTGTTCTATAAAATTCTAGATCCTTTATTTTTTTTGAATTATATTTTTATCTCTTGTTATGTAGAATAAGATATTGAGCTCGTTGTAAATTTCTAATTCTCTCTTTCTACCAGCTTCATTGGAAATGGTTTGTATGAAGTTAACTTTAAGTCAATTAATCAATACAGTATCAACATGCAGATGGGAGGACTAATTCAAAGAAACTCAATGAAGATTATCATGATAAATAATAAATATAAAATCTGTTGATACAAGTCAAATTTCTTAATTTTCTACTAAATTTCTTACGTGTCGTGCTGTTATTGATAGGTATAAAACTCTAATTTTACGGATAATCCGTATATAATTTATTCTCTAACAAATATAATTGACATTACAACAAATCAATAAAAAAGTAATCCCAAAATGATTATCCAATAACTAAACTTGGATAAAGATTTTGGTTTTCACAAATTGGCCCAATTGTTATTCTAATAGTCTAATAGAACTATAGAAAATGATAAGATAACTTGACACTAGATTAAAGCCTTAGCTTGGGTCTGGGAAAGCATTATATAACAATGTCCCCTAGGTTTCAGCTTATTCCAAGCCCAATAAGCAGTGTCTAGGTTTCTAATTTTTTTATGCTGCTAAGCCATCAAAAATTACTTAAAAAACATACCCCAAAAGGTCTATTTATCAATGGGTTCTTATTGTTCTGTTGTAGCTGCCACAAAATTAGGACATGTATTGCGATAAATTTATAGCGAATGATATATGGAATTCATAATAATTATAGGAGAATCGTACTTATTACATATATCTTTAAAAATGTTATCACTAATACTTATTCATACGTAACTAACGATCAAAAAATCGATGTAAATATTCGCAATAAATATATATATATATACAGTTTGGGAGTCCGGATTTTGTTAAAATCCAGACCTTTTTTTTTTTTGCTTTTTTTTTAAATAACTAAAAAAAAGTTTAATATTTTATGAAACTGAATTTTTTTCATAATACAGTTTTTTTAGTGTAATTTGGATACATATAACAAAAGCATGATTTATACAGTATGTCACGGAGTCCAGGGCTTGATCGTATATATATATATATATATATATATATATATATATATCATTTTTCTTTGTTCTTTTGCATTTGCATGGAAATAGTTTGCAAACTATTAAATTTATCCCATAATGAGAGTTCATACTAAATTTACAAGTTTATTTAGAGTAATTCAACATTTAACATATTTGGCTACAATCAAAATTTTGAAAATAGACTCTCATTTTAGGGCGTCTCAAAATATAAATTTGGAAGTTTATTTTTCATATAAATTGAAATAGAATAATAATAACTACTAAATCAATCAAACAACTTCAAATTAACATAAAAAAGGATAACATCACAAGGTTTCAACATTTTTCATATATGTACATTCATCTCAAACATAAAAGAAAGGAAGCATCTCCAGCTGTGTAGTTCTTTATTACCAAGATCCAGTCCTTCTAAACATCCACCAAAAAACAAGAGAATTTACCCATAATTGCCCGGACCGAAAATCAGTTCTTGTTCATAAAAGCCTTCATCATCCCAAAACTTCCATTTCTTCATCACTATCATCATGAACTGTGTTTTCCATTAGACTCCCGGTACAAACACCATGAGACGGATTGCTAACCTCGCTTCCAGTAATCAAAGCATCACCTCCGGTAAAAGGCAAAAAGTTGGCTGGGTATGAATTTTCATGGGAGTTATACTTGACAATCTTATTCGGTGTAGCCTCTTCATTCATTTCTTCTTCGCGCTTCCTTCTCCCATGAGTTGCTGTTGATTTCACCACACAGGCAGCCGCTGAAAATGGATTGTGCAACAAATGAACCATCTCCTGATCTTCAGCGACTTTATCCTTACCAGTTGCCACATTTCCAATGTCAAAGAAGGTATTATCATCAGCAGGCTTAAATGCGGGGAGCTCATAGTCCGCTCTTGACAATTGCAGCTTTAGCATGCAATTCAGAAACGTCTTGATCAAAAACCCTAATCCCCTGATTTTGAAGGACCAATAGCCATTCTGAAAGAAATTTAACATATAGTTAACATCAAAATGATTTATGAAAGAAAAACACAGAAAAAATGCGATGACGTCTAAAAAAGAGAGAGAAGGAACTCAGATTAGTAAGATGATCAAGCTTCTTTCACCATAGACCAAAGGTGATAGCCTAGTGGCAGAGGTCTCTCCCTTTACTGTGCAAGGTCACAGGTTCGAGTCCCTGAGGTTCCCCCTAGTTCCCTTCCCTAGGTCCCCATGGAGCCTAGGCCCCTAAGATTGAAATGTATCAATAGATTTACTACATTATAATAGTACAGGTTCTCAAATAAAAAAGAAGAAGAAGAAGCTTCTTTCACCATTTTACCTCAGCATTTACTTTTGCTGAAAGATATAAGAAGTAGCATCTGTAGCACCAAAAGATTCCGTTTGAAGGAACCGAACCTAGATTTCTTAAATTAATAGTAACGGCTACAGACAACAGACAACTTACTGATAAGGACTTTAGGTGTGGGTGTATTTGGTATAACCAGTTTCTTGTCAGTGCCGGTTTGAATAGTGACCCATTTGATTAACAGGTTAGAAAAGTCAGATTTAGAGAAGGCTTCTATGTAAGAAATGGCTGAGGCATGGTCACCACATTCCCTATACGACCAAAAAAAAAAATCAGAGTTTATTGCACAGAACATTCTAAAAATCAATAATTGCATCTCTACCACAATTGTAACTCTGTACCTTACAAACTGTATGGCACCGTCTGCAACAAGCAACCATGCCAGGGACAAATTTTTCAATTGGTTTAAAGGTAGCCGAGTAAATCTGCCAGATTTTAGAAACGTAAACTCTCCCAGTAACACGGCATCATACAACACTTTCCTAACAAAAACCTCTTCCTCAGAACTCTGCAGTAATGAAACAGATTATTAGTTGGCTATTGAAATGAATTCCAACATCAGTACCATATTTGATGTGCTCCTTTCTCTGGGGATTAACATATGTCTAACTGTCTATCATAGGACGATCGCAACAGAACAGCTAAGAAAAAGACAGAGAAAGAAGGATCGACTAGGATTGGATACTCTTGACATGGAAAAATGGTAGTCTAGAGGCCAAAACTAGAAAACAATAACTGATCAACCCTTTAGGGGGTGATTGAGGGTAAATAATTTAAGTGGTTCAAATGAACATTGCCTATAAACTTCTTTGGTATTAATGACATCATGATGCCATATAAGTTTAGTATAGAGGAATGAAACAAGTTCAAGTGAAAGAATAAAAATACTAACCAATAGGGTGGTAACAGGCAAATTTAGCTCCAACATCATCCTGAGAAGCATATCTGACAGCCACAGGCAACATAAAGAAATCAGGAATTTATACATATGCGAGTTAACCGTAACACTTGAGAGAAATTTAATTTCCCAAAGGCCAAGATTATGAGGAGACAGAACACAAAATGAAAGAAAATGAGTCAACATCTCTTGTACCCATAGTATTTCAGATGATCCCTCAAAATTTATTAAATCACCAATGAAATATCAACATAAAGTTGATTAATTTGATTCAGTCAATATGAGAATATATGTAATAAGAATGATTAGGAAAACTCATAGAAGGTCCATTCCCTGCCTGTTCCGTGGACCCATAACAATACATGCAAAATAAATAAAACTTGTCCGAATAGAAGAGCAAAATTATTATTTGCAGGATATAAATTAATTATTGTTTAGGTAAAAACTTTCCTCTCTTTTTTTCTACATGTCAAATAAGCATATGTTCGCAAAAACTATTAATTGGTATTGCATTGAAAATGAATTATCTTTTTGAACGGTGAATTCCAACCCCTATCCAAACAAATTACAAATTTACCACTAAAGGGATTTCTCAATTAAAGGTCCATAAAAATAGCTAAATGAACTCTAAAATAGATAATTTAGGGGGAGGTGTGTGGGTCCTATTGGAGCTTATACACAATTCTATGTTTGGAAATTATAAGAAAACAAAAGAAAGGAAGCAAGACTATATGAATAAGATCCTGAATGAAAACCACACTAGGGGGTTATCGAAGTAAGATCTTGCACTTGACTAAAGGAAACTTCAAGCCACAGTCTGATGCTCTCGCTAAGAAGACTTGCAGTGCGACTATTACGGCATTGATACCACCCTGTTACAAGCACTATGTTTACAACACACTGGAAAACCTATTTGTGGTATGTTCTCACATTATGCAATACCATCACATATGCTAAAGCCTCATTTAATCAGTAAAACATTACATGATTCATACCACATACAATCTTAAGGACATGTAATACTTATTTACATTTATATATCTATACACATTTAAGGGGATTTAATACTACAATAAACTATTTCTGCACTTTCAGAATGCCACAGAATCATAGGAAGAATAAAAATTCTTGATCTAACAAAAGAGTAATAATAAGCTTTCCAAAAAAGGTTAAATTCTGAAATCCCTTTCTAGAATTACAATTATTCATCTAATAAAAGAGCATTAACAAGCTCACCAAAGAAGATAAATTTCTGAAAACGATTGATAGTCTGAACAACTGCCCACTCACCCATATCCCTCCGCAGATTCTCTCCGCACATCCCAAAACCAAGTTTCAACTGTAACCTTAATAAAAATATCTCATTCATAACAACCCCAGCAAGGTAGTCCATCCTGCACCCCACATTTATTTTCAGTCGAACCTCATCACTTAGAAGTGGAAAAAATAAGCTCAAAAGGCTCATATCGTCCACAAGTTTACAACTGTCCCCAACTTGATCCATTGTCCAAATCCGTATCAGATCTACAAAATATGATGTTATTTCATCCGACCCATTTTCTTGTTCATCCAAAGCGCAACACATGCTAATATAACTAATAACCCTTTCTAGTAAACTTTCAATCTGTCTTCCCAAGCATAAATCTGTCTTCAATAAATCTATTACTGAATTATTAACAACATACATGACTGGAGCAAGAAGAGCAACTTTTTTTAAGGCATTACACAGAGTCGAGCACGAAAGTAACATTTGGAACAAATATTTAGGAATCAGCAATTTCTTTGAAGGGTCTTGTGGGATTGCTTTAAAGCTGTGATATGACATTACCGAGTAGAACCAAAGGACCCCAAAGGGCGGATCTTCCATTGTGTGAAGAAGGCGATATGAAATTGATTGTAAAGCAGAGAAATCTGAACCACCTCTGTGGGGCTCTTTTAGAAAGAAACTAATTGATTCCCTCAACATGGGTTCATAGCCTTCAGCCAGGTTTTGACCAACGATTGTCTCAACAGTTGGTGCATTCATGTTAAGGCCGGGGGAAAATGGAAAAAAACTGAATCAGTAATGGCTCAATTAGATAATATTGGGTAGAATTCTCAAAAATGGAAGACTATCGGGTAGAAGTACGATTGGAACCCTAGTTTGACAGTTCCCATGGAGGACAATGTGGGAAAGGAGGATCCTTCAATACCTTTTTGTAACTGATACAACTTTAATGCGAGATTGCACACAGATTATACAATGCTTAAAGTTTCGGTCTATACTTCTTGCTTTCTACTAAGCCAAATGGCCATCTTTTGGAAGCACTCAATGCTTTTTGGTATATGTTACAAGATTTTTTCTTGGTCAGAGGTAGCTAATTTAAATATAGTAAATCATTAAAATATCTGGAAGTTCACAATCAAAAGTACCATTAAAGTAATGAAATAAATATTAAAGCCGAAAATATTTACATATATAAAAACATAAAGATACAAGAGATGAAGCAAATTCTGTAGTTAATCACTACTATATGTGTAGCATCTTAACTATTGCTTATTACACGTGCACAAATGAGATGATGACATTTAAGTATAATCACGAACTATAATAGACATCAATGAAAAGAAGCTATTGTTTTTGTAGCATTGATGCTAGTCCCAGGGCCGTTCCTGAGATTTTGGTGGCCCAGGTCGAAAGATGAAAATGAGACCCTTTTCGAAATATTGTCTTAAAAAAAGAAGGTAAAAATAAATAAATAAAAAGTACAAGCTATATCCAAAAAAGTACATTTTCGGAGCTTAAAACATAATAGTTCGACTACAGCAAAATATATGAGAACTTCGACTACAGTAAAGTATATGAGAAGTTCGACTACAACAAAATATATGAGAATACAAAAAGATATATATATAATTTGGGACCCCTTTGATTGGGGCCCAGGGCGGTCGTCCCGCCCGTGTTGAGGAACGACTCTGGCTAGTCCCATTTACTACACGTATTGTTTTTACTCCCACACCCTTAACACAAAAATTACTTCAAATTTCAATCAAGTTACTTCACACCTCACAGTATATTGGTAAAAACCTCATCTAAACTATAGGGTCACTTAAAATCCACATTTTAGTACTATATTATTACAAAATTCGGTTAGTGTAATACTACAATATACAAGCTTCGGTTAAAGTGTAAAACTACAATATACAAGATATGGTTTTCTTTTTCCTTTTCTCTTTTTGAATCAAGCTACAACAAATAAATAAGTTGCCCGGGGCAACAAGATCAAGTTGGTAAAGATTAAAATATCCCTTTTAAAAAAACACATCAAACTAACAAGTACTTATAATTAAATATCCAAAAAGATAACAATAAAAATTTTAGACGATGGGTGGCATGAAGATGAGATTAGAATACAGTTTTACATATTCGGGAAATCAACAAAAGCAAGCAACGAGCCAATACTTTTAATTTGTGACAAATTTACATGTTCAAGATAAATCATTTGATGATATACGTGTTGAGAAAATAAGTAATTTGCATGTTTTGAGTTGTCCTAGTCTTATGGATTGTCTATTAGTGGTAGGAGTTTATTTTGTGAATGTTGGGTAGTGGTAGGAGTTTATTTTGTGAACGTGGGTAGTGGTAGGAGTTTATTGGGGTAGTGCCTATTTTCATGTTATCAGTTATGTAATAGCCTATATAAAGGCTGTGTGGTTAAAGAATATTATATCCTTTGATCCTGTCTTCTAGCTTTTTGTTTACATCAATTATTTGTCTTTTGTTTATATTAGTGGTATTAGAGCCAGGAATAGGAGAGAAGAGCGAGAGTTCCAAAAGACTGTGAAAATCCCCAAACAGTCCATTGTCCAAAATAGCAGTAGCTCTATTTACTCATTTGTCTATTCTTTTGCAGAAGTAGTAAAACAATGGCTTTAGATTCCAATTTTGTGCAGGCGGCGATCCCACGTTTTGATGGTCACTATGACCATTGGAACATGCTAATGGAGAATTTCCTATGGTCAAAAGAATTTTGGCAGATTATTGAATCTGGAATTGGACAACCATAAAAAGATGCAGTGTTGATAGATGCTCAGAAAACAGAGATGGAAGGGAGAAAGCTAAAAGATTTAAAGGCAAAAAACTACCTTTTTCAGGTAATTGATCGTCCCATTTTGGAAACAATTCTTAGCAAAGACACTTCCAAGGATATTTGGGATTCCATGAAGTATCAAGGTACAACACGGGCTAAGAGGCAGCAGCTTCAAGCACTTCGTTCGGAGTTCGAAATGCTTCGAATGAAATCAGGAGAGTCAGTTTCTGACTACTTTTCAAGAACGATGGCAATCGTTAATCGAATCTTGAATCCATGGCGACAAGGCGAGATGATGTTCTTATTGTTGAGAAGATTCTTCAATCCTTGACAACAAAATTTAATTTTGTTATGCATTTTATATAAGAGGCTAATGATGTTGATAAACTTTCAATTGATGAATTATAAAGTTCCTGTTGGTTCATGAGAAAAAAATTAACCAACGGGAGAGAAAGAAGAACAAGCATGAAGGCCTTATCGAGAAAATAATTCTACACCTAATAGAGCTGATAGTGGACGGGGTAGAGGCAATGGACGTGGTAGAGGAGGCTAATTTAACAATGATCGTGGGTTCCACCAACAAAACCATCAGCATCATGAGAAACGATTTCAAAGAAAAGGCAGAAGGGCGCGGCGGCTATCACTCAACAAATTATAGACCAAAGTCGCAGACAAGTCCAATGTTGAGTGTTCTGAGATGTCATGGTATGGCCATTATAAGTCAGAATGTGAAACTAATTTGAATAGACAAAGTGGAGAAAAAATTAACTTTGCAAAAAAGGAAGAAGAAGTGTCTCTTTTGATGGTGTGTCATGTGAAGGAAGAAACTCAACAAAACATGTGGTATTTAGACACCTATTGCAAGAACCACATGTGTGGAGACAAAAAGGCGTTTTTGAGTTGGACGAATCGTTAGAATATCTTTGTCAAGTTTGGTGACAACTCCAAAGTTTCATCTATGGGAAAAGGAAAGGTAACTGTTCAAACTAAAGGAAATTCTACCCATATCTCTAATGTTCTTTTTGTACCAGACTTAAAGACCAACTTGCTCAGTGTGGGTCAGCAACAAGAAAAGGGGTACAAGATTATTATCAAAAATGGAGTATGTCGGATTCAAGATGCAAAGTTGGGCTTAATTGCTCAAGTTAACATGACAGAAAATCGCATGTTCCCGTTGTTTCTTCACAACACCAATCATACGTGTTTTTTAGCAAAATTGAAGGATGAATCATGGCTATGGCATTTTCGTTAAGGTCACCTAAACTTTGGTGGTTTAAAGGCTCTACAACAGAAAAACATGGTGATTGGTCTTCCTCAAATTACAGCTCCCGCTGAAGTTTGTGAAGAATGCGTTGTTAGCAAACAACATCGTAATCAATTTATGCAAGGAAAATCATTGAGAGCAAAAAAGCCATTGGAGCTGATTCACTCTGATTTGTGTGGGCCAATAAGTCCATCTTCTAATGGAGGTAAAAGATACATAATTACCTTCATTGATGATTATAGTAGAAAATTTTGGATTTATTTTTTGCAAGAGAAATGTAAAGCTTTTGCAGCCTTTAAAAAATATAAAGTGTTTGTTGAGAAGGAAGTTGGCAGCCCCATCAAAGTTCTTCGTACTGATCGTGGTGGAGAATACAACTCACACGAATTTGCAAATTTTTGTGAGGCTCATGGAATCAAGAGGCAACTTACAACAGCTTACACTCCCCAACAGAACGGTGTGTGCGAAAGGAAAAATCGCACTATTATGAATATGGTGCAAAGTCTTTTGACAAGCAGCGATATTCCGAAAACTTTCTGGCCAGAAGCAGTCAATTGGAGCATTCAAATTTTGAACAGAAGCCCCACACTTGTTGTTCAAAATATGACGTCGAAAAAAGCCTGGAGTGGACGAAAACCAGCAGTGGATCATTTTAGAATTTTTGGGTGTATTGCTTATGCCCATATTCCAGATGAGAAGAGAAAGAAGCTGGACAACAAAGGAGAAAAATGTGTTTTTCTTGGTGTCAGTGATCAATCAAAGGCCTATAAACTGTACAATCCTAGCACCATGAAAATAATTATTAGTCGTGATGTGGTTTTTGATGAAAATGGCACATGGTTGTGGAGTGAAAATGGTGTTAAACAAAGCATTCTAGCAGATTTAGATGATGACGAGACAAGGCAGCAACCTACGGAGACAGTACAACAACCAGACCCAATCATTCAAGATCAACCTCAAAGTCCACTTGTTAATGAAGCTGCAGAACAAAGACCTCAACGTCAGAGGAAAAAGGCCTGCTTGGATGACCGATTATGAGGTAGATGATTTTGACAAGTCTGAAGAAGATATACTTACACATCTTACTTTATTTTTAGATTGTGATCCTATCACTTTCGAAGTGGCTGTCAAAGAATCAAAATGGAGAAAGGCTATGGATGCTGAAATTACAGCCATAAAAAGAAATGATACTTGGGAGCTTTGTGATCTTCCAAAAGGGCAGAAAACAATTGGTGTAAAATGGGTTTACAAGACAAAGCTGAAGGAGAATGGTGAAGTTGATAAGCACAAGGCACGTTTGGTGGCTAAGGGCTACAAGCAAGAGTTTGGTGTTGATTATAAAGAAGTCTTCGCTCCGGTTGCAAGGCATGACACAATCAGATTAGTGATTGCATTGGCAGCTCAAAACTCATGGCCTATCTTCCAATTGGACGTGAAATCAGCTTTCCTTCATGGAGATTTGAAAGAAGAGGTATTTATCGATCAACCTCCTGGTTATGTGAAACTTGGCAATGAGCATAAAGTGTATAAATTAAAAAAGGCTCTATACAGATTAAAACAGGCTCCACGTGCTTGGTATAATCGTATAGAAACTTAATTTTAAAGGAAGGATTTCAAAAATGTCATTATGAACATACACTTTTCATAAAGATGGAAGATGGAGAAAAAATGCTCATTATCTGTTTCTATGTAGATGATCTAATCTACACTGGTAATAACACAACAATGTTTGAAAGTTTTAAGAAATCCATGATGACTGAATTTGAGATGTCTGATCTTGGTATGATGCATTACTTTCTTGGGATTGAAGTGGTGCAGTACCCTACTGGTATTTTTATTTCTCAAAAGAAATATGTGAGAGAACTTTTAGACAGATTTCAAATGAAGAATTGCAATTCTGTTTGTACACCAACTGAAGTTGGTTTGAAACTTATCAAAGATCCCGAAGGAAGGAGGGTCGACAAAGACACGAGTTCAAACAAATAGTCGGAAGCTGATGTATTTAATGTACCACAAGGACCGATATAATGCATGTTGTAAATGTTATTAGCGAGTTCATGGAAAAACAAGGAGATGCATCTTCTAATTGCGAAAGAGGATTTTTCGTTACTTGCAAGGTACATTTAATTATGGGTTGTTCTCAAGAAGGGAGAAATGTCGGGCTTAATCGGCTTACACGAGGCGGTGATTATCTTTGGAGATAAAGATGACATGAAAAGCACTTGGGTTATGCTTTTATGTTGGGTTCAGAGCTATCTCTTGGTCTTCAAAGAAACAACCTATTGTCACTTTATCAACAATGAAGTTTGAGTTTGTTGTTTGCCACTTCATGTGCTACTCAAGCTATTTGGTTGAGAAGAATTCTTAAAGAGTTGCATTGCAAAGAGGATGGGCCTACTCAGATTTAATGTGACAACAGTTCAGCAATAAAGCTTTCAAAAAATCCTGTTCTACATGGTCGAAGCAAACATATAGATGTGAAGTATCATTTCTTGAGAGATCTCACGAATGATGGAGTCATTGATCTTATTTACTGCAAGAGTGAAGATCAGGTTGCTGATATATTTACTAAGCCCCTCAAATTGCCTACATTTCAGAAGCTCAGGAAGCTACTTGGTGTTTGCACTTCAAATGATCCAGTTTGAGAGATGGAGGTTCAAAGTTTTACTCTATTAAACTGAATGTTATGTCTGGAACATCAGTTTAAGGGAGGGATTGTTGAGAAAATAAGTAATTTGCATGTTTTGAGTTGTCCTAGTCTTAAGGATTGTCTATTAGTGGTAGGAGTTTATTTTGTGAATGTTGGGTAGTGGTAGGAGTTTATTTTGTGAACGTGGGTAGTGGTAGGAGTTTATTGGGGTAGTGCCTATTTTCATGTTATCAGTTATGTAATAGCCTATATAAAGGTGTGGTTAAAGAATATTATATCCTTTGATCCTCTGTCTTCTAGCTTTTTGTCTTCTAGCTTTTTGTTTACATCAGTTATTTGTCTTTTGTTTATATCAATATGATCATGCATATATGAGATACCGGAATTAAGATCAATTAATGGAAACTTTATCCATGCAATGCTCCTTTCAACTAAGATACTTGCATCTAAGAAAATTTTGCATTGCTGTGTGCATAATTTTTTGTTCTTGCTGAATATCACTAAGCAGTCTAAGCTCCATATATAAAGCAAAAACACAATTAGGCATTACTTATTCACAAAAGTACAAGTTTAAATGACAAAACCACCAAATGCAAGTATTCTACATAAGAAATGCCATAATTTCAATGAAGAAGAACAAATATTCAAATTTTCAACTTACCTAATAAAGCACCAACTCAAAATAGGAACTTCATCCTTAATGTCAAGAGCACCAACGAATCTAACCATCAAATCATGAATTTTGAAACCCCTTAACAGTCTGAGACATCTCAATTTGCATGTCACTCTGCAACTCCTTTCTCGGAACCATCAAACACAACCTCAAAAATGTATCAAATCAAGAATAAATCTCCATCACATAATTACTAACACAATTGCTTGTTCTTCAAAATAATAACACAATATATGTTAATATAACCAACAACCCCTTCTACAAAAAAAATGAATAAATAAATAAAAAATCTCTGCATCTCCCTTGAACACAAATTATTTTCCAACAACTATACTATATATGTAACACCGGAGCAAGTACAGAAATTTTCTGCGACCCGTTAGAAGGTTCCGATCACGAATCTATCGACTGAAACATATCTTCGGGTATCAATATTTTCTTTGATGATTCTTGAAGGGTTTATCTAGAGGTGTGAAATGTAAATAACCAAATAAATTCGAGTGGTGGGTCATCCATTGTTTGGATTATCGAGAAAAAAAGTACCCAAAAATGAGAAAATCAGTTTTGTCTCTCTGCGAAACCAGAAATGAAGTGATGATTTGAGTTTTTTTTTTTCAATATGACTTGTTACTTTTCTTTTCTTTTCTTTTCTTTTTCTGAACAGTTGAATATGACTGGTGTGTTCGTGTAGAATTTTGTGTTAAATAACGAGGGGAATAAAGCTAAATTTGACGGTATTTCTATTGGAATTTTTAGAGGGAATAAGTAGGTTCCAAAGCCCTAGATTTTGGGGTGAGAAAAGTAGCAATTTTCCAAACAAGTTTAATTTTTTTTGTTATAGAACAATAGATTTTTGAAAATGGAATGCACTGGTTTTATTATATTTTCACAATGAAAAATTTATATGTTACATTCTAATTTTCGTGTTTTAAAATATTTTTTTTCAATACTAGTACATAAAATGCTTCTCTTCTAGTCCTTTCCCATCTATATTAATCTTTCAATTGAATTGAACCGTATATATTTTTCCTTTTTTTTTGTGTGGTAGATTTTTCTAACTAAAAATCAATTTATTTTTTTTAATAAATTTCATTAAAAAAAGTTGAGGAGGATCCATTAGCTAACAAGTTAATGGTCAAAGAAAAAATTTACTATCACATAAAACCGTTTAGATAATAAATCGATGGTATGTTAGCGGTTGTATGTGATAGAAATTTATTGATGTTGAAAATTTGAACTTCACTTCCAAATTCTGGTTCGATGGCAAAAAGACTTTAGTTAGGATTGTAATTCGAATTGAGTCGGTCTGAACTCGAAAAGGTTGCCGCTACCAGTTTTTTGAGGCGTTGGAATTCAGAAATTCAGACCAATTCAATCATGAGAAATGTGAGAAGTCAATAGTGTAATCGACGATTGAATGATCTACTTGTAATCGAACAACAATATTAGTTTGTTGAACGAGTTCAACTCACACTCGACTAAATATTCTTTATGGAATCGAATTTGAAAAGCCAAATCCAAATTAATTTGTAGTGCTCCCTTCCTCCCTTCGTTTTACAAAATAGATTCTTGTTATTTTGTTTAAAAAAGAGTTATCTTTCTTTTAATAGTACTAAAAACTAAATCAATATCTTCAAAATTATTATTAAAATTCTACTATCATGTCATGAATATTAAAATAAATACTTAATAAATTTAGAATAAATATGAAAAAAAAATCTTTTGCAAAAGGAAAAAACACAATTTTTTTTTTATTCTTTTTTAAACAGAGAAAAGAAAAAGTAACAAATTGGGGAAAATGGGAAATAGTGACCAACATAATTCAGACTCGGCGCCCCTATCGCATAAATCCACAAGGCGATTGCTCGTTTGGCAAGCAAAGCTCTTTCTTCTGGTTTGTTCCCCCCATTTAGTAGCTTAGCTTGCTGCCTTGTTACGAACATACATACATACCCAATTCAGTTTGATTGATTGAACGGAGGAAGAGAAATGGCTTGCTTGCATGATCACAGCTGCGAAGAACACGATTGTTCTTCTGATTGGTCTCTCTACAAACACATAGACCTCCCTAAGGTTTGTGTTTTTCACCAATTTAATTCTTCTTATATATATATATATATATATATACACACACACACACACACACGCATACTATATCTTCAGATTGTTGTGGCCTTTCGTAAAGTTATTGAAATTGATGCTATTTGTTGCAGACCCAGATGGTTAATGGTCTAATGTTTAATCCAATTGACATGTCCTTGTAAAATTTAATCTCTAGATCGTGTTTTAATCGCACATTTTACCCTGTTGGTTAAACTTTTATGCTCAATGTCTATGAAGTGAAGCTCAAACTATGGACTATATAGTTTGGGTAAGAATGTTTTGTGTGTGTGCCAGAGACGGTAATAGGCTGAGTGAAACTGCTTATTCAACTTTTGATTGTTATACTGATACCTTTTTGCAATTTAAATTGTTGCTTATAATCAGCTTTGTTACCTATGAACTTTATTTTTTTTATTTTATTTTTTGTGTGGGAGGTTTGGGGGGTGTTACGCCCTTTTTCAAAGGAGAAAAGTATGAATCAGTTTCAAGGATTATAGTTTTCATTAGTGTCCCACTGAAATCATTGTTTCGGTGCCTATTTGTTTACTATAACTTTTAGTCATCTCACAGGAGTGTATACTGTTGATATTTCTTTTCTTCTTTTTGAATTTCTCTATCTTGCATGTTCCATATTTTTGCAGAATGATATGTATACATAAACTTCTCATGTCTTACTGCAACAACTTCAAGTAGGATAATGTAAAAACCGTTTGTAGTTGTCCCCGTGTATCTGTGCTTATGTCTGTATTTACTGGATCTCTTCCTTTTCGCATGAGTGATACATGGAGGTTAATTCTTAGTCTTTTGTTCATATATATATATATATATATTTTTTTTTTTTTCCCCTCTAAGCCACACTGTGTCCTTTCTTGGAGAATATGACCAAAGGTAGCTTTTGTCTTGTCATGCTCAAGGTATCCGCTTTGAATGAGGCTGTGCCAGGAAGTGTTAAGTCGGTGTTTAAAGCTTGGGAGCAGCGTTTAAATTCTTCAGAGGTAAATTTTACAAAAGTCTTGTTAATACTCTCCAAATTGGGTTTATGCATTTTATTCACATTATCATTACTTTGGAATTTTAGATATTCATTATTCTTATCTTTTGCAGTAGTTTCAAGAACATATTGCTAGTAAAAACATATAGTTTAACCAAAAACTAAAAGCTCTATTAGTGATTTAGTAATTCGTTTCCTCAAAGCCTGAGCACAAAATAAAGTCTCAAAGTTATTGCACTAGCAATTTCGGCTGAATGTTATTGTGTCATTTGATGTGGTGCTCGAATTTCTGAATGCTTAGTTTTGTTTCCTTTTTCAACCTGATGATAATGCTACTAGGATACCATGAATTTGACACTGAATCATTCCAAAGGCCATCATTTCTGTTAGTTTGGACTGGTCTTGTCTATGATGAAAAATTTAGGCAGGTCTTGTCTATGATAAAAAATGATAAAATATTCTACGGTGACAAGTAACATGTTCGTATCTTATTATCCTATGGTATCCCTATCATGAAGTACCTCTTGCAGTGTCTCTCGGATATATATCTTTATTCGGTTACCATCTGCTAACTTATGTATTACTTGAGGATAATATTTAATACAAACATTAAATATCAAGCCACTACGCTAGATGGGAAGTTTTGATTCTCGAACTTCTCTACTTTTTATATTTCCTGAGACACAATAAGAATCTTGCAAGTATATAGTCCGTCCAGTTGACATACTTACATACTGGATGAGCCAATATCAAAAGTTTTCATAAACATACTTTTCCTTTTATTTGGCACCTTTAAGGAAGCTTTTTGGCTTCATCCCTGCTTGAAGTCTTTGACGTAGGAAAAACGTGAAAAAAATTAATCATAAACTCTGATGTACAAGTACAAATGAATTGGGCAGCAAGAGGAAAGGACTTTTACAACCTTGGTTATTCATGAATTAACAAATGACATACGAGGGGACCAAGTAGTATTAGGATCCAACTTTGATTAATGACCTGGACTCTTATTGGGATTTTCAAATCCAACAAAAGATGACAAATTACAAAGCCGTTTCTGGCAACCGACTTCTTTCCCAAGAAGGTGAAATTGCTAAACTACATTGATGACTAAAACATACTCCATTAAGTAAGCTAAATAACAAACTATAAGCATGTGAACCTATAAAAACATAGAATGACTCCAAATTAAATCCGTATCAGCCCAATAACCACATAATTATCTCTTTCATACATCTTTTTTCTTAGGCCTTTTATGGAGTTCATCAGTCTTAAATTAAGGTTGTATATAATTAAGTTCTGCTTTGAGTTCTTAGCTCTGAGTGAGGATACCCTGGGCGGGGGATCCGAGCGAGCTAGGAGAACCATAGTTGTCAAGTCGTAAAGTTGAGTCGACTCGTTGGCCGGGAGCTTAATCGCTTAGTCGACAAAGCGCCCGACTAGTCGTCCGCAAGTCGATAAGTCGTTAACAATGTAAATTTTTTACGTATAAAATTATATATATTTAACTCAATATAATTCTTAAATTTATGTGTTGTTTCTTAATTTTTAAGATTGTATATATAGAATAACAATATTATAAGTACTTTATAACTATATTATAAGTATAAGACAACAATACATCACATATCATATATAAAAAAAATTAAGCAACAACACTAATGTAATATAAAAATTACCATGTCATATAAAAAAAAAACATACCAATTACCAATTTATCATATCAATTAGCAAAGATATTATATCATATTCAATCATATAAAGCAAGGACTTTAATTATATCATATTCGGTCATTTAATATCACTTTAATATTAAAGAGTATTGAATAAGCGCACTTGCAACATAAATTAATTAGGCAAAGATATATACCCAATAAAGAGTCCTGCATGCAGTGTTGCCTCATCACAAGTTCACAAAAAATAAAAAAATAAGACTAGTACTAGACCCACGTGACCCTCAAAGCAAAAAGGTAAATAATACAATCAATACACTCGGACTCATATACCCCATCGAGGTCGAATGCCCAAAAAAAAAAGAGCAAAGCAGAGAAAGAAGAAGATGAAGAGGAGAAATAGAAGAGAAGAAGAAGAGGAGAAGCATACCGAGGGTCGCGAGCTATCGGAGAAGAGGCGAGAGTCGCTATGAAGTCACGGAGAAGAGGCCGGGTTCGCCGTGAAGTCGCCGGATTGAGTCGCCGTCATGAGTCACCCTCTCCTCTTCGCTGTGATGACCGATGATATGAAGTGTCGAAGTGGCTCATCATTTCGATCGATCGATTTGGTTTGTAGGGTTTCCACTCTAGCAAGTCGCCCGCTTAGCACTCACGTCGCCCAAGTCGCTCAATAGGCGACCAAGTCGTCCAATCGCGCTGCAGATCGCTCGACTTCATGTTGTGAATTGGACGCCTTGAAATTTTATACCGCTCGGACGACTAAGCGTCGCCTAGTCGACGACTTGATAAGCTTGAGGAGAACCTCCTCCCGAGGGGGAAGCGTAGCAGGGGGGAAAGTCGTATCGACCTCGCTCTAACCAAGGCCACTATTCCTGATAAGGAATAGAGTAAGGCCTTGTGGAAACACATATAAGGTTGTGAACGTCAGCTTACCATTCTCTTAGTCGTGAGAAGAAACTGGTGCAATTTTCTGGATATCGAGCCGATTCTTTGAGATTGTAGTCACCATGAAATTGTTCACAAGATTTTAGAAAAATTCTGCATTTTACAGATTCCAGTAAAGAAAATTCTAAGACTACATGCCCTTGTTCTTCTTATTCTGGCTGCACTTCCATCATCTGATAGGAATTATTTATCCAATGTAACTAGACCTAATCTTCCCCCCCCCCCCTCCCCCTCCCCCTCCCCCTCCCGATTTTTTGTTGTTGTGGACAAGTGTCTATTTTAATTTATTGATTTTTTTTGTCTCTGGTTTATGAAAATTATGGTCATCTTTCTTGTAACAGGGTCACTTGGAAAGCAATGTGGGTGATCCAGAGTTAATTGTATTCATTCCGTAAGTGGCTATGCAAGTGATTTAGCAACACTTATATGAGAAGTCATGCTGACTTAAAGTTTACCTGACCCGTACTTCAATTACTTTAATTGCTGTGCATCTTTATGCCAAATGATCCTTAATAGTTTTGGGCTTCTGCACAAGTAATCATGCTGAATTCATGGTGTATATGCGTTAATTCAGTTTGTTGCTGTATTTTATTTATGTACCGTTATCACTTGTTAATCTTCTGTACTTTTAGAGACTTGGCCAGTTAGCCCTCTTAATTCTTATAATTTTATTTGATCTTTTTGTCGGTGGGATCCTGCCCTGTGCTCTCTAGGCTTCCTTATCTCTCATGACTGGTAGATGGATCCCTCTATGTAGTAGTTGGCTTTTTAGAAGCTTCGCTTGAAGCAACTTTTAGTAGATACCATACCATCATTTCCTTGATATTGTGTTTGGATGAAGATTTGTAAATTTACCTGTTTCAATATCCTCATGTTATATCCTAGGATATGCAGTATCTGCTCTGTGGATTTGAAAATCTTCAGCATTGATAAATTTTTATTGCTTATGTATATGAATACGTTTGGCTTCATGGGTATCTGACGAGGCGGGATTTATTACTTTTTCATAAAAAACACCAAATAATTGCATCAGCTAAGTTTTGACTGGTATGGAATGCACAGGTATGTGATGTCCCAATGATAATAATTTTTGTTTTGGAGTGTTAAAATTCCACTTACCATGCACCTTCTTTATATATCTTGATGTATGAGGCACAGTACTGAATGGCCTTCAATTGTTTCATGGCTCAAAAATTCCCTTACTATCACTTAAGTAGTTAAGCTTGAAGAGTTACTAAGACAAAAAGCGATATTATAGTTCTGCATGGAATCAATATGCGATTGATGTCTAACGTCTGATGTATATTTTATTCAAACTCCTCTGGCTATCAATTATATTTTTTCTTTCTTTGCTCATATACTCTTCTGTGAGTTTCATTGGTTAACATTTATTGTTGGATTTGATTGTGATAGATTTACATCAGATGTTAAGATCAAAAGCATTTCAATCGTTGGTGGGGCTGATGGAACAAGTCCTTCCAAGATGAGAGCGTGAGTTCAACTTAGTTAATAAGTCTTCTTACATAGTACTGTTATTAGATGCAAGCTATGATGACTGGGCCAGCAGTTGTTTAATTCTAAAAGAGGATAATGTAATTCTAATTAAATAATCTCTTATGATCCTCTCTAATATGGTTTGACATTAGTCTCCTGCAACTCTAACCTCTGTATCACTTCATTTGGGAAGTATAGCTAATTTTTATTCTTTTTTGGGGTATATACTTGGTCAGGTTCATAAATCGAGAGGGTATCGACTTTTCAGATGCTCAAACAATGCAACCAATTCAGGTATTGCTGCATCTTCATTTGTCAGGGAATTTATGTTTCTGAAGCTATTAATTTACATATGTACATGTTCATTGTTTTAAGGAATGGGATTTACCGGAAAATTTGCAAGGAGTTTTAGAATTCCAGACAAGGTACATTATCCGGCTATCCATTTATATGGCATAGTACATGACATTTTTTCATTAATACCTCAGTGTGATAAGTTTCTGTTGTACGTTTAGATGGTTGGCCGCTATTAATTTTCTCACATTGCTAAAAACTGACAAAAAAACTAGTTATAATAACACCAATAAGAACTATAACAACAATAATAATAGAACATGAAGAATAGTTAACTTTAAAATAAAGCAAAACTTGTTGCTTGCTTTAATTTTAGTTCCTGAAAAGGTGTCTAGGGAGAAGAATGAATTTGGTTGATGCAAGGCTTGTAAAAGCTTCTTCCATATGATAGAGTGGCTAATTGTCCTCCTACAACTATTTGGTTTCAGAAGAGTCATTTTGGGTATAATTTAGGACAAGAAACATGTCCACTGCCCAAGAGCGCTTCTTTTTAAAGAATTATGCAAAAGCCTCGTGCAACAACGCACAATGCTTCAATAAAATTTTTATCAATCAAACTGAATCTCAGCTTATATCAGCTTAATTTGAACTGGGGATAGGACTAAACTAAGATGATGACAAGACCATATTAACTTGAACAATAGAAAGAACCCATGTGTCCAAATATTACATTAAAAAAAAACTATCATTCCTAATCTAATTACATATATATTTAAATGTGATTCATGATATTTCACGTGCATGCATAGGCATCAGGATGTCTCAGATACTATCAGTGTTTAGTGAATTTTGTGTTGAGTCAACATGAAGTTTGAAGGATGGTGACATTTGCCATATTTGTTTCTCTAGTATTTGGAAAATTCAACGTTCTGACTATGTACTGATGATTGAACAGATATTCTAGGTTTCAAGGCGTTGCAAATCTCACCTTGCATTTTCCTGAGAATTATGGCGGTGAAACATCTCAAATCCTTTACATTGGCTTAAAAGGTGAAGCCACCCAGGTAATATCAGTGCAAAAGTTTGAATTCTATGGACTTATTTGTTCAATAAATGATATGTTTTCTTTTTTACAACATAACAGTTGAAGAGGGATGTTGTTGCAACGATTGTGTATGAAATCATGCCTAATCCTTCTGATCACAAGTAAGTACTGTTTGCGGTTACGAAAACGTTTTGAATGTAGTTTGATCGCTTGATGCATGATACAAGACTGTATCTGTTTGGTTTCTACTTTTTATATGGTACATAAAAATTGCCGGGCTTGTTTGCAGGACTCGAGCTGAAGGGGGAGGAGGTCTTTCACATGTGGAATGAGGGATAATATTTGTGCTAATTACTAAAAAGACCCTTTCTATTGATGTTACTTTGGTCATGGAATACACCCAAAAGAACAACTGAATTTCTGTGACAAGTCTGTCCATTTATGGATGTTTGTCCTTTATACTAAAAGATTCTTCCTCATTTTGGCTTGGTTCAGATGGGTGGAATCCTACTTTTCTCCTTAAGATGTTAAATTTACTTTAATGACTTGTATGTGATTATGAAAATTAACAGGTTTTGGAAACCATTTTCATAGCTTGTTCATGGTGTTCTTCTTCTCTTTTGATCTGTTCATTATGGCCGAGTAGCAGGGCAAAATATTACTATTACCACCCTTCAAGTTGAAATTCGGTTGATATGTCATATGTGAGAGGTGTTTTAACAAGCCAAAATGAAATTAGCATATTTTCGGAAGATATTTTTTGATATTTTTATATGATAGCTTTTCATATCTGTTTTAAATATGGAATTTTACGTATTAATTTTACCATAAGACATGTAGAAATATTAAAAATGTTGTGGAATTGAAAATGGAGGACTCGGGGAGGAGGAAGAACAATGGAGTGAGAGACAGCATTTCTAAATTTTACAAATGAAAAATATAAAATATGGAAAATTTTATTTTATTTTTTATGGCCAAAAAGAGCAGGAAAGTTGTCTGTCAAAAAAATAGAGAGATTGAGATTGAAAAAAGTTGTATCTTTTATTAATTTTGTCATCTTTGTATCCTTCATTTTTTTTATATTATTATTATGGTTGTAAATAAGAATTATAAAACTTCACTAAAAATTACCTTCTTTTTCTCCAAATCTATTCATTTTTAGACCAAAAAGTGCCCAAATTTTGTCTTTTAAAAAAAACAAACTTTAAGAAATAAAAATGAGCTAAATGATTTGCGCTTTTCGATAGCTAGGGTTTCTATTTATTTATTTATTTATTTTTCTGTTATAAAGTTATACTACTACTATATTAACACTGTTTGCCAGTTTTTTTGGATAAAAGGAAGGAATACTTGTTATGCTATAAAAAGCTCACTCCCTGTTCTTCACTTTCATTTGGGTCAGCTCGGACGCTTCTTTTTTTCCGCAGAAAATTTTCAATTTGTAAGTAATTCTCTCTCTTCCACCTTTGCTCTCCTTGTTATTCGCCTCCTAAACACCACTATTTCATTTTCATCCATACCATTCAGTTTTTTTTTGAGTTGAAAAATAAGAAATTAGAGCTCATGCGTACAAATTTGACCCAGAATTTCTCAATTAGATAACACGTAGTAGATTTTTAGTTGGCATAAGTTTTTGATTGGTCTATCTATCTATATATATATATATATATATATAAAGAAATTTTTGATAGTTTTAATTTTTAAAGGTAAAATACATAGCCGGAGAATATTTTGTTTATGTCCCTAGCAAGTTATGTGCTATTGTTCTGCAATGGCATTAATTATAACTTATAAATTGCAATTTGAATGGATCATTTTGAATGGAGATGTTATTTTGAGGACAAACAAAAACAAAAAGTGTGGGAATTTGAATTTGTTCCGAGTTGGATTGCTTATCTTTGATACAATATGCTTAAAAGTTTATATTTTTGCGGCAATTTTATATCCGGTGTTTAAATTAGATGGACTAGTGTGAATATTGGAAGTGATTAATGTGTTATATTGAGAGTAGGAGTGCTATTTGATTATGTTGGATTGCTTATGTTTTATGCTCTATTTCAATCATGCAGGGAACTGCAATGATGGGTTCTCTTCAACAGTCCATTTGGATGAAAGGGTCATCCCCTTTTCCTCCAAAAGGATCTGTTGTTGGATTCCCACCTCAGGTTAAACTAAGTTCTTCAATCAGGCCGGGTAGATGCTACTCTCAGCTTGAAGCTAGCTTGATCACCGGGAGGTCACCCTCCTCTGTGTCTGTGTCTGTTCCTGCGGCTGAAATTGGAGGTTAGTTAATTGATTGCTAATAAATTGATACTTTGTCAAGTTTATTTTGGGGTGTGAACTTCTTGAAATTCTTCTCTTTGATGTCTTCAGTTATGTTTGCGTGTAATTATTTTGTCTTACATTTCGTGTCAAGTTTATTTTTTGATTTCAGAGATGAAGTCTACTCTATAGTAGTAGAGTATCATGATTGGTGTTTTTTAAATTGTACTTAAGTTGCGATTCTCGCAGGTTTGATATTGTGATGGGCCTAATTCAAGGATTGATCTATCAGTCTGCATTTCTGATTATTAAATCAGTTACTTATTCTCTTCTGATTTTCTTTTAATGAAATTCCATAATGTTGTAAAAAAATGATAGAAGATAATTTTTTAGAGTTTTAATTAGACATGATGTATACTTCAAAAACCTCCACGCACGTTTAATAGTAGGCTGTCTATAACAATTGAGAAGCATCTGCTGGCTTCAGATTTATGACTTGGTGTTTGTAATGAACTTTATAGAATCAATCCTGTGTAATTATTTCTGATTACAAAGTAATCAGTTGAATATTTTGATATAAAGAGAAAAATTTACCAAATTAATCTTCTATGCAAAGAAATTGCATATATCTTATGAACTATTTTGCATCTAAGATAGTTGGATTCAATAAAACTGGAAGATTTACATCAATAGAGTCCTCTGAGTATTGATTTGAGGTCAGTATATCTGCAAATTTAGCTTAGGATTGAGGTAACTAGATGACAAATGCTTCTCTGCATAGTAGCAAGAAAAATATTACTGGTAGGATTTTTAAAGATTGGTCCTCATTCATGGAGCTGTGAATTCCATTATTTAGGTGAAGGGAGAAGCTTTAAAGACAACGCATTAAGTGAAGTTGATCCGGAAGTGCGTGCACTTATTGACAAGGAAAAGCAACGTCAGTTCCGATGCTTAGAGCTTATTGCCTCAGAGAATTTCACATCCCGAGCAGTGATGGAAGCAGTTGGTTCTTGCCTTACAAACAAGTATTCTGAAGGACTACCGGGCAAAAGGTCAGTTTTGTCATTTCTGGAAAGGATCATTTTACTTCTGTTTTTGTTTTGATTTGTCAGAACCAGTACGTTAATTTTTTTTGCTTGTCGATTTTATAATATTTTTCAGGTATTATGGAGGCAATGAGTACATTGATGAACTAGAAATTCTTTGTCAAGAAAGGGCTTTGGCAGCATTTCACTTAGATGGGGAGAAGTGGGGTGTGAACGTTCAGCCGTTGTCTGGTTCCCCAGCAAATTTTGAAGTTTACACTGCCATTCTTAATCCACATGACCGCCTAATGGTAAGTTAACTGCTATTTCAATTTAAGTACTACCTTGTAGTGCATGCATCCATATAAATTGTATATGTGATCAATCAGGGACTGGACTTGCCTCATGGGGGACACTTGTCCCATGGGTTCATGACTCCTAAGAGGCGCGTATCAGGCACATCTGTTTATTTTGAATCTATGCCGTATCGGCTCAATGAATCGACAGGTGATATATTTGTAATATGATATTTTTAGAAGCTACAATAGTTTCTTTTTGTGGGATATGTCCTAAAGATGTAGCAAGTGATATCTGCTTATTAAACGAAATTGGCTGCTTAGAAGTTATTCAATTTTTTTGGTAGGCCTTGTTGATTATGACATGCTTGAGAAAACAGCTAACCTCTTTCGACCAAAACTCATTATTGCTGGTGCTAGTGCCTACCCTCGAGATTTTGACTATCCTCGTATGAGAAAGGTACTATTAATTGGCCTTGAGAATGCCGTTTTGATTTCCTTTTTATTTTTGGGTGTATATTGCGTGTTCACTTTTCTTTGCTTTTTAACATCTAATTAGTTACTTGGTCCTTTATGCATTCAAAGATTGCAGATGCTGTTGGTGCTTTTCTCATGATGGATATGGCTCACATAAGTGGACTTGTTGCTGCTTCTGTGGTTGCTGATCCATTTGAGTATTGTGATATTGTAACGACAACTACACATAAGGTAGGGGATAACCATTTTACGAGAATGATTCACTTGCGATCAGTCTTAGGTTACATAAATTTGACTTTCTTACTCCGCTCAATTTAGAATTCAGTACTGGTAATTGGTAAAACCAAGTGTCGTATTGTGTAGTCCATGTTTGTGATTTGTGGTCCTATATGCTTAATAACTTCCACATTTATCAATAAGCAATTATAAAACCCTGCAAGTACTCGGTACTTTTCTTGCTGATGACGTTGTGTTTGACGTTTATGAATTCCTGGCCCATCTTATTTGAGCTATGGCTCTTCATTTGGTCCGGATTTGAGGAAAGGAAGTCCAAATAATAGAAGAAAAAGGGAGCTGAATAGGTATGCAGATTCAAGCTAAAGAGGGTGTGCTAGTTCACTTCTTTTTCTTTTTCTTTTTGGGGGTGGGGATGTGTAAGTGGAGCGGGGGAGAAGGAGAAGAAATTGTACAATTTGCGGTCAGGTGGTTTACCCTGTGCATGCTTGGAGGGTATGTGATGCCTCCACTAACAAAATAAAGATTTTTTTTTTTACTGTGATGGTCTAAAATCCTTCAAGTATGGTGTTCCTATTTCCCATAAACTAGTGTAGAAGTTAATGAGCATGTCCATTGCTTATTACTAAACCTTAGGACAAAACTAACCTCCCCACTACCTGAGGAATTTATGCCTATAAGCTTTTTGGCCTTACAAGCATACTCTTATTATAAAATTCAGAAGAAACTCTAGAGTTGGGATGTAATCATGTAAATGTACCTTACATACGTATAATTCTGTGTTTGTTATTTCACCAATGCCTATTCTTTTACAAAACTAGAGATCACCGATCTCTTTATCTCTCTTTCATACTTGATTTCTTGAAGGACATGAAAAAAGTAAGCTTAAATTGCTGTAAGCAGTCAATAGTTAAAAGGCCACGTGAAACAACTTGGCAAGTACATGAAATTTTTAACTATCTTAGGCTCTGATATGGAGTTTTTTCTTTTCCTTGAGAACTATGGCCATAAATATGTTATTCACTTCTTGATGACTCTCATCACTACTGTTGAACATCTCGATTACGCCCCAAGTTACATGAGTAAACTTGTGGGGTATGGAGAAGAGCATGGCAAAGAGAGATAATGGATTTTCATTTTAGGGGATATGTTAAGAATAAAAGGTTTAAAAGAATGAGAAATACTCCTTGTACATGTTACAGGAAATTTTTCTTTTAACAAATATATTAACTGTTCCAAATGACCTTGATTAGCTTTTCCTACCATACACACAATATATCCATATACATATATATAGTACTGTAGCGGTATAGCACTGAGGAGATATTGTTGGAGAATTTATGAGAAATATCATCAAACACATTTATTTATCGAGGATATGATTTTACTTTGACTAGTGTCTTATGCAGTGGCGAAGTCAGGATTGATTCACAGTGGGGTCAATATTTAGAGTATCAGACAATAAATTAAAATTGATAATTATAGTAACAAAAAACGACTCACCACCAACTTGTTTTTCAGTGTCCGACCTAAATAGATAGCAACATAAGTAAAATGCTGCATCAATAGCTATGCTATACTCCAACCAATTTCCATATTCTTTAAACCAAGAAGGATTAAATCTACGTAAGTATCCCCAATTAGAGTCTCGTGGGAAGTTATGTTTGACAGTCGACAAGGACCCTTTAGCATGAATGCTCTTCTTACTTCATCTTGAATATTAGGATGATATTTTGATATTTTCTTTCAACCTGTGGTCCGCTTCAAGATTTCCCAAATCTACTTTATCATCGTCCTTTTCTCGATTTTTATTAGAACATGATTCTTCAAATGCGAAGTTTTTCAATACAAATTTGTCCATATTATCTGCTTAAAGAATTAAAGATATTATGAACTTAATTACAAAAAAAAACAAAGTTGTGCTAAACCGCCAATTTCATGAACTGAACTACTAGCAAAAAATTACGCATATATTAGCAGATTTATTCTTTTTCTCCATACTAATTATCCACCAAACATCACATATGTCATTTCTAAAAAAAGGGTAAATGGCCAAATGGGTAATGACAAATTTCATCCGAATTTCAGTTCCCAAACATCACATAAAACTCCAAATAGAAAGCTCCAAATAGAACATCAAATCAATTAATGATGAATTATCTGCAATAATTAGAGAGAAGAGGGAGTTAGGACGAGGTTGAGAGTGAAGAATCAAGAATGGCGAAGTTAGCTAGACCCGGCCCCAAGATCGACCCGGCGACCGCAAATCACCGAACATCAAATCAATTAGTGAAGAATCAAGAATGAAGAGGGAGCTCTGATTCTCTCTCTCTTAAATCTTAATGACGATTTGCTCTTCTAGCCTTCTCTTGAGTTCTCTGACTTAAGAGTCTTCACTCTTTAGAGACTATCTATCACTCTCTGTCTCTAGGTTTTCTATCAGATTAAACTTCTCTCTCTGTTTTAGCCGGATGAAATGGGTCAAAAATGGACAATTAAGTGGGGTCAAAAATGGGTCAAAAAAAGTCTGAGTGCTTTGTATCAATTTTTTTTTAAAGTGGTACCAAAAATTGAGTGGGGTCAATTGACCCCACATTTTCCACATGGCTTCGCCTATGGTCTTATGTGGTTCGGTCATCATCATGAGCTTGAATATAAAAGGATCTTATGCAACTAATAACATAACTAAAAGGTGAGAAATATCTCTATGATTTGTGTTTTTATTAGGTTGGATTGTGTTTAAAGCAATATTAATGTGTGTTTTCAAATAGTGTTGTTTTTCTTGAACCTTGCATGTTATTCCTGGTTTTAATATTGTCTGTACACAACCTAACAAACATTCTCACCAGTCATTGAGAGGCCCTAGAGGTGGCATGATCTTCTTCAAGAAGGACCGTGTTCTGGGTGTTGATTTAGAGTCTGCCATTAACAATGCTGTTTTCCCAGGTTTGCAGGTTAGTTAAACTTTTCTTTTGCTTAGTTACCATGAATATGAGTTACTCAGCTATTTTGTTCAATGACCTGTTTCATTTTATTTATTTTTCACATTGATCCTTAAAGCAAAATTAATGTCATTGAATCATCTTGGCAGGGTGGTCCTCATAACCACACAATTGGTGGACTTGCTGTCTCCCTGAAGCATGCTCAGTCTCCTGAGTTTAAGGCTTACCAGAAGCAGGTATTACTTCACATATTCTTTATGATCTGAATATGTCGCAGCTCTTATCAGAATTTTAACTTGAGCATAGTTACTTTATCTTGTAGGTGGTTTCTAATTGTAGAAGTCTTGCTTCTAAACTGCTTGCACAAGGGCATGAATTGGTTTCTGGTGGGAGTGATAATCACTTGGTTCTTGTGAATCTTCGGCCATTTGTAAGTTTCTCCTGAAATTTTCAGAATCTTGACTGTTGATGTAGGATAGACATTTTTAATGAATAGCTGCATGTCTGCATTATTAATTTATTATCTAACTAGCAAGTCTAAGCAACTTTTTAGTTGGTAGCTAGTATGTCTTGCAGATCTTAAAAGAGTTTGTGATGTATATACAATCTGTTAATGTTATTTTACTTTTTATTGAAAGAGTTTGTGATGTAATCAATTTGTTATTGTTATTTTACTATGCTCGAATCGTGCGAACCAATTATGAATGATATAATTAATAGGTTTTATC
This sequence comes from Panax quinquefolius, assembly GCA_020205615.1. NCBI lineage: Eukaryota > Viridiplantae > Streptophyta > Magnoliopsida > Apiales > Araliaceae > Panax > Panax quinquefolius. The sequence continues at coordinate 84,894,157 of CM035174.1, read as the reverse complement.
TTGGCTTCTTGTTTTTTGAACATTATATATAATTCTGGGTTGATTTCAACCTTCTACAAACGATAGTTTGGGAAGAAAAGAGGATTGTTTACATATGAACTCAATATTTGTTTCCAATGTGAAGTGGGAACTATTTAACAAATGAGTAGAGGATCTAGATGTAAAGTTATCTAAGATTTGATATTGTAAATTAGGTTGATAATATCTTCCAATCTTGATGAGTTATTCTGAATCTTTTATTTCAGAATGTCAACGGTGCTCAAGTGGAGAAAATTCTTGACATTGCATCCATCACCCTCAATAAAAATTCAGTACCCGGTGAGTGTTATTCTGTGTTCATTTTTCTCTGCAGAAATATATTAGATAATCTTTTGATTCCTTACACAGTCTGTCTGGTTGGAACATCATTCATAGGTGATAAAAGTGCAATAGTGCCTGGTGGCATCCGCGTTGGAACACCTGCGATGACTACCAGAGGCTTCACAGAGAAGGAATTCATTCAAGTCGCGGACTTTATTCACGAGGGTGTGAAGATTACCCAAGAAGCAAAAAAGTTGATATCGAGTCCCAAGATTCAAGATTTTATACAGTTTGTAACGTCTCCAGATTTCCCTTTGAAGGATCAGGTGTTGGATTTGCAACGGAGAGTTGAAGGTTTAGCAACCCAGTTCCCCTTGCCTGGTTTATGAGTGTGAGTGATATAAAGAGAGAGTTGGCACTTGGGTGACACTACCAGTGACACTGCAGGTTAGCTAATTATTTTTTTTACTAAATTTCAAGGAGTTTCAAATGTGGATATTGAATTTTCAAGAATTTTATGAAATAGATGATCGTGATCTTGATATATGGTCAATGAAATTCAAGGGGAGTTTGAATAAATTGGGGTATGTTATTACAGTATATTTCTCAACACAACTACAATTTGGTAATTTCCTATTTAATTAATTATAATTCGGAGAATAAAATTGTTGTGTTAGGGACAAAAATACTTGTAAAATTGTATACTCTCTGTTTCAAATTATATGACTATTATTGACTTTTGAAAGTCAATTTGAGACATTTTCAAATTAAAAATTATGATAACTCGTTAAAAATTATGAAATTATAATGTTTACAAGGAATAATACTTTTTAAATAGTTTACGATATTCATTGTATTGATTAAAATTAAAATAATTATGTTAATTTTGAGTTTAAAAATCTCTTTAAACTTTAAAAAGTCAATAATGATAAAATAATATGTAACAGACGGTACGTTTTCCCTTTTATTTCATTCTTAAAAAAGAGATGCAATTTCTATAAGATTATTGATGAGTGTGTTTTATACCCAAGAATCGATTGCATTTGAGCTTAATCTTTTGGTTGGTTTTTAAGTGTTATGTGTGTATTTCATACATTTTTTGTTATTTTGTATGGTATGACATGACATTGGCATGAAGAAGCAAAGAAAAACAATTCAGACATCTTTTGGACTAAAATATGTAAGCAAATACAAGAAGGGAAGATTGCAGTGCTTTTAACACTAAGTTGGATTCATGTTCTTGGCTTGAAACTTGGATTTTATTGTAGATCTACTTCTTAGCTTTCTGGAACATCTTGAATCGTCCCAATCGGAGTTCGGATGCGAGAGTTATGACATTTTTATCAACAAAGATCAAAGCTAAGAGTTGTCATGCTTGTCATTTACATAGCATCCACTTGAAGCCAAATTTCGACCTTGATCCGATCAGAATCTGTCAATTCTCAAAGAATGAAAGTTGTAGATCTTGCTGATATCTTCGATTTGATAGGTGGCAGACCCCGTAACTCCTAGCGGATCAAAAGTTATGTCTATTTTACCAAAGGACGTCGCAACAGAAAATTTACCAGCGCGGGGAGCGCCAGAAATGAACTAAGAGCGGTGCGGGGCGCGTCAGACCTTCAGATTTTCACTTTGAAGGTGGTCGCGCTTAAATTAACCTAGGAACAGTATTGGCCGCTACCGGACTCATGGAAAGAGAGCTGATTTGGGTGTTATGTTGTTCAAGTTGAGCTAGAATAGAATTGTTAGTTGTCTAACTTGCTAGGTTTTCATTAGGACTATAAATACTTGATTATAACTTGGATTTGAGAGACTTCTTATATACTTTTGACTTGATATTCATTGAGAGCCATCTTGGGGAGACTTGGAGTTTGCATTGGAAAACATTGAAGGCATAGATTGAAGCTTGAAAATTAGAGATTCTTCGACAGAGTTTTTCTTTTATTCTTAACATCATTATTTGTAGTTATGATGCTATTTAATTTTGATCTTCTTGTTTCTATTATGATAATGAACTAATTTTCCAATTAGGGGTACAATGGAACCTTTTGTGATGCAATAATTAAATTATATTTATCCTCACTTATTGATTTTATTGAGTTGATTATTATATTTTGTGCTTGATTAAATAATTGTTTGGCCAACAATTAACCTGATATTTTTTTGATGGAATTGAAAGAGGAAATCTTAGATTAGATCTGAATATAATAACGTATGAATTTGTTGATTCTTCTTAAGGATAACATAACAGTGTATGAGACGAAAGTACTTATATGACATGCGTAACTTTGTTAAGAGTTTGTGCTTAATGAATCTGTTTTAAGTGTCTTGCACGAAAGTAGCAAAAATAACTGAAATAGGTCTTTTTATTAATCATTGAAAGATGTAAAGTAAATTGATAAGCAATCCTAATTAGCAACTCATTGAATTAATTAAGTGGGAATAAGATAAAGCGATTATTGTAAAGCAATTAGAGAAATTGTATTTCTATGTGTTAATCACCTGGTAATTAATATTTGTCAGTTTAATTAATTCTTAATTACTTTATTTTAATCAACTTTTACAAATCAATTGAAGTGACTGTTTAAGCGTTATAATTCTCATCTATAGGATGACACAATACCTTATAAAATATTACTTTCTCAGAGTAGTAATTTATAATAGGAAGATTCAAAGATCTAAACACTTTAACGCGCTCCTTGACTGTATTAATGTTATCATCAACCCGTCGTTTTGCCGCTTCTGGTATGGGCTACCCAATACATCATTTCTGACGGGGATTTGGGGAGTGCAGGGTGTTGGCTTTTTCATGCACAGTTATACCTGTAATTAATTAATAATATCAACATATATACAGAAAATGAGACATATGTCAAGTTTAAGCCAAATTAAATATAAACACCACATAAAAATACAATATCATATCTTCCAAAGATTTAAGTTGTCTATTCTGATGGTCCTTTTTTGGATTTGCTTCCTTGGAATGAAGTTCTTTGTCCCTATGAAATAAAGTAATTCACCAAAGAGTGCAAGGCAAATATATCAGAAGATATGGGGCTAACAAATATAAATAGCAAGACTCCAAGAATTTGATATTATTGGGAAAGTCTTTATCAAATAAAAGAATTTGAATAGCACTTACCTCCTCACGTGCACTTTATTTGAGGGCTAAAATAGAAGTTACATATCCTTGTTAGATTCACTTTTGAAATTAATTCTTATCATATATCACCTTTATAACTGCATTGTAACTCCTCTTTCTATAACACACTTCAAACCAAAACACATTAGTTATATACACCATTATAGCCAATAAATCTGGTCAGAACCTAGTAAAAAATTGTTAAATGTCATTATAATTTTACTCAACTAAAATTGAATAGAATTACATTATATGTAACCCAAACCATTAGCCCCTTTCAACGACTCGCTACTAAAAGGTTAGAACCACTTTGAGACATATTTAAAAAACATATATTGACAATTGAAACCTCTAAAAGAGAAAAAAACTTTCCTAAATGTAGAATTTCAACTCACATACAACTAATCACAGACACACTCGATCCGGTTTCATATCAATCAATTATTGCATCAAAAACTGAGCTTCAATATTCATAACTTCTCAAAAATAGAGAAAATTTTAAACCACACATACTATAAACAAAGAAAGGGAGAAAACCTTAAATCCAAAGAAAGAAAAGCGCCAAATCGTTCGAATTCTAAAAAGAGGAAAAATTACCATATTTTAAAGAGGAGGTAGTTGAGATGAAAAAGATACACGAATAAAAGGAATATTTAGTTAACATTATATACAGAAAGATTCATATATTTTGTTATTTTTTAAAAAAATAAAAAATTATGCACCCCTTATTCGGCTTATCACTCCATTCAAAGAAGGAACCTCGTGGTGGTGAAACAAATTCTTTACAAAAACATTAAAAAAAAAATCAAACATTAGTAAATTAAGAAATTAATACTAATATCTAATAAGGTGTGATTAATTAACGTTGTATTCATCATAATAACATATTTAATACACAATTGCTTAAATGATTGAAGAAGAATGAACCAAAGACTTAAATGATTAGAAATTAGTAGCCTCCATGCCTAAGCATAAAGAAGTTCTTCTACTGAAACAGGGGTTCACAATTTGTGGTCATTTACAGGGTCAGAACTTGTAGTTGATAGCTTCCCCAGATTCTAGAAATTCCTCGTAGATTTATTATACATAACCTACCTAGTATATATTTAATGAATTGACACCTTATCAAAAGGAAAATCTCTATTTAAACCTCATCAAAGGGTATGATAGCTAATATCTAGAATATATAGTTGTCATCAGTTACTCAAATCTATAGGTGTAATGATTCATTCTGAAAAGAACTTCATTAGAGCTTTATAAATTGGAGCAAATATATACATCTAAACAAAAGCAGCATAAAATGGTGGAAAAAATCAACCAATTCTTAACGATTATATATGAACACAAACAAATGAAGACTTTTCTTCATTTGGAGGAAACTAAAATTAGCTTTTACTTGTCATAACTTGGCTTCAACCCTATTTTCATGAATAATAATTAATTAGTCAAGTTATTATTAAATTTTTTTAATCAAGTTACATTAAACCACTATTTAGAAACATGTTTGGTCCCATTAGATAAAATAAAGAAAAAGTCATGTACCATAAATGCATGATATAAATAATACAAGTACTTGTAATAAATTAGTTATCATCGAGTGTGTATTAGTAGTTATAATAATTAGCTGAAAATATTAAACTAAACAAAAAAGAATTTAAATAATGAGATTGAGGTGTACCTTCTCCTCCACACAGCAAAAATGCACTGAAAGACAAACTTGTTATTCTCCACCTTAGCACCTGGAGTAGATTTAGTTTTGTCCAATAATGCTTTGTAAACCTGAAATTTAAAATTAAATTAGTATTTAAAAATTTCATTAAAATATATACATACATATAAACCCCTCCAGAATTAAGAATGAAACCTACCTCGTCGATCATGGGAAGAAATTTGGTTGGCAGAGAACAGATTGAGCACTCCCTGAAGATTACAAACATGGAAAATTAAGATGAAAATTATATGATCACAATTTATGATAATTTGATATAGAAATTTTAAAAAAACTGTAAATTATAAGATCATTACTAACTTTAGAAAGTCAATTTCAAATATTTTCAAACTCAAAATTGATAAGATTCATCAAAAATTATGAAACAATAAATATTTAAAATAGTAGTAGTGTAGTACTCGCTGGTTTGAAAGCTCACACTACAGTATTCATTGAGTTTATGTCAATTTTGTATTTGAAAATATCTCTACTTCAAATATTCAATCATGATCTTATATTTTGTTGGAATGGAGTTTCACAAAATGGTTAAATTCAGTAAACTCAATAAAATAATTTCAAATTCATCCAAAGAAAGGCATATAGAATTCTATTCAAATAACAATATATATGACACTAATGTAAGAAAAACAATATACAGTAAAAGATGTTATAAAACTTTCTAAATTTACTAACAACCAAATAATAAAACAATTATCAAATATATTTCCCAAAGTCAAATTTAACGAATATTTTTACCTTAGTTTTTGAGAAAACAGAAGCAATATCAGGATTCCCATCAATAAGAGCCATAATCCTCCCAGGAGTAGCATGGAGTTTTTATACTGGCATGCATTTGAGAATCGGGATCCTCAAATTTGACTCAGTTCTGTAGTAAGGTTCAGTCTCAGATAAAGAGACATACATAGATACATATGTTTTAATTACTGAGGGAGAGAGGTGTATGTATGCATGCAACAAATATAGGATTTGGAAATAAAAATCAATTACATACATCAGTATAAGTTGTTTATCGATTATATCAATAATCACAAAATACAAAATTAAAATTCTCTTACCAGTAAAAGTTACTCCAAAAAACAGACAGATGCATCATCCATCAGAAAGAAAGGATATCATCTCATAAATTCTGAAAAGCTAGCAAGTAGTACAACATTACTACATACTATTATTATACTCCATCTTGATGCATGATATATATAGTCAGCCTTACTATATAAGACTGGTATCGATGAATTCATATTTAAGCTCAATGTGGATATTTTATATACTTGTGATTGAACCCATACCCATACATTTGTTGTATCTGATTATCCCCATAGTTAAAAGCTCCATCCATCTGTTGCAAACATCTCTCATACTTCCCGCAAGCCTTGCAGCCATCAAAGTGTGATATAAATGGCCAGCGCTGATCGCCAAAACCCAAATGCTGGTAGTAAATAAAAGTACAGGCCCTTTTATGAACACAAATCCAATATATAAACAATGTCAAGTAATTTTAATTTATAGAGTAATGAAGAAATTTGGCGTTGTGAAGTAAAAAGAAGAGAGAAATTAAAAAAATACTATTCTTACCTTTTTTGTAGCATTTCAACAAACAGTTAGTGTGCATCATTTACACTGATCTAATTAGGAATTCAGATTCATCATCTAATCTGATGAACCCAGGCAAAACTCAATTATAATATCTACCTCCTACCAAAAATAAAATTCATGTGCAGATCTTTCTTTAATACATCACAAATTCCTTTTTACATAAGCACTTCATTTAATCCAAGTACATTACTCTAATCTTAGAAAACAACTACTATATTTTTAAAATTAACAGTTTAGTTTGGGACTAAACATATCAATAATACTATGGGTTACAAAAAAAAATACCAAATGACGTGCATACTTATGGTTGGTTACTAATTAAACTTTGACATATTATTTACGAATTAAACTTTGACATATTATTTTATAAACTAGTTTTTAAGTTTTTTTAAGTGAAACAATACTCATAAACACACAGACCAATTGTAATTTAGTGACTAGCATATTTTCACATGCTATGTATTACTAAAAAATTTACTTGTTTATCAATGAGATTATTAAAAAGTAAAAGAAAACTTTATTATACACTTTAAAAAAAATTATATTAATATTTATCCACGTAATTGACAAATAAATAATTAACCTAAACATTCATAATATATATCATTTTCGGCAAAAAACACCTTTCTTACTCTTCTGGTAAATGCCAACACATAGCGATTTGGTAATCGAACTTTAAAAAATGAAATTGACCCATTCGAAGCTTTTCAAAATTTTTAATTGGCCATTCAGTTAATGAGATGTTAAAATTCTTCATTTATTTTCTGACGTGGCTTAAAAAAGAAAAGAAAATGACATGTAAATGCTGAGGTGGATAATCATCAACCTTCGCTCGGGTCAACCCGGCCCGTTCACATATTAAATGGGTCAAACTCACTTATTTCAATTCTAAATAATACAAATAATTTATCAAAATATTCCTATTAGATCTGGCTTTGAACAAACCCATTTATCCAACCCACAGACAGAGAGGGAAGGGAAAAATAAACAATGGAAGAAGTGTCAATCGGATCATCGAAGAAGATGATAGCTACACAAGTCTGTTATTTGTGCTTTGATAGTTTATTTTCCCATTCTTCCCTTCACCCCTCCTCCCTCCATACGCATTGTTTTATTTTCTTTCTACACAATAATAACCCTTCATTCTTCTCTCTCATCTCCCTTTTGTCACCAATATTCTTTGATATTGATGGATATGTTCTAATTAATTCAATATTTTCAATTGAATTTTTCTCTGTACTTTTACAAAAAACAATTGATGAAAATCATAAACAGGGTCTCCAAAATCGATTCCGTCACTCTCCTCGGCTGATCGGCGATTATCTGCTCTGGCTCGTCACCTCAAAGGCTCATCGTCGACCATGGAGTCGACCGTCTCTGCTTCTTCCACCTCGGTGACCTCCAATGGCAACTCTATCTTTGCTCACCTTGTTCGTGCTCCTGAAGATCCTATTCTCGGGGTACCTTTCATTCCTCTTTTCTCTCCTTAAACCTCTAGTTTATTTGTTTACATGGATCAATTTTTCCTTTACATTAGGCAAATTGACAATGGTTTCATTGTCCATATGTTAAATTCCTTGAATTTTTATTTATAAATTGATGGCAATTTATGGAACTAGATTAGCTATAAGTATATAATATTACGTTGTAAAATCTTTTTATTCAAAATTCTATTGTATATATCGACGGTTTTGTCAAAAATGGTTGTAATACTGATTTGGTTTGATTTCTCATTTTTTGGTTTGGTAACATCCTGTTTCGATTTCTCATTTTTTTATTTTGAGTTTGGGTAGTCAAATAAGCCGCCTCAGCCATTACATGTATTGATTTTTTTTTTTTTAAAAAGCCACGTAAAAAAATTTGTCATATCTCATAACGTCTATTAGCTAAATTAAACGAAATGATCTAATTAATTTTTTTTTTAAAACTCAATGAATTAATTCCATTTTTTTAAAATTCAGAAACAGAAAATTTGATGACAGAAGATTTGCTCTCCAAGAGGGTTAAGGTACTTTTTGCCTATCATTTTTGATAGTTTAATACTCAATGATATAATACATCCGAAGTAATTCAATAGGACACAAGTTGAAATTGTTCTTTCCCCTTGAATAAAAAATTGAAACGAAAGTTACAAAAGATTAGAATGATTTATCTATCAAAATGATAATCAAATACACTTTTTGTATTTCCTCCATTCCATTCTCTCAATCCAAACATATAATTACAGTTTCAATGTGTTCTTCTATGCTAAAAGAAGTTTTAAGCTTAAATAATGTTGAACAATCCTGTGATCAATCAAAAGTATATGAAATTAACTAGCTGCCTACATGATTCCATACACTAATTTTACACCTTCACTTCTGATGCAAAAGATAAAGACTTGTGCATTTTCATATGCATATGAAATTAGCAAGGAGATTCACACAAAAGAACAAAGAAATTCACACATAAAAGAATAACATGCAGCAAATGGAGCAAAAACAGGATGATTTTGATCTTACTAGGAGGGAAAAAACTGCAAACAAGCTAAAACTTTCTAAATTAGGAGAAATACTCAGATCCAACACAAAAGTTGGGGTTCTTCTTACATGTTAACTGCCTCATCACTGCACTACTTTTGGTAAAAACAGGATGCAATGAAATTCATAATATGCAGCTAATGGAGCAAAACAGGATGATTTTGATCTTACTAGAGGGAAAAAACTGCAAACATGCTAAAACTTTCTACCTTAGGAGAAATACTCAGAAGCCAAGCGTAAGTATTTCATTGAAGATCCAACACAAAGTTGGGGTTCTTCTTACATGTTAACTGCCTCATCACTGCATTACTTGTTCAATTTCAAACATTCAATGTCATTAACTATAGTTAGACAATAAACACATATTGCCACTTCAAATTTGAAGGAAGCCATGGGAAAAACAACTTCCCCCAATCGTGTTCAGTAGCTTTATATAGGCACCGTGCAAAAGGTGGCTTGTTATTCTATTAAGAAACAAAGCCCCCGTGTCTAAGTATGCCATTTCCTTTTCCCCACAAACTCAAACCCCCGGAGTGGTTAACTTTGTTCAATTGGCCAATACAGTGTCGACACGCAAACAAAAAAGGATCTGTCAATACTTTATTAATCAATAAACTAATATAGTGTCAACACGCAGACATGAGGTGACCTATTTCTGTATGTCAGTACTTTATTTATTAGTCAATAAACCATACATTCATGCAACCGGATCCCCCACACCCATAAATTTTCATTTTGTCAAAAGACTCGATCTTTCCTAATACAAAATTATGCAAATGAATGCCACATTATGAAAAAATTAAAAAAGAAAATCAAGCTTTCTAAAAGCAAAATTGAAAAAAAATAAAATAAAATTACAAAAGATTCAATCTTTAAGCTGAAGTTTGAGAATTTAAGCAAATTGGGAAATGTAGCCAGCAAATTGTGTCACAGAATAACAAATAAATATTCAGTGGATCTTCAGCCGTCGGCTTAATCTGGGCTCCAAGCGGCAGACGGGTCGCCAGTAAATAGGCGCCTGCTGTTGACTCTGAGTTAGAGCCCTTTGGTTTAATGTTTCACCTTATTGATTCAGTCATTATAACAAACATAGATATGTATTTACCCACTAAACAATTTCATCCAATCGAAAAAATCATTCATTTACAGAGCAAATCTTGAGCAAAAGCTAGTTATAAGTATCAAATCACATGCAAACTTAACAAAACAGAGATAAGAAATGAAGGAAAAGAATAACAAACTTTATATGCTGCAGAGTATGTGGGGCAAAGAGATGAAGCCAAAATTTAGCCTCCAATGAATTTTCGTGTGTGTGATGTGCAATAGGGGCGGTCTATATATATAGCGTGTTGTTATGTAAACCCTAAGATGAGAGGATGTTAAATTACCTAAAAGGACAAAGGTTGCTGGGTTTATTACTTTTTGGACTAAATTGCAAATATAACCCATTCTAGTTGTCATGTTTTGCGTAAGAATCCTAATTTGAAACCTCTATTATCATCTCTGCACCTTTTCGATGGTGAATGTGAATACTATTTTTCTCAATTGCGTATTATTACTATAATAACCTTAGTTTAAACATAGAAATAATGTGCTAGTACTTTTTTTTGTTATTTTGATTTCTTATTTAATAAAGAAAATATTATTTATAATATATAAAAGTAATTAACAAATCATAATAACTCAATATAATATCATCATGTACTTTAAAAATTAGAAAATTAATATATATACATTTGTCACAAACCTCTATCAATATTATATATAATACTTTATCTGTTCCAAACCATAGGGTTATTATTGATTTTTTAAAATTAATTTAAAATATGTAAAGGTAATAAAACAATACATAATAAAAGTTTGAGAATAAGAATAATTTTATAAATGAAATAAAAAACTATATAAATATATAATTAACAAATACCAATTATTAATTTTAATTTTTTGGTAGTATTTCACCATTATTATTTTAGTTTGGATAAATTCCAAATGTTGAATATAAGAAAATAAATACTGTATATATAATTGTCTTTGTTACTATAAATTGATCAAATATATTATAAAGAAAACAATGTTGAAAACAAATTACTTAGGAAGATGGTACTGTGTAAGACCCCAACTTTTATAAATACAACTTAATTTTCTTTATAAATATTATTTTAAATAGTAAGGTATTAAATTGATAAAAATGTTAAATTAAAGGCGATATGTGCAAATTTTAAGAAATAAAAAGTATGTCATGGAATATTCAGTATGTCGGAGAATATTTGTTATGTCGGAGAATATTCGGTAAAGTATGACGACTTCGAAACAACCAATCATTGGTGGACTCCACAACAAAATAATTGTTGAATATAGAAAATGCCAAATATAACCTTCTTAATAAAAAAAATTATTGGTGAAACTGTTAGCTTTAAATGTTAAATTACCCGGTGGTAAAGGAACAATAACATACACTATTCCACAGTAGTACGCGGTGTTACACAGTCGCACACGATATTCCACAGTAAAACACGACATTTCATAGTATTTCATACTGTTAAATCAACAATTGTCACGGTAGCAATTGAACAATATTTCGTATTATTGAATCAATAATTGTTATAGTAACAACTGCACAATATTTTATATTATTGAACCAATAATTATCACAATAGTAACTGCACAGTAATTCATATTATTGAACCAATAATTGCGCCATAGTAATAAATGCATAGTCATTCATATTATTGAGCCAATAATTGTCATTGTAGCAAAGATAGAAATGAAAAGCTACGTAATTAAAAGTCACAAGTATTAAATAGTTAGACAAACTCATTATTTGAAGAACATTGATATCTGTGATATTAATACATTAAGTCAATAATGCAGAAGATGGATAATATAATAATAATTTTCAAATGTGAAACGCGTGGATAACTAATGAATGGTACAAATTAAAATTTTGAAATGCGAAACGTGTGGATAACTAATCTATGGTATAAATTAAAGATAATCTTGAAATGTGAAACGTGTGGATAACTAATAAATGGTATAAATTAAAATCTTAAAATGTTAAACGTGTGGATAACTAATATATGGTATGCATTAAAGATAATCTTGAAATGTGAAACGTGTGGATAACTAATATGTGGTAGATTAAAGATGTGAGACCCCAGATTTTATCAATAAAGATTTAAATTTTGTCAAAATAATTTTTTAATATTATGGTGTGAATTTAAGATAATATTATAGTTGTGGGTAGTATTTATAAATTTTGCAAAATATGCAGTGGTTATATTATATTTGATTGGTGGAGAATATTCGGTTTAGCAGGGAATATTCAATACAACTACTCAATCATTGGTGGACCCCTAATGTAATTATTGTCGAATTGAAAAGCGACAAAAATATTTTATTGAAATAACGGCGGAAGTTTCTGGTTGATCTTTGTTGAACTACTTCGGTAGTAAAAGTACGATGTCGTGTGGTTGCGTAGTAGCACGGTATTGATTATTGATGCTTATGTGAGAAGTCACCGGTTTGATTCCATTATTGTCGATTAATAATATGAATTATTATAGCGATAATGACGTTTTGTTTTATTCAGTATTATTAACGTAATAAAAGCGAAGCATCTTTTATATAAAATAGAATCTTTATTAAAGTTATTCATAAATAGAATATATTATATTTTATTATGCGTAGTGTTGCATAGTGTTTTGCATAGTATTGCATAGTGTTTGCGTAGTAAAATGTTTTTATATAAATAGAATATATTATATTTTATTTAAAAGATTTTTCTTTAAATATGGACCGTCGATTAAAGTAAATCAATCTGGATAGTTCATGGATTAATTCTTATGCATTCCATTTTCCTATAAATAGAAGCTCATTCCTTCATTATTTTCTTACGAATTCATTGAAACTCAGAGAGAGAATTATAGAGAGAAGCTATAGAGAGAAAATTATAGAAAGAAGAAGAGTATTCGCTACTTCATTACTTCTATATTCAGGTTCTTTTTACGGTAAGGGTGTTATTCTTTCTTCTTGAGAGAGAACTTTATTATTCATTCATTATTATTCATTGGAATAACTTTGTAAAAGTGGCATACCTATACATAACTTGTATCATGCAGATACCTATACTTGGTGAAATCCTTATGTTATTCCATTGCTTATTATTACATTGGAATAACTTTGTATCTGTGATTTACCCTATACTTGGTGACATTCTTATTATTATTCATTGGAACATCACATGCATACGTGTGTTTTACACGGACACGGTTCCGCTTTTTATTATACATTGGAACATCCTGTCGTGTGTTTTACAGGACTGGTTAAATTAAAATCTTTATCATTCTGTTGGAATATCTATCGTGTGTTTACACCGGATCTGGTTCCATCTTTATTATTACTGTTGGAACATCACAGCCGGTGTGAATTTCACCGACACGGTTCCGTTATTATTATTCATTGGAATAACACGTCATCGCAATCACCGCATGCGCATGGTGATTTCTTTTGTTATTCCATTCTTTATTATACCCGGTTGGTTAAAACTTTGACTTTCTATACTCCATGAAATTAGTAGAATATCCTTGATATTTGCGTTTCATCCGAGATCTTTTCACGGAAATATTCTTACGATCATTCTTGAATTTTACTCTATGTAAACAAAGTATTATGTTGACAATTTGGACGTTAATAATTCATGGATTAAATAATTCTTGAACTTGTTTTATTGAATTATTATGTCATTGTCATCATCCTCATGTTATATTATGTTATCTTTGGCTTACGTATGCATAGATGAACTTAGTATGATTATGAATTGAGGATCATTCGGTATAATCATGACTTGATATAAATGATGTGACAAAAGTCCTCGATGGCTGTAATGTAGTGATGGATAGTTTTTGTATGATTATGACCGGGGTGATTCGGTATAGTCATGACCATTGATAACTTGATGAAAATCCTTGGCCAAGTAGTACGAGGATGATTAGATGTGGTGATTTATTTATTGTCGAGTCTCGGTGATAAAAATTGATGAAAACCTTTTAAAACCTAAAAGATAGTAGACTTTATTCTCTACTTGACTCTGTTAATGGATTGCTTATTCATTGCAGATTAAACTTGTTGTCTATTGTATTTTATCGGTTTAACACTATTGAAGGCTAATGATAATTTATTACGCATTATCTTAGTCATAATATTTCTTCTTTGGGCTAGTTGAGCTCACCCTTTCTTTCCTTTGTTCTCTTCGTGAAATGAGAACATAATTTGAGACGAGTCGGGGAGCGAAGTAATGGTCGAGAGGATAGCATTAGTAGTCCTCATATTATTACGTGAAATAGTGTGATAATAGTTGTAATAAGGACTCCTTTTGAGTTTGTATAATATCTAGTAGACAATATTTGTATTCAAACTCACGGTTTATGTCGTATTGTATATTTGCAGTTATATTAGTAAGTTGTATTTGAATTTATGTACCATGTAAGTGGCGATCCAAGATGGGTGACGTATACCTAATTTTGGGGGCGTCACAAAAGATAATCTTGAAATGTGAAACACGTGTGTTAGTAAAAATTGCATATTTAGATTTGATGACGATGATGTTGATGATGATATAATGTATATTTGTATCTAGTAAGTTTTGTAAAGTCCTTAAATGAAATTGATGTTGAAAGTAGTATGTCCTCAAGCCAATCACATTGGATGTGATAAATATTTACTTTGTAATCTTATTCATTTATGTCCTCAAGTCCTTAAATGAAATTTATTCATTTTGGACCAATACTTTTAGAATCATGATGAGTTTATGCTAATGAGATCTAAAATCTAGATAGCTCAAACTAGAATGTTCTTAATCATTGGATCACTAATGTGGGGTTATTAAATTCGGATAGATTAATACATACTACACTTGCTCTGTTGAAGATGATGATTGATCTCATAATCATTTGTGTGAAGACAATAAAGCAAGTATGTAGATTCTTATTGGAGAATAATTAAGTTTACTGAATGTGACTTGCTTAAAGGAACACCTAATGGAGTTTTACTTATCTGACAATAAGAGTTCCTATAGTGATAGTAATACAAGTGATCATTTGACTTGAGATCATCAAAGTATCTTGTGTATTACGAGTTATACTTTGTCACATTCCTTAAGAATCTTTGGGTATATAAAAGGGTATGTTCGGGTATAATAAAGTGTGCATAGAGGTAGATGAATGATCAACAAAGGATCTACCACTTCCAGTAAAGGGAGAGAATGTTATATGCTATTTTATAAGTGACAACTTAAGAATCCCAGGCCAGTGTGAATGAAAATTAGAAAGGAGTTTCTAATTTACATTAACTAGAGTTGTGCATTTTAGAATAAAAATGCATATGATCAAATAAATAAAATTTGTCAGAAATTTCACGTTTTATATTTGATCGGGACATTGTATGGTAGAAGGATTAAATTGTACGATAACTATTTACTGAATAGGTTCTTTTTGATTAAACGTTGATTTCATATTATCCGGATAGTCATAATATGCTGAGAGGTGTCACTCATGATGTATAATAAAAATATTTATTTATATTTGAATTAAAGGAGTTTAATTCATTATAAATAATATTAGAATGTTTCTAATTTATTTATTCTAGTACCGGTATGATATTGAACCTAAAGTGTAAGACCCCAACTTTTATGAATAAAGTTTTAATTTTTTCTAAATAATATTTTGAATAGTAAGGTGTTGATTTGATATAATGTTATAGTTATGGGAGATATGTGAAAATTTTACAAAGTAAGCAAGTTGTCATAAAATATTCTTTTTATCGGAGAATATTCGTACGACAGCGCAATCATTGGTGATTGGCTTGTATGCATACTCCTTTCGAATAATAATAATAATAATAATAATAATAATAATAATAATAATAATAATAATAATAATAATAATAATAATAATAATAAATTAAAGTCAATCCATCGACTTCTGAAGTCATGACGGCATTCTAGAAGAAGTTCGCCACCCCCGAAGTCATGACGCCATCCAAAGCTGAACTCCGACCCCGAAGACATGAACCGAACGCCTGACTCCGAAGTTAACCGATACCGTTGCGCTAATCCCTTAGCTTTTGGTCCTTTAGCATCATCATCGTACTGTCCGACCACTCAGTATCTTCGGCCTGAAATCCTCATGCATCACTTTTGAGATTTTTGGACTTTAAACGTCTTCTTTTTCTACATAAACACACATTTTCAACATAACAAAACAAAAAAACTTAAGATTAGTTACACAAAATAATATATCTTCGTGATTTTTGTTAGTCGATTTCACAATCAATAAAACACGCGCAAGTATACGCGTTCAACAAGTAATATAATGATAAGTCGAGTGTCGAACCCACGAGGAATTAATATCAAAGCTATTCAAGTACTAAAATTATATCAAAGTACTCTTATCTAAATAATTGATTTAATATAGATTATCCGGTGCAATTTTAAGTAACAAAGTAAATTGCAAGCAACGATTGATATCAAGTAAGACAAGCTAAGATCACAATTCCCCCAATCCTTCGTTTAATCTACTAACTCTCCCTTTAATTAACAAATCACTAGAATAGTTAACCGGGAATTCTAAGTATACATAATCCTTTTCCAAAGATCATGAGAATCACCTAATTAAATAAATCACTATATTCCTATGGTGAAATAACTTAGGCCAGGAGTCATTAAGATTAGAATCTCTCAATAGCTACACATAACAAAAAGATATATTTATATTTGGGATAAATGTTGTTTAGGTTACTGTACTTTAGGTCAACTTACAAATGGGTCACTGAACATTTTTTTCTTACAGTCAACTCACTGAACTTTAGTTTTCTTAAAAACCGTTACAAAAACTGTAAGACCCCAACTTATTATTAATGAAATTTAATTTTCTCTATTTATTATTTTGAAATAGTAAGGGTTGATTTGATTAATGTGGATAGTTATGGGTAAAATACGTAAATATTTCAAAATAAGCAAGTGGTTATAAAATATTCATTGTTGTCGGGGAATATTCGTTTTGGTCGTGGAATATTCTTCTTTGTCTTGGGAATATTTAAATGACGGCAGCGAGATCTTTGTGAGCCCCATAATGAAAGCGATTGGATGAAGAAAGCGACAAATATAAGTTGTTTAAAAATAACGGCGTGTAGTTATACTCAATTAATCTTTATTAAAAATACTCGGTGGTTAAAACACACGTTAGCTTTGCAGTATTGCACCAATTATTGATTCTTACGAAGGCACTACTCAATAATGGTTACGATGAATTCTTATTCGATATTTTATTGATTTAATAATTCTTTGTGTTGATATTTTATATTGTTTGTCGTTTCAATAATTGTCATTACACAAGATTTTTCATTATCGAAACAATAATTCATATTATCCTGAATAATATTATTAGATAACATTATTGGCAATGTCTAGAAAGTTACATCTAAGGAGAGGTTTGGTCACCTAATTGCGGCAAGAAGAAGGAAAAATTCTTATTGGAAAGCCCCTCTTTCCAGGAACTACACGGTTGTCAATATTGTGTTTCGTAATATTATTTGTGAATAATTAATTATTGATTCATATGATGAGAAAAATATTGATTTTATATGGATATAGATGGAGAAAATTTTTAATGTGACAATTGTTGAAAATTGAATTTTTTTGATAAAATAATTATTTAAATATATTATTATATTTTAATAATATAATAATGATGATATTTTTATGATGAATGTGGGATATATGAGTATATGTGGAGGAGGAGTATTTTTGTTACCAAAAATATTTAAAGCATGTTTTATGTGTAAATTGGACCCCATTTCTTGTTGACCGAAATTTGATTATAGCACGTAAAATCGCTTGGTTTGTGGATTTTGGTCAATTTTGTTTGGAATTTGGAAAAACTTTCTTACGTAAAGTTGTTGAGAATTGAATTTCCTATAAAAAGTCACGAGTTTGAATTTTCCGATAAAAGGGCTATTTTTGTGAATTATTGAAGTTAGAAACTCTGAAATAATTGATTTTTTGAAGTTTAAATTATTTTAAATTAGAAAAACGTTTGTTCTTACTTTTTCTAGAAGGTGGCATGTGCTTATTGAATTTGAAATCAGATTTCAAAAGTGGCGTAGGAATTTTGATATATATATATTTATATTTTATTAAATTTTCTGCTTTTGGTGTTCAAGCATTTTCTATAAATAGGGTCTTAGGTTAGAATTGAAAATTACACGTAAAAGCGAAGTTTTTCTCTCTATATTATCAAGCGTATTCTTGTGAGTATTTTGAGTATATTTTGAGTATTGCTATATCACGGATTGCAAGTTGAGTTATAGCTTTATATCAGGTGTTTCAAATTTAGAAATCTTGATCATTAGAGGTAAGGGATATTATTTTTTTAATGATATTATTTATTCTAATATCATTATACCGAAGTATTGATCCGAACTTTTTAATCAAATTTAGAACTTTTAGTGTGGGGTTCTTATTCACGTATCGACATTATTCACGATATCTGATCTTATTCACGAATAAAGACTATTCATCGAAAAATGAAAATTTTTCTTTTAAGTCAAAATATCTATTCGGATACTAGCTTTGATTGTATCCATGTTTTGATCATTCTTGAATTTTACACCACTACAATTATTTTTGAGGTATATTTGGACATGGATAAAACAAAGTATGAATCCTTAATCCTTAATCCTTGTCATTTTGTTTCACTGGATTCATTTCTTTAAAAATATTTTTCATTATCCTCAGTCTTAAATGATGATATTATTGAATATCTTTGGTCTGTAGTGCAAAGATGAATGATTTTTGATAAATATCTTTGGCCGTAGAAAAAGATGAACATGTATTTAGATGAACA
Organism: Panax quinquefolius; assembly: GCA_020205615.1. Classification (NCBI taxonomy): domain Eukaryota; kingdom Viridiplantae; phylum Streptophyta; class Magnoliopsida; order Apiales; family Araliaceae; genus Panax; species Panax quinquefolius. The sequence continues at coordinate 84,874,975 of CM035174.1, read as the reverse complement.
TGATGACGGTGATGAATATCTTTGGCTGTAGTGCAAAGATGAATATTTGATTCGGATATATATTGATTGATGTTACGGGGATAAAAGATAGAGCGATGAAATTTTAAATTCATACATAGAAGATAGTAGTTTGCATTCTCTACTTAACTCTTCTAATGAATTATTATTTTCGCTGCGAATATTGATTTAAAACTTGTTGTCTATTGTATTCTATTAGATTTTCCCCTGTTGAAGACTAACGATAATTTGTAGTATATTATCGTAGTCATAATATTCTTTACTGGGCTAGTTGAGCTCACCCTTTTCCTTTTTGTTCCATTTTTCTTCTCAGGAGGCGAGAATATAGCGAGTACGAGTCGGGGTATGGAATGAAGATTCTAGAGAGAGTTGTTTAGTAGTCCTCACCATTTTTGTAAAATAATGTATCAATAAATGTGATGAGGATTTATTTGAGTATAAATATTATCAGAAGATAATATTTGTATTCAAACTCACGATTTCTTGTTGTAATAATAAAGTTGTAGTTGTTTACGTACCATGTATTGACAACTCGGAATGGGTGATGTATACCTATTTTGGGGGCGTCACGGTTGGTATCGAGCTTAGGGATATGATCTCTGGCGGAGATCGGGGAATAGAACTAGAAGGGAGGCGAGTAAATCCTTCGCTAGTGTCCTACCTAAGCTTATTTGTTAGTTAGTCGAGTATATAGGGATATTATGTGATATATTGATTTCCTTAATTAACCCTTATTTTATGACAAGATTTGAGAATGTCAATTGAGAATATTAACGATTGGAAATAAGGCTAGTGGAGACGCCATGACGCCTCAAAATTAGGTATCGTCACCCATCTTGGGTCGCCACTTACATGGTACATAAATTCAAATACAAACTTACATAAATTTTAATATAAGCGTAGGTATGCAATCGACATAAAGCGTGAGTTTGAATACAAATATTGTCTACTAGATATTATACAAACTCAAAAGAGTCCTCATTACAACTATTATCACACTATTTCACGAGAATAGTGAGGACTACTAATGCTATCCTGCGGACCATTACTCCGTTCCCAGACTCGTCCCAAATTTATATTCTCATTTCTGAAGAAGAGCGATGAAAGAAAGGTGAGCTCAACTAGCCCAAAGAAGAAATATTATGACTAAGATAATGCTTGAATAAATTATCATTAGCCTTCAAACGATGTTAAACCGATAAAATACAATGACAACCGGTTTAAGCTGCGTGAATATGTAATCCATTAAAAGAGTCAATTAGAAAATAAAGTCTACTATTTTTTAGGTTTTAAAAGGTTTTTCATCACTGTTATAGCTGAGACTCAGCTTTAATGAATAAACCACAATATCTAATCATCCCTATACCACGGTCAAGGATTTTCATCAAATTATCAATGGTCATGACTATACCGAATCACCCCTGGTCATAATCATACCAAAAACTATCCATCACTGCATTACAGGCCACTGAGGACTTTTATCACATCATTTATAACAAGCCATGATTATACCGAATGATCCCTGGTCATAATCATACTAAGTTCATCTATGCACGTAAGCCAAAGATAACATAATATATCATGAGGATGATGACAATGACATAATAATTCAATAAAACAAGTTCAAGAATTATTTTATCCCAGGAATTAGTAACGTCAAATTGTCAACAAGATCTTCATTTTGTGAGTAAAATTCAAGAATGATCGGAAGAATATTTCCATGAAAAGATCTTTGGATGAAACGCATAAATATCAAGGATATTCTACTAATTTCATGGAGTATAGAAGTCAAAGTTTTAACCATTTGGGTATAATAAAGAATGGAATAACAAAAGAAATCACCGTGCATGCGGTGCTTGGCGCATAGACGAGTTATTCAACAGAATAATAATAACGGAACGGTCGGGTGAAATTCACAAGCGGGATGATCCAACAGAATAATAAATCTTTGAATAATAAACAATGGAACCGGTCGGTGTAAAACACACGAGACGGGATATTCAAGAGAATAATAAATGCGGAATAATAAGCAATGGAACCCGGTCGGTGTAAAACACATGAGACAGGATATTCCAGCGAGAATAATAAAGAATGGAATAATGAGAAGAAGATCACCAAGTATAGGGGATTAAGCGTATCTGAGTTATTCAATGAGAATAAATAAGGATGGAATAACATAAGGATTTCACCAAGTATAGGGTATCTGGCGTATCTGAGGTTATGTATAGGGTATGCCACTTTTACGGAGTTATTCAATGAGAATAATAATGAATGGAATATGAAGTTCTCTTCATGAATAAGAAAGAATAACACCACTTACAGATACAACAAAATAATATCCCTACAGTAAAAAGACCTTTGGATATCAAAGTAGTGAAGTGCGAGAATACTCTTCTTCTTTATCTCTATAGATTTTTCTCTCTATAGCTTCTCTCTATAATTTTCTCTCTAGAGTTTAATTGAATTAAGTAAGAATAATAATGAAGGAATGAGCTTCTATTTATAGGAAAATAGAATGCATAGTAATTAATCCATGAGCGGTCCAGATTGATTTACTTTAATCGCGGTCCATATTTAAAGCAAAATCTTTTAAATAAAATATCATATATTCTATTTATATAAAAACATTTTACTATGCAAACACTATGCAATACTATGCGAAAAAACACTATCTGAAACACTATGCAACACTTATCGTAATAAAATATAATATATTCTATTTATAGAATAACTTTAATAAAGTAATACATTTTATATAAAAGATGTTCGCTGTTTTATTACGTTAATAATATGAATAAAACAAAAGCGTCATTATCATTATTATAATTCATATTATTAATCGACAATAATGGAATCAAAATGAGTGACTTCTCACATAAGCATCGATAATCAATCTGCAGTGTCTTCTACTATGCGAACCACACGTATTCATTGTACTTTTACTACCAAGAGTAGTTCAACGGTATCCACGGTAAAACTTCCATTGTTATTTCGATAAAATATTTTTGTCGTTTTCTCGATCAAACAATAATTACATTTGTGGGGTCCACCAATGATTGAGTAGTTATGCGATTATTCCTGCTTAATAGAATATTCTGAACCAATCGAATATAATATAACCATTTGCATACTTTGCAAAATTTATAAATACTACCCACAACTATAATATTATCTCAAATTCACACCATAATATTAAAAATTATTTCGACAAAAATTTAAATCTTTATTGATAAAATCACGGGGTCTCACAATCTCCCTCCTTATGGAATTTAAGCCCTCGAAATTAGGGTGCGATACACTGGTATGATAAAGAGGTGAGGATACTTTGAATACCTTTATCGTTTAAATTAAATTCATTCGCAATCCCGCCAAATATATTCATTAACAATTCATCTTTGCACTACTGAGCCAAGATATACTGTTGTAAAACCAATAATCTTTGAGGCCTTGACTTAATAGTATCACGACCACGAATTATCCATGCACCAGCGGCGAGGATATTCGTGTTTTTAATCTGATCGTGATTATACCGAATAATCCGTGGTCATAATCATACCAAGTCTATCAATGCACTACTGACAAAGATGACTTTTACCACATCCATGAATTAATATTTCATTCTTTGAGACTCGGCTCAATAATTAATCCATATCATCGAATCATCACCGCACTACGGCCGAGGATATTCATTAGTATCACGACCACGAATTATCCATACACTACTACCAAAGATAATCGTGTATTCATTAGTATCGCGACCACAAATTATCCATGCACTACTGACCAAAGATAATCGTGTATTCATTAGTATCCGACCATAAATTATCCATGCACTACGACGAAGATAATCGTGTATTCATTAGTATCACGACCACAAATTATCCCGCACTACTGGCCAAAGATAATCGTGTATTCATTAGTATCACGACCACAAATTATCCATGCACTACGACCGAAGATAATCGTGTATTCATTAGTATCACGACCACAAATTATCCATGCACTACTACTACCAAAGATAATCGTGTATTCATTAGTATCACGACCACAAATTATCCATGCACTACTACCAAAGATAATCGTGTATTCATTAGTATCACGACCACAAATTATCCCACCACTACTACCAAAGATAATCGTGTATCATTAGTATCACGACCACAAATTATCCATGCACTACTACCAAAGATAATTGTGTATTCATTAGTATCACGACCACAAATTATCCATTATGCACTACTACCAAAGATAATTGTGTATTCATTAAGTATCACGACCACAAATTATCCATACACTACGGCCAAAGATAATTGTGTTTTCAATTACGGTTATGATTATATAAAACAATCCACGGTCATAATCATACCAAGTCCATCTATGCACTATTCTGGCCATGAGATGACTTTCAACATAATATAAGCGTGAGAATAATGATATAAAGAATCAATCAAATGAGATAAAGGATAAATATTAAACATTTATAATATAATTTATCCGAGATTCAAGAATATCCCCATGTTATCAATCACTTAATAATCTCATAATCTAATATCATTAATATTATAACAATATTTTAATCACTTCTTAAATTTATAAACAATTTATCTTAATTGTTTACGCTTTACCATATAATGCATTTAATCATTCAAAAATGCCATACTCATAAGATATCATCACCAATTATCAAATCTCTCAAAAAAAAAATATGCATATACTCTATATAGGATTCTCTAGCCATAAAATCCTATTTTCCACTTTGTTACTTCACATAACATATTTAACTCATATGTTCAGTAACTAAACTATTTTCATGAAAAATACCAAATCAGTCCCAAAAATATTTCTTTTCTGGGATTTAGCATAATATAGTCCCATAATGAAAATATATTTTCTCTGAATTTTTAAAATTCATTTACTATTTTTCAAAAATCAATTTCTAATTAATTCCTTAAGAAATTTGCTACCTCAAGTTTAACTCCAAAATTTCCAAATCTTGGTAGGTCCTTACACATGTTAATGTGAGCCTCCAGTTTAAATTTCATGGTCATCGGAGTTATAGAACTCGGTTATAGCGTTTTTTAAATCGGAAAAACCTAAATATTGAAATAGTCATAACTTGCTTATTTTAAGTCGAGAATGAGCTCATTTTTTGGACAGGAGGTACTTTATACCATATACCTTCATGTCCCAAAAGGCCAGAATTTTTCTCATAATTTAAGTTGCCAAAACATCCCCTCTAAAATCATGGCAGTGACTTTTTTGGTTTTGCAGACTTTGCACTCCTTTGCTAAAATCAGTCCACACAAAAATCTACAACACCTTTTCCAGTAATTCCACTTGGATTAGTTAGGTAACTCATAGATCTAACTCTAGGACTTGACCACACTCAAAAATTTAAAATATAATAAGAGATTTGGTCGATTGAATTTCATATTACGTTTTTCACCAAAATCGATTTTCAACTCTTTGTGATTTCTAAGAAACTTTCATGTTTTCACATACTAACCAACATAACTCATCATAACACTTACTAATACCACGAATACCCATGATTTTCATTAGTCCAATGCTTTTATTATGACTTTCATCATAAACCACGTAAAGCTATTCATTTTAGTTGAAGAAATATTTGAGGTTTAAGAAATGGGTTTTATCTTTGGGGTCAATACAAAATTCGATTTCACGCTCTAAGTAGGCTAAGAAGTCTTCAAGAATACGCCAGAAATTTATTAATAATAGAAATATCATTCAAAATTGTGACTCTCCTCCAAGACTTGGATAGTACGTCACATTGATACCAATGTGACTTCTATCCCTTAACCTAGATAACACCTCACAATGATACCTATAAACTTGCCATCTTCATTCACGCGTCGCTTTCTGAAGAAAGTCGGCCGGTGCATTCCACACAAGGAAGTCAACAACGAAAGGTTAGGGGCTCTTTACTTATGGCATGATATGATGATAATTGACTTTAGTAGTTTGGTTACTTGAATTCGCACAATAAGTTGGTTATGAATATAAAGCTAACAACCTTACGAAAAGCATGATGAGTAGTTAACCAATTGATTCCTAAAATCACATCAAAGGCAAGTATTTTCAAAAGATAAGATCGACGAAGTAGCGTGAAAGTGTTTATTTGAATCAAACAAGATTTAAAAATAGTAAGCGTAACGAAGGCTCCTACTAACGAAGTTTCAACCGATAAGTCAAAGTCTAACTTCTCCGAGTCAAATTTAAGCGTTGAACTCAAGCAGAGAGAGATAAAATAATGGGTAGAACCGGTATTTTATAAGGTATAGACTTGCAATTTATAACTAACTAAACCCGTGCTAACCCGTTCGGTTTACTCGCTTTTTGAGAAGTCATGAAAAATGCACTTCCTAAAACCAACGACTTTGTTTTGTCCATATCCACCTTTGGTGCCACCGTCCAAACTAGACTTAACTTTGGTGCACAACAAAATTGGGCTAAATGACCTTCTTTTCTTGCAATTTCCACTTCTATTATCTTTGCCATGATTACCTGCAAGTGGTTACCATTCTTAGCATGATAATTTCCCACGATGGTTATCATTGTTACGATAGTCGTTGCCACCAATGATATGATTATTATCGTGTTGTTGGTCGTTACCTTTTGTTTGAAATTTGAATCAACACTCTCATGTGCTTCATTGCTTATCTCGGCATTTTCGGATGTCATTCTCAAAACATTGTCACAAAATAAGGGTTAATTAACATATCACATATATTATCTCTATACTACGTGAGACCAATTAAATACCAAATAAACTTAGGTAGGTCATACTAGCGAAGGAATTCCCTATCTCTCCCTCTAATTCTAGTCTCACATCTTAGCAGGATCATATCCTAAGCTCTAATACTGTTGTGGCGCCCCCAAAATTAGGTATCGTCACCCATCTTGGGTGCGCCACTTACATGGTACATAAATTCAAATACAAACTTACTAATATAAGCGTAGGTGTACAATACGACATAAAGCGTGAGTTTGAATACAAATATTGTCTACTAGATATTATACAAACTCAAAAGAGTCCTCATTACAACTATTATCACACTATTTCACAGAATAGTGAGGACTACTAATGCTATCCTCGGACCATTACTCCTTTCCCAGGCTCGTCCCGGCTATATTTTCTCATTTCACGAAGAGAACGGTGAAAGAAAGGGTGAGCTCAACTAGCCCGATAAGAAATATTATGACTAAGATAATGCGAGAATAAATTATCATTAGCCTTCAATGAGTGTTAAAGCGATAAAATACAATAGACAACCGGTTTAAGCTGCGCGTGAATATGTAATCCATTAAAAAGTCGATTAGAAAATAAAGTCTACTATTTTTAGGTTTTAAAAGGTTTTTCATCATTTTTTTATATTTGAGAGGACTTTAATGAATAAACCACAATATCTAATCATCCACTATACCACGGTCGAGGATTTTCATCAAATTATCAATGGTCATGACTATCTTAGAATCACCCACGGTCATAATCATACCAAAAACTATCCATCATTGCATTACAGGCCACCGAGGACTTTTATCACATCATTTATAACAAGCCATGATTATCTTAGAATGATCCTGGTCATAATCATACTAAGTTCATCTATGCACGCGTAAGCCGAAGATAACATAATATATCATGAGGAGGATGATGACAATGACATAATAATTCAATAAAACAAGTTCAAGAATTATTTTATCCGGAATTAGTAACGTCAAATTGTCAACAAGATCTTTGTTTTGTAGAGTAAAATTCAAGAATGATCGGAAGAATATTTCCATGAAAAGATCTTTGGATGAAACCTTGAATATCGAGGACATTCTACTAATTTCATGGAGTATAGAAGTCAAAGTTTTAACAATTTGGGTATAATAAAGAATGGAATAACAAAAGAAATCACCGTGCATGCGATACTGCCGCATGAGCGCGAGTTATTCAAGCAGAATAATAATAACGGAACCGGTCGGTGAAATTCACACAAGCGGGATGATCCAACAGAATAATAAATGCTGAATAATAAACAATGGAACCAGGTCCGGTGTAAAACACACAGACAGGATATTCCAACAGAATAATAAATGCGGAATAATAAACAATGGAACCAGGTCCGGTGTAAAACACACAGACAGGATATTCCAACAGAATAATAAAGAATGGAATAACAGAAGAAGATCACCAAGTATAGGGGATTCCGCGTATACAGGTTATTCCAACAGAATAAATAAGAATGGAATAATATAAGGATTTCACCAAGTATAGGGTATGCCGCGTATACAGGTTATGTATAGGGTATGCCACTTTTACAGGTTATTCCAACAGAATAATAATGAATGGAATAACAGAAGTTCTCTTCATGAATAAGAAAGAATAACACCCCTTACGGGTACAACAAATAATATTCCCTACCGTAAAAAAGACTTTGGATATCAAAGTAGTGAAGTACGAATACTCTCTTCTTCTTTATCTCTATAGATTTTTCTCTATAGCTTCTCTCTATAATTTCTCTCTCAGAGTTTGATTGAATTAAAAGAAAATAATGAAGGAATGAGCTTTATTTATAGGAAAATAGAATGCATAGTAATTAATCCATGAGCGGTCAGATTGATTTACTTTAATCGGCGGTCCATATTTAAAGAAAAATCTTTTAAATAAAATATCATATATTCTATTTATAAAAAACATTTTACTATGCAAACACTTTATGCAATACTATGCAAAACACTATGCAAAAAACACTATGCAACACTATGCATAATAAAATATAATATATTCTATTTATAGAATAACTTTAATAAAGTATACATTTTATATAAAAGATGTTTACATTTTTATTACGTTAATAATCTGAATAAAACAAAAGCGTCATTATCATTATAATAATTCATATTATTAATAAATGATAATGGAATCAAACCGAGTGACTTATCACATAAGCATCGATAATCAATCTGGTGTCTGCTCTATGCAACCACACGTATTATGTACTTTTACTAAAGAGTAGTTCAACGGTATCCACGGTAAAACTTCCGCCGTTATTTCAATAAAATATTTTTGTCATTTTTTCAATCAAACCAATAATTACATTGTGGGGTCCACCAATGATTGAGTAGTTATACGATTATTCCCCGCTAAACCGAATATTCCCAGAACCAATCGAATATAATATAACCACTTGCATACTTTGCAAAATTTATAAATACTACCCACAACTATAATATTATCTCAAATTCACACCATAATATTAAAAATTATTTCGACAAAAATTTAAATCTTTATTGATAAAATCTGGGGTCTCACACGCCTGTACTCACCAACGAGGAAAACGTGCAACAGGCTGACAATGTTCCTCCTGTGAACAACACCTTTGAAAGCGAGATGATGAGCGAGGGATGTTTAGAAGCTTTTGCAGTTCATGCAAAATCGAGACGAGGAGACTCGTGTTCAAAATCTGAGGAGGAAATGATAGCAATTCATGGGTTATCACAATGCCCAAGATTCAAAGAGTTGGGACCACGAATTTAAGGAAAGCAAGATCCGATCATGGCGGAAACATGGGTCAAGAAAATTACCAAGATATTCGATGTCTTGGGATGCACGGAGGAACGAAGGTTCCATTCGCCACCTTTATGTTAAAGTGGCGAAGCGGAGACCTCTTGGTGGGAGTGCGTGAAGCGTACTCCATCTAGCCGCATTTTCGGCATGTCTTGGGAGACATTTGAGAACTATTTAATGACAAATACTTTCACGAAAGTGTTCATGCGTCAATATGAAGGAAGTGGAGTTTATTAGGCTGGAGCGAGAATAACATGGCGGTGTCCCATGCGAGGCAAGGTTTGCGAGAGTTATCCAGTTTGCACCTCATTTGGTGGAGAATGAGGAACATATGACGCGGATGTTTCTTAGAGGTTTGAAACCCGATATCGTCGGTATCTCATTTCTCATAAATTTTTTCTCTACTCGAGATGTTGTAAGCAGGGCTCAATTATTAGAAGCGAGATAACGAAAATACGATCAATCGAGGGACCACAATCGAGGATCATCTGGGAGATAGCGATCAACAAAAAAATGATAACCGTAATGGAGAAAGAAAAAGACGGACAAAATGGTAACCACTCTGGTGGTAATCATAGCCATGAAAATAGAAGAAGCGAGTCGGGAGAAGATTTTAAAAAAGGAGATTTAACAACGACCATGTGAAGGCAGCGGTCTGGAAAAGAATTGGTTCTAAGGGAGGAGAACGACCACCGGTCATATGCTATAAATGCGGAAAGAGGGACATATCGGTCAAAGCGCCCAGCAGTTCAAGGTATGCTATAATTGTGGAAAGGAAGGACATATCGCTCGAGATTAGACTGATAGCGAAACCTAGTTCAATGGGGACGGTGACTCAAAAAATCGTCGAGAAAAGTCAAAGTCAAGCGGTTCTAGAAAAGCGTTTGTTGTGGTGGTCAAAATCGAGGAACCCAAACGAGGTGATCACGGGTAAGCTATTTATAAATTCTTGCGAAGTTTATACCTTACTTGATCTTGGTGCTACCCATTCATTTATCTCTCTCCGCTTGTGCTCAACGTTTAAACTTGACTCAGGAGAAATTAGACTTTGACCTATCTGTGGAAACTCCGTTAGGAGAAACTTTCATTACATCCAATTGTTTATAAATCTTGTTTGATTCAAGTTGGCACCATCACCTTACCGTTGACCTTATCTCTTTAAAGATACTTGCTTTTGATGTGATTTTAGGGATTGATTGGTTAACTACTCATCATGCCAAAATTGATTGTTTTCGTAAGGTTGTTAGTTTTCATATTCCTAACCAACTGTTATGTACGTAATTCAAGCAACTAAACCATTAAAATCAATCATCATCATATCTAATCATAAAGCTATTCGTTTATTGAAAAGCGGATGTTAAGCTTTCTTAGCCCATGTTATGGATTTGAATAAAGACACGTCAAATTTGAATAATATTCACATTGTTATTGACTTTTTCGACGTATTTCGAAGAACTTCTGGTCTACCCCGTAGCGTGAAGTTGCTTTATTGATCTTGAACACCGTACAAAGCCCGTTTCTAAAACCCAATATCGAATGGCTCTATTGAACTTCGTGGAGTTAAAGGTCCAACTACTGAGGAGTTGTTGGACATCGGTTTTATTCGATCTAGTACATCTCCTTGGGGTTCTCTGTTTTATTCAGTAAAGAAGAAAAGAGCGGTAGTATGCGACTTTGTATTGACTATCGAGAATTGAACCATGTCACCATCAAGAATAGGTATCCTCTACCCGTATTGATGACCTGTTTGACCGATTGCAAGGAGCACAATTCTTTTCAAAGATCGATCTTCGATTCGGATATCATCGGTGAAGATTAGAGGCGAGGATATTCCAAAGCGCCTTCAGAACTCCGTGACGGGCATTATGAATTCTTAGTCATGACTTTCGGATTGACTAATGCTCTCAGCTGGCTTTTTATGGATATGATGAACCAAGTATTCAAGGAATATTTGGATCAATTCGTTGTTGTCTTTATTGATGACATCCTCGTATATTCCAAAAGCCGTGAAGATCATGAGCACCATTTGAAATTTGGTACTCCAAAGGCTTCGTGAAAACAAGCTTTATGCCAAGTTGAAGAAATGCGAGTTACGGCGAGAAGTAGCATTCCTTGGGCACGTGGTGTCGAAACATGGAGTATCTGTTGATCCGGCGAAGATTGAAGCAATACAAAGTTGGGGAGCAATCAAGTTTGGTGAAAAGCACGTAGCTTTTGGGCTTATTTGGTTATTATCGGAGATTCGTGGAAGGGTTTGTTAGGTTTGTAATATTCAAGAACGCAATCAAATTGCAAAAATTAGCGGAAGCGATGTAAAAATCGAGTTTAAAATTTTTACAAACCATATACCCGGATCACCCTTTATGCACAATTATTAATTAAGCGAAGAATAAGAAATTATGAAATCATACCCTTGTAAACGAGCTTCCTCGTGCACGAGTTCACCTCCTTCTTCCGCGATCTCCTTGAATCTCCAGGATAGATTCCTTCCTTTGATTAATGTAAGCCACCCAAGTGTATGGCCTCTAGAGGTGATCCACCAAAGAAGAAGAATTTTCAAGAAGAAGGGGTATTGGCTCAAACCCTAGTTTTTCCTCTATAGAAAAAAAAACGTACTCTCCAACAAATTGGAATTATTATTTATGTTTTGATATCTGATATAAGACTACTCTTATAAAGATATCAGGTAACCTTATTTAATAAAATAAGGTATTATTTAATTAAACTCTTTTAATTAAATGGGCTCCCTAATCTTATTAGGGATAATTAATTAAACTTCTTTAACTAATTTTCCTCCTAATCCTATTAGGAATAAATGAGAGTACTTATATTAAATTAATTTCTAAACTCTTTTAGAAATTAAAATAATAATAATTATAATAATATTAATAAGACTCCTCTTATTAATTTATATTTAATATTTCTAAAATATTAAATAATAAATATTAAGCTATTTAATTTATTCTATCACCATAGATTAAATTAAATATACATAATTTATATTATTACGATTATGCCATTAACTTCTTAAATAATTATTCTTCCTTTTTTATGGTGTGACCCTTTAGGTTCTCCATATTAAGCAGTTGTGAACAAATCAATTAGAACAATTCTAATCTTATTTAAATAAATAAATTAAATAATTAATTTATTTAAATAAATAATATTTATTCTACAATAGGGATAAGCCTCCTAGCGATCAACGACTTTCCGGATAATATAGATTTCAACATTAATCATAAAAGAACCTTTGAGTAAATAGTTACAGTATAATTCAATCCTTCCACCATACTGATGTCCCAATTAAATATAAGGCATTGGAATTCTTTGTCAAGTCTTATTTTATTTAATTATATGTATTTCGATCCTTAAATGCACAACTCAAATAATGCAAATTAGAAACTCCTTTCTAATTTCATTACGCGCCGCCGAGGACTCACTGGGTTGTCATTTATCGAATCACATAGGACATTTCTTCTTTTATTAGAAGTGGTAGATTCTTTATTGATCATACATTATCTCCATGTACAACTTATTATACCCAAGCATACCCTTTGATATACCCTAAGGGTCTTAAGGAATAAGTCAAAGTATAACTCATCATACACAAGATACTTATGATGATCTCAAGTCAAGGATCACTTGACTACTATCACTACTGTGAATTCCTATTGACGAGCAAGTAAAACTCCATTAGGTATTCCTTAGCGAGCCACGTTAAATTGAAATTATTCTCTAATAAGCACCTACATACTTGCTTTAGTGTCTCCACACAAATGATCATGAGATCAATCATCCTCATCCAATGAACAAGCAACGTATGTACCAATCTATCCGGATTCACTAATCCCCAATTTAGTAATCCAATGATTGGGAACTATTTTAGTTTTAAGCTTTCTAAGAATTTAGATCTCATTAGAATGATGATCATCATTATTCTAAAAGCATTGCTTAAAACTATGGGTTTATCACATATTATAAAACAAAGATCGTGTAGATAATTAAAAGCCTTTAATAAATTAATACTTTTTATTAATAAATGAATAAGATTGTTACAAAGTATATGCTTTATCATCAAACATGATTGACTTGTGTGCATACTACTTTCAGGGTTTTCTCGAATCGCTACTCCATTAACCCAGCTAACTCGGAAGGATACAAAATTCGTTTGGAGCGAAGAATGCGAGAAGTGTTTCCAAGAGCTTAAGAGGAGACTTATTTGGCACCTATTCTAACAATACCATCACTGTACGGATGGATTTGTTATCTTCAACGATGCTTGAGGCAAAGGTTAGGATGTGTTCTCATGCAGCGTGGAAAAGTCATAGCTTTATGCCTCGCGACAACTCAAAGAGTATGAGAGGAATTATCTTACTCATGATCTAGAGTTGGCGGCGATCGTGCCAGCTTAAAGATCCGGAGGCACTATCTATATGGGGAGAAAGTGGAGATATATTGGACCATAAAAGCCTCAAATATTTCTTCACACAAAAGGAACTCAACATGCAAGCAGCGACGTTGGCTTGAGTTGTTGAAAGATTACGACCACACTATTCAATACCATCCCGGAAAAGCGAGCGTGGTGCCGACGCGTTGAGTAGAAGATCATATGCGAACGAAAAGTGCGATGATGTCAAGTATACGATAGAGCCAACTTTAATAGAAAAGTTAAGGTTGCTTTCAAGCTTCTGGGCCGGAGGCGATGCGTATGAAGAAGAAAGTACAAGAAGGTGTTATTCCGAGCGAGAATCGATGAAGAAGGAATACTTGAGTTCACTCCGGACTACTGTGTTTCTAATGACTACGATTTGAAGTACAAGATTATGATGGAGGCACACAATACACCATTTGTAATCCATCTGGAAGTACTAAAATGTCTCGTGATCTTGACATACATTTTGGTGGAACAATATGAAGAGAGAGAGATTGCAAAGTTTATCTTGATATGTTTAACTTGTCGGCGTGTAAAGGCGGAGCATCTAGTACCTAAGGGTCCGTTGCAACCACTTGAGATTCGAAATGGAAGTAGGAACACATTACCATGGATTTCGTTCACGGGTCTTCCCTCTTTTGTTTCTCAAGGCATCAATGCTATTTGGGTTATTGTTGATAGATTAACCAAGTCCGCTTTCATTTCTTGCCGATACGGAGACTTATTCCCTTGAGCGTTTTGCTTTCGTATGACGTAGATGAGATTGTGAGATTGCATGGCATGCCGGTATCCATAGTTTGGATCGTGACCCAAGATTCACTTCAAGATTTTGGGTTAGCTTGCAAAAAGCTATGGCGCGGATTCTGATTGATTCGCATACCATCCTCAAAGCAGACGGACAATCGAGAGAGGACTATTCAAACTCTTGAAGATCTATTAAGACTCTGTGTCCTGACTTCAAAGGCGGTTGGGATAAGTATTTACCATTGGTGGAATTCTCCTACAACAACAGATTATCGAGCAAGTATAGGTGTGGCTCCATTGAAGCATTATATGGACGAAAATGTCGCTCTCCGGTATGTTGGGGACGAGGTGGGTGAAGCAACATTGTTGGGACCCGAGTTAGTACGTATGATTACTCGGAAAAGATCCAAATGATTTGACAACGTATACAAAGCGGCACAAGATCGACAAAAGAGTTATGCGGATCTTCATCGAAAGGACGTGGAATTTAGTATAGGGGATCATGTATTGTTGCGAGTTGCTCCATGGAAGGGAGTTACAAGATTTGGGAAGAGAGGAAAGCTCAATCCACGATTTATTGGTCCATTTTAAATTCTTGACCGAGTAGGAAATGTAGCTTATAGACTCGCGTTACCTCCGAGTATGTCTCGTGTTCATAATGTGTTTCACATATCTGTACTTCGTGGGTCAATCTCCAGCTAGGGTCAAGTCATTTAAGGAATGTATTGAGTTTTGTGGTCTTTAAGATAAGAAAGGCTTAAGTCTAGATTGCCCAACTAGATGGAACTCAACTTACTTGATGTTAAGTTCGGCCTTAAAATACCAGAAAGCTTTTGATCAATTTGGGTTTAAAGATCGTGGCTTTGAAAAAGAGATGGGGGGCAAAAATATTCCAACAGACTCAGATTGGAATAGGGCCAAATTGTGTGTTGGATTCTTAAAACATTTTTATAATCTCACTGTGCGTATTTCGGGCTCATCTTATGTCACATCAAATAATGCATTTCTTGAAATATGTGACACTTATATTATTTTGAATGACTGAGAAAGAAGCAATGATGTAGAATTGCAAAAATGGTCAAGGCAATGAAAATAAAATATGATAAGTATTGGGGAGATGTTACAAAAATGAATATGTTGTTATATATTCCCGTTGTGCTTGATCCTCGGTATAAGTTGAGCTTTGTTCAATTTGGTTTAAGGAGAATGTATAGAAATGGTGAAATTGAAGTTGAAAATCCGTTGGAGGGTTTGAAAATAGATCTTCACTTTGATATTGATAATGAATATAGGAATTTAGAATATCAATCAAGTAATAAGGCCCTTTGGGATGGAGATTCTTAGATGGTGTGAAGAGATCAATGGAAGATTTGTTTAATGAGTACAGGAAAAAGTATTCAACTCAAGAAAGTGGAAAATCAAGTTTAAGTAACATGTCAATGTCATCCCAAGGTTCTAGTTCAATGGAATCCCAAAATACAAATAGAATTACAGAAGAGTTCAAAAGGAGTCGAACCGGAGTTATACTTGGAGACAAATCTGAATTGGACAAGTATTTAAGTGAAGATGTTGAAGAAGTTGATGAGACTTTCGATATTTTGGGATGGTGGAAAGTTAATAGTGCAAGATTTCATATCCTTGCACGTATTGCCCGTGATGTGTTAGCTATTCCCATTTCTACCGTTGCTTCGGAGTCCGCATTTAGCACGGGGGGACGCATTCTTGATGCATTTAGGAGTTCATTATCTCCTAATATGGTGGAAGCTCTCATATGTTCTCAAGATTGGGTTAAAGTGAAGAATCATATTGATGTGGAGGAAGATATAGAGTTTGCCGATAAATTTGAGTGTGGTAATAATTATTGTTTTTGTTTATTATTGTTTTTGTTTGTTTTATTGAACCTTGATCCAATTGTTTGTTGAAAATAATGTGTTTAATTATATTTTTCAATTTTCAGCAATATCCAACTTGAGTCTTGTTACTAATAATGCCAATATTTTCGTGACTCAACTTGATTAATGAGATAAATTCGTCTTTCGATTCATCATTGCAATTCAATGTTTATGAG
The DNA here is from genome assembly GCA_020205615.1 of Panax quinquefolius. Lineage (NCBI taxonomy): Eukaryota > Viridiplantae > Streptophyta > Magnoliopsida > Apiales > Araliaceae > Panax > Panax quinquefolius. The sequence goes on along the minus strand of CM035174.1, from coordinate 84,858,136 downwards.
CATATGTAAATGATATAATACTGCCAACCTGACAACTGGAATTTGCTGCCTAATTAGTTTTCTATATTTGAACATGTGATATTTATGTCTTTATTCTTAACCTTAGTGCAATAGTTTTTTTTGTATTTTTTTTGAGTCAAGTGTTACTTATTGTTAAGAACTAATAGCATTAATTACTGAACATGGTATTGCATGGCTTGATATTCTAATAGGGACTGGGACCAATCTTTTTGGCCTTCTGCTACTTGGTATAATTTTTGGGTGTGGTTGTAATCTCTATGTGCTTTGTAATTTTTGGTTGGTTAGCTTCCTAGTGTTGGGTAAGGTCTGGGTCATGTATAGTTGCTGCTTGTGAAATTCTGAACCCTGGACTTGTTCATGCAGTTCTGGATTTCCTTATTCTATATAAGTATATGCTTTTGCTGTTTGTCATATTAGAAAAGGCATACTGACATATTAGTTATTAGGTATGGACAGAGTGGATTGCTAAGATCTTAACTGGCCACTATATGAAATTCATACCTTTTGTCATAGTTTGTAATCAATATTAGGCCTATGACAACCCAAATTTTTGGGTAATATTAAAATAAGAATTAAATAAATAAAATTCTTATTATATAATATGTTGTATGATATTATATTGCATAAGTGGGTATGAACTTTACAATATGTGATGTTTATGCTTAATAAATATATTCGTATTATATATTTATTATATGTAAATAAATTGTAAGGGTAATTTATTATAGAAAATGAGATGAGATCCAATATATAAAATATGTATATTGGTATCAAAGCTAGTTAGTAAATTAAATTCATATTTGAATAAATTAAATATATTAAATTATATATTTAATACATAAATAAATTGTTTGAAAACAATTTATGGAAAGGAGGAAATTAAATTTAATTATACAATATAGATTGTATAATTTAAATAAGTTATTTAAATTAGGTAACGAGGAGTTAACAAATATATATTACGCAGGGAAATAAAATTGTGGGAACAATTTGCGTAATGAGACAAAAAGAGGCGGGTTAAGCATATAATATTTGTATATACTTTACCCAAGAGTATTAGAATAAATTCTTATATAAATTAATTTAATAAAGAAAAGATATTATATTTATCGTAATATCTTAAGAAAATAAATAAATTCTTAATTGAATTTATGATAATGAGGTAAGGATATTATATTATAATATCTTGGGTATGTAAATAATTGTATTTACATAAGAAATTATGTGTAGCATATTTATTTTATAATTATAAAATAAATATGTAATTTGAAGTATGTTATGTTATATTTTATATAATTTATATATCAAAGATGAGTTATGTAAATTATATGATTCCAAGAGGGTAAAATAAATTAAGGAGATTTATGTAGTAACTTATTTGATTAAATTAAGTTACTAAGATTGGGTAAATAAATAACTTAATAAAGTATGGAAGTGAATTATGAAAGTTAAGGAGGAATTATGCGAGTTAAGAAAATCTTAGGATTAAAAACCTAATATTTGAAACTTAAGAAAATATCTTAAGAAATATGCTAAGGAATAAAGAATATGCTAAGAATATGACAGGGGGTGATTTGCAAGCTTTTAAATACGAAAGGGAAGAATAGAGAAGATTTAAGTTGGGTGACCAACTTATAAGAAATTAAAAGTAGTTTTTATATAAGCAAAATTAATAGAAATCAAGTTAGCAAAATTTGAACCAATAAGAATTTAGAAGGGTGAAAGAGGCGGAAGATGTTTCAGACAATTATGGAACATTAAAATTTCCGTAGTTGGTATATAGAAATCCTCAATTTACCGACTCTTCCTTATTTTGTGCCAGATTTTTAGGGAGTTGTAAATTATTACCCCCAGTTCATTTACTGACTCTCATCCTTTCCTTTTCATTCTCCTCAACAAACTTCTTCCTTCCCATATTGCAAAACAAAAACAGAGAGAGGGAGCTAGAGAAGAGAGATTCATATGGCTTGAGCAAGAATGAAACAAGAAAACAACAAAACAAACTCCTACAAACCTCCATAATCATCCTACTTCATCCTCTCCACCAAAACATCCATATTTTCTAGAGAGAGAGAAAGAAATGGGTGGAGTGATTTTACTTGATTTAAGCTACGGGAGTGTTCAAGGAGAGAGGAAATCAGATTCTAGCAGGTCCTAGCACATCATCTAACATCTTAGAGGAAGGAAATCCAAGAAGTAAGCTCTTAAAACCCTAACCTTCCATTTTAGCTCTTAAACTCATCATATCTTGTTAGATGTTAATTTGAGTTTTATGAGTTGTGAAACATCCTAAGAGTAATGAAATTAGAGATATGGAGCTAGTATGTGGTGTGGAGTTATAAGGAGGAAAAACATGGGTGAATACAGAACTAAATGGCTATGAAATCAACCCACAATTTTGACGCACCCATTATGTTCGATTAAATTATTAAAAGAGCAATTTTGCCTAAAAATCCATAGTTAGGCGAAGCTAATACTTGAGTTTGATTCATACATGTTATAAATAACTAATTAAAAGATATGAGCGAAGCAAATCAAGAGAGGAAGTATTTTTGAGACAAAACGAAAAGTCCGAGAGATTGTGTGACTGCTGACCCTGAAACATAAATTCGGGGACAATATAGGTTTTCAAAAAATTCTGGACTTTTGGGGTATTATAGTACACTAAACAAGCTTTCCATAGATTCCAAAACGAACTAATTCCGACTTCGGAGTAAAGAGTTACGACCATTCAAAGTAGTCGCGTCAAAACTGTCCAACCAATTCCGACCAGTCCCCTTTGCACGAAATTCTGGAATTCTGTGTTTTGAATATGAAAATGGTCAAAGAATGAAAGTTGTAGCCCCAGAAGTTAGCTTCGCGTGGGCTCAAGAAACGCTCAAAAATATTTTGAAACGAAAAAGTTACGACTGTTTTAGCGAGAGAGGGTAAAGCTGGGAAAAAGTTAAAAACTGTTATGATTGGGCATTTTTAAGTTCTGTTTTGAACTAAAGTAAGAAGCCTTGTATATAGACTCTTTAAAGCATGAATATATATTATATAGCAAGTACATGATGTTATAACACTTGTGTTAAGAGCTTGAAGGACTATTTTAAATAAAAGTCGGTTATTAGGCAAAACTCAAAGTTGGGATAACTGAACATCTTACACATATTGATAAGCAAAGAGTTTAAAGGTATATAAGGAAATTTAAAACTCAAAGCCAAAGATTGTATAGTGGTACAGCTGCTGCCCACGTAGCAGCAGTCATGTGCAACAGTGGGGCTTCCTTGAGCTCTAGTTTAGCACAAGTAGACTACTAAGTTTGCTTAAGTAGTACTTCCCTAAGAATAACTACTAGCTATGTAATACCCAAGACTTGGTGCAAAAAGGGTGAAGGAGGAGGAAATAAGGTGCAGCAAATTCCAAAGCAAGAGCTGCTGCCCACTGACAGCAACTGTGACAACTAATTAACAACTGCTACAGCAGTGTTAGTAGGATAACTTTAGCTTCATGGCATAGCACAAAAGTTGAAACTTCAAAGTCCATATATCTATAAATAAGAGCATTGTAAAAGAGAATGGTGGATATATAAAAATATTATGAGACATGTCTATTTTCTCTAATCATTTTGTTCTTAATTTTTAGTAATCTTTTATAACATAAAATATATTTTGTATTCACCTTGAATACTTAAGTAAGGAACAAGAGATATGGAAAACCCATATATTAAGCTATGAATGGGTTATAAATGGTTTGTAACCACATATATAACGTATTAATGTGCTAAAAGCTATGTTAAAACCTTTTGAGCAAATAGTGCCTAAAGAAAGCCAAAGTCTAAAAGGTTCTAAATGAATATAAAAGTTCTTCAAAAACGAAAAACAAGGGATGTTGAAATATTCTATGGGATTATATAGATACACGCGTACATGTTATATAATCTTGAGTTTGCGCATAGAATACGAATCATTTATGTAATGAATTATAGAAGGAATACGTTGGCACGGTTAAAAGCTACCTCAAATGTAAAAGTAATATACCAAATGAAAATGGACAAAAGTTATACATTGAAAACAAATGGTTTTTGATATGCAAAACAAAGATTGTGGAAAAGAAATCAAAAGTTGGTTAAATGGCATATGTAGGTACATGAATAAATGATTATAATCATAAGTTATGTACATACATAAGATGAATAAATATCATATGTATATCTATGAGCTAAGCGAATGAGATATGACTTTACTTTGTAATTCAAGTATATACGGGAAAAATATATATTTCACTAATATGTATACGTTAAGCATGGAAAGCTACTATACATGCGAAATGGAATCTAAGTTACTCACAAAAGCAAAGCTAAGCTAGAAATGCTCAAAGAAAGGCACAAATGTACTATAAAACTATAAATTTACATATAGATGCATGATAAACTTATAAATGCATTGTAAAGAATATATAGACTATAAATGTAATGAATTGACATTTTAAAAGTTGTGTTGAAACTTTTTGAGAATGTATGGCTATATTAAGCCGAAACCTAAAATATTAAAGAGGAATATGGATGTTTCTTGGAAATAAGAATATCAGATATTGATATAGTTTATGTGAATATTTACTAACCATACAGGTTATGAGATATGAATGTGTGACTAATGTATGCATACATGTGAACATAACTGTGTAGGATTCGTGAAGTGAAGTTAAATTAAAGTTTGTATCAATGGTTATCGAACGAGGCAAGTTTTTCAGTTTTATTATGTTTGTGGATTAAATGTGATTATGTGGTGAGTTACATACCATGCTTTATGAATTGTTAAAGTCAAAATATGACTAAGTTAATTGGGTTATGGAACTCAATTTATATGTGATATGTGATATCACATGTTGTATGATGTAACTCGATAAATTAGAAATGTATAATGCATGAATGTATGCTTTGTATGGAATTATTGTTGCATGTAGGATATGCATAGTAGAGAATATATGTTGCATGCAGATATGCATAGTATAAGAAATATAGTGCATATGGAATTGTTGCTATGTGAAACATGATAGACTATTAAATTTGCTGGGCTGTCAAGCTCAATCTTGCAAACACAAACTTTTTGCAGGTTAATGATGTTGAGCGATATTACTTGCTCAACGGATGATGAAGATTGAACGATGTGCAAAATGAATACATTTCTTTGAATTAGAAATGGTATAAAGCTATAATTGATAGTTTTGCTAAATGTAATTGACAGTTATGTATAGTTTGAAATGTTGAATAGATAAAGAATGTTTATTCTGAAATGAAAATAGATATGATTCTGAAATAAGTGAATCATCGATAGAAAAGATATGAAGTATTGAGACTTAATCTTTTAATACGTTTACTTAGATTATACAAATCATATAATAAATATGATTTTAGTATAAAGAAGAATTGTAAAGGTTGCGATTCAGGGAATGAATGATGGTAAGAAGAAGAAAAAAATCTATTTCGTATTTTTAGCTATTTTAACATTAAATAATGTTTTAAAGCTAGATCAAGATAATATTAACGCACAAGATCGGAAAGGAAAATAGTCCCGATTTTGGGGGCGTTACAAGGCCACTATAGCTCTTTCATTTTTATTTTGTATATGCATATATATGTTCTAAGTGATGAAAGAATACCAAAACTTAAACATCAGTGCCTGTCTTCATAATATAAACCTCATATTATTAACTATACGTATGCGTGTTAATGCTGATTCTTTGTCTAAAGGAGTCTTTGATGCATTGCTCTTCTTCTGCTTTTACCTTTCGCTAATTCATTACTTTGCTGCGCTTTGCTTCTTTAGTTAATTCTTTCTTGGCCGCCTTTGCTTAATTCTTTATTCTTCTTTGTCTGCCTGCTAATCTTGTTGTTGCTTTGTTAAGTCATAAATTTGTTAAGTAGATTAATTTCAAAGGAATGCTGGACTGGACGGTTAATTTTTGTTGGCTTGTTGTTGCTGACTTGCTGTATTTTGGACAGTTAATTTGGCTTTTACTTTGTTAAGTCATAAATTTCATGTTGACTTGTTGTTGCTGCTGGACAGTTGATTTGTTAAACAGGTAACATGTTATGTTGTTGGATGATATTTCGGTTATTACCCGAATAACTGAAATTACAATTCGGTATTCGGTAATTCAGTTTTTTTTCAAATTTCGGTTGTTACTTCGGATAGTGATATCACCAATAATTTGGTTTTCGGTTATAACCGAACAACTTATTCGGTTCGGTTATAACCGAATGCTCACTCCTAGCTGCTGGCCTGCCTGCTAGTTGCTATTGCTTCTGTCTGCCTGCTAATCTTGTTGTTGCTTTGTTAAGTCATAAATTTGTTAAGTAGATTAATTTCAAAGGATTTCTTTGGATCGGACGGTTAATTTTGTTGGCTTGTTGTTCTTGACTTGCATGTATTTTGGATGATTAATTTTGGCTTTTGCTTTGTTAAGTCATAAATTTCATGTTGGATTGTTGTTGCTGCTGGACAGTTGATTTGTTAAACAGGTAACATGTTATGTTGTTGGATGATATTTCGGTTATTACCCGAATACCCGAAATTACAATTCGGTAATTCGGTATTCAGGTAATTCGGTTTTTTTCAAATTTCAGTTAAAAGCAAATAAATATTTCGATAATATCCTATAGCGACGGTCTTTTTATCTATAGCGACGGTCGCCGACCGTCGCTATAGCCTGATTTTCTTATAGTGTTCGGATAGTGATATCACCAATAATTCGATTTTCGGTTATAACCGAACATCTTATTCGATTCGTTTATAACCGAATGCTCACTCCTAATCACAAGACAACTTTTGTGATCTTTCTCCACAATTTCCCACATCTCAAGTCGATGATGATAGTGCCTCCACAAATGATGCTTGTGAGTTTTCCCAGAATTGGTATGTTGATGATCTTTTAGATTAAGTGTACTCTCTTCAGAAACTTCCTTCTCAATTCGTGAAAAATTATATCTCCGAGGCAAAATCTCTCTTTATGCTCTTACTACTCATGGCAGGTGAACCGATCGATGAAATTGAACTCATTGATTGCATTATTGATGGGCTTGATGATTCTCTTAGTGACTTCTGCAAGTACTATTATGAGATAAATCCTTCTTTATCTTTAGATTTGCACTCTCATATGCTTCTTGATCATGAAAAATTACAAGATATTCCTTCTCTTTCTCCACGGTGTGATATCTCACATGCTCACTCTCCACCAACAGGATATTCTGATGAGCACTTGTCTGCTTTTGTCCAATCCAGACAATCTGTGTATCAATCCAGACAGGCTGATCCGTCTACATCATAAGTAAAAGTAGATGTAATCAGACACCCTGACCCGTCTGCATTCCCCCAATTTTCTCCAATTGCTTATCCTTTTTCACTTGCCACTTCTCCACCGTCAGGAACCAAGAGCAATATTGCTCTCGTTTCCTCTATATCTATGCAATTTGCAAGACTTGCAACTGATGGATCTCTAATACATTTCCTTCTTTATGGTTCTCATGTTCTTACCTCTGCTGCTTTCTCCTCCAAATTTGTGAAGTCACGATCTGCAACCATGGATACTTCAGACATCGTGCTTTCACAGTCCAAGACGACATGCCCACCACCTATTCAACATATGCCACCTACCTTTCTTTGGTTGGATGTTATTATCATGCATGCTACATCTTTGTTCAACCTCTCATGGAAGTTGTCCGTGTTTTCTCTAATTCGAGGAGTTATTATTTTGTTAACTCTTCACTTACATGGATGTTCAACCAAGTGCAAGCTTAAGCTTCATTTCCCTATGTTTCGCTTGTGGGGGCGTATTAGGCGATATTTTAGGAATATAATATTTTAGATATTATTATATTGTTAGGATAGTTTCCATCATCCACTCTTCCATGGTTATCTCCAATATTTATGTAATGGTTATCTCCATGATTATCTCCTTGAGTTAGGTAATATGTTAGTCACCCATCTTATCTTGTATTAATATAAATATCTCCTATCTTCTCAATGTAAACAGGAGAGATAATTATCAAGTTATTATCTATGCAATTATCTATTCTCTCAATTCAATATTCTCTCTCTAATATAATGTTCTAACAATCGGAAGAGAAATTGAAATATGCATCCGTGTTCTTGAAAGAATATTTTTCAGGTGAATTATAGTATTCAATTGGTAGACTCTGCTAATTAGTCTTTTCAATTTTTCTACTCTAAAACAAAATCTAAACCTGAGTTCTCCATCAGGGAAGATTCATTTTTGTCAAGACTTCCTGTTTCTATTATAGAGTCCTGGTATATATCAACTCTATGACAGACTTGATTGGAAAAGTGTTGAAAAGTTTCTCCAAGCCCGAAGAGGTGGTCTTTCTAATTGTATTTTTTTTTCTTTAAATTCGCTGAAGAATCTATTGTGATGTATCATCTATTAAATTGTTACCTGTTCTAATTATGTTGCTGGGGCTCTCATGGCCAGGTCATGATATTCTTCAGTGCACATGGAGTACCAGTTACTTAAGTCAAAAATGGAGGTGATCCTTACAGAGATCAGATGGAAGAATGCATTTTTACTTTATAATGAAAGAATTGAAATCAAGAGGAAACAACAACAATCATACTCTGGCCTATCTATCAGGTTTGTTGTTAAATCTAAGTTATCAATTCCCAATTAGAATTAGATATCTAGAGAGAAAAGTAAAACCTAAGCTATGACCTTTTTAAATTTGGTAATGCTTACAAATGGTTGAAGCCCTACACTGATGAAGTTCTTCTTAAGCTTGTCGAAATGGTGTGAAAAGTCTCCTAGCCGTTCCAGTAAGGTTTGTTACAAATTATCAAGTTTTTTTACTGCGTTTCACTAGCATTCATATTAAATCCCTTAATTGTAAGAACTGGATGATTTCTACCTCTTTGATGCTGGGCTTAAAATTTTAATATATTTCCGCATTTGGCGGAGTGTATTATTTTCATAATTTGATGTTCGATTGAATCTTTTTCTTTTGTTTAGTTTTCCTCCCATTTTTAGGTTTCACTTTTGAGATGAATTGCATGTTTTATTAATTGCAACTATAAGAGATCCATGCTTATGACAATGTTTTATATGCTGTGTAGCCTTCCCACATGTCGGGGTTAATGTTGATTACAAAGATTTTAGATGACTTTGTCAAAGACTATCAGCTGAATTGAAGGACAGGTTGATGAGATATGTTGGCTCTTTTTGTACAAAGGTCATGCTTGCATTCTAGCAAAAATTACCTGTTTGCTTATTTACTTGTACATATTTATCTTGAAGTGGAAAAACTATCAGAACAATAAACTTCATGGACATCAAGTTGTACTTCAATATGTGTGTTCCTTTGCTGTTCAGAATATATATTCAAGAAAAGTTTTTCTTTATTTGGAGTGCTTCATAATTCCTTCACTTAAAGTTGCGAAAATTATACGTCTGAAGATAATATGATTGTTGAGCGTCTTTAATCTGTGTGGTAAGGATATGTAGTGAAAGTTCTTTTTGGTCTGAGTACAAAGAGCAACTGTTGATTGATATGATCATGACCATTGGTGTTACAGTTGATGCACTCTTGATGATGAATTTTTAAATTGGAGAAGATAGTAGACATTATAATATATTTGACTCTTCTAATGAATTCATCATTTCTCTGCAATTATTTGTTGAAAACTTATATATATTATCTACCATATGTTTTTAAGCCTCTAATTATTATTGTTAAAAGTTAAGGATAATTTATTTTTCGTTATCTTAGTACATGATAGTACATGATACTCTTTACTGGGCTATTTGAGCTCACCTTTTTATTTCATAATTCCTTTCAGGAAATGATATATCCTTATGGTATCGATTTTGACTTAGATTTGACTCATTTTTATCGATTGTTTTTCTTAGGAGTTACTTTATATTGATTTCAAGGTCACCCACATATCCTAGATTCATATCTAGGGCTAAGGAGATCCCACCTTTTGGCTGACGAGGAATTCTTACAAATAGAATTAATCCTTATAGCCAATTTGAGATATATTGTCGACTAAATCCCAATTACGTCATTGTCTAGATCTATAAGATGTTAGATCTACAAATTTCATTTCCTAGACTCTAAATTCTTTCAATAGATCTCGTCAATACGTAATAGTCACGCGCGATATTATTGTTGGTTGTGCGCTCTACGGGTTAGGGTCTACGGGAGCCCTTTTTCTAGATTCTAAATTACGCTTTTGAATCTAGATGTATTGGTTGTTGTGATTCTGAATCATGTTAGCCTAGGAATGAAGTCAAGGCCTTTAAACATCGTGTTTAATGGGCATTGATGACAATATTTCTACGTTGGACATAGTTGGTGGTTGTAATGTTTTTTATTCGTTGATTGTAAATGTAAATTCGGGCCTTACAACGATATCGAGGGTTCTGATGTGATAAAAATATATAACTGCAAGTGCACAGTGTTAAATTGAAGAACTGACAAGTACATGTCGAACCACATAGACTAGATTAATTTAATGTATCCTTAATATCTATTTTAGGCGAATTAGAAATAAATATTGAAAATCGATTAACTATAATTAAACTAACTAATAATAAGAAAACAATATAGGAATCTGAATTCATTAAACAATAAACATAACAAATAATTCAATCTCTTTTATTTTTATAACTTAACTATGATTTTGATCTACCTTCTCTTTAATTTAGTAATTTTACAATTAACGTGGGTAGCATAGACTATGAAAATTTAAGAATTAACTATAACCCATCAAAACTTCTTCAAGTAAGCATGAATTATGAAAAAGTCATATATTAACGATAAACTATCAAAACCTCTTAATTAATTTAAAATCACATAAGAACTATAAAACGAAAGTATTTTAATATTGAAACATGAAAGGTAAATCAATTAAACATAAAAACATAAATAATAGAAGTGATAGAAAAATATTATCATGAATAATTATTTAATTTCATTTTAATACTAGATTAAAGAAATTAACTAGACATGAAAATAAATAAACTAACTAAAAAAAAAAGAGAAAAAGGTTAAAATAAATAAGAAAACTCCCTTTTATTAACGATTCTA